>JZKD02S1672716.1:718894-730904 GCA_000966675.3 Picea glauca
AACTCTTATACTATTGTTCATTGTTCATTGGATATAATTGAATGGTTTAAGTATAAGTTGAAAAAGGTTTTTAAATTGTACTTGATATTGATTCACCCCCCTCTCAGTATCAACAGTATTCACCTCTACAACATTACCTTTTGTTTTCTAGTTCACACCAATCGTTTTTTTCCTTCTTTCATATCTCTGCTTCTCAACTTTTCATTTTCCTCAACTAACCTTGTAGGACCATGTTCTTCTACACCAACTAGTCCTTCAATGACAAGCCCCTAACAACCAACCAAATTTCATTCTACAGATTTTAGACCTCTATCACTTACACAATACACACACATCACACATCGATCATAATGAATTATTCTCACAATTCTATACCCACCCATTCATTTTGTGGGCATATCCCTTTCTTGTATGTCTCTTTGGTATTAATGCTTACCTTCACTCATTACATTTACTTCTATTCATCTCAATTTCCCACACCTAAAATTTTGTTATACACTTCACTTTGATATATGCCTTGTTTCCACTACTACTTACTTCCCTTGTTTAAAACTTTCGTAACACTCCATTCAACATGTACCCTCTTATATATGTACATCCACAAACCCCCATTAACTCACATATGGTTGTGCATACATATTTTCTCATGTGCATGATGTCCTTCGTCATAATGAAAGTGATATAATTATATAAAGAAAAAAAAAAACGTTTAAAAAATTGCATATTGTATCTTTACTTTATTTTTATGCTTATGATAAGGTAGATAATTAATTTGAAATTTTATCAAACCTCCATTATAACTTGTTGGAGAATTATGGAAAAATGCCATAGTTAGGAAATTGTTAGAATAGATTTTCTATTGTACACTAGATTAGTGTTTGAGTGGTTTTCAGATCCACAAATTTAGGAGGTTGTTAGAGGCTATCCTATCCTATAAATTTGTATGCAATTTATCAAATTGGATATAAAGAATGTGTGAGTGTAGTCTCACTTCTGTGAGTCCTTGTGGCCTCGCTGTTATTGTGTGGTTTATCTCTATTTCTGATTTTAAGTTGGTATCAGAGCTTGGTTAATGTGGGCTTAACTCCCTCACTGTAGTGCCCAGGTTTATGATATTGAGAGAGGTTGTGTTGTGATAGTTGTTGAGAAGAAAATTGTGAAGGTATTGTGGAGAAGAGGATCAGTCCATTGTTGATCTCTGTTATCCATGTGAGAATGAGGTTAGTTCTACTCAAGATTGTAGCTGTCATCAGATCGCAAAGGAACCCTAAGGATGAGTGTCCCGGGTCATCCATTGTTGGGACACTTACATTGTTGTTGGAGGAGGTGTCCGTGAGTTGAATCTCTTGGTGATTATGTGGAGGGAGTTTATTGTTGAAGAGGGTCACCACTGTTGGTGTAGCTGCCTTGTAAGAAGAGAAAAAAGGGCATCATTGAGGGCTAGACATATGAGCATAGGTAGTTTACATCCGCTGGAACATGCATAGAGAATAAGACACTTGATTCCTAGTGTGAACTCTACAATGGTGTTGTCACCTGGAGAAACCTATGCAAGGAGTTCTGCGTTGGACCTGTCAAACCAAATCATGTTGCATAGAGATGTGTGTTAAAGACGTGAAGGATCCTGCGGTAGATTGCAGCCTCAAATTGCTCCCACTCGTGCAAATCGATGCTACTTGAGAATTATTTTTTCTTGATTCGACTCTGCTAGAGCCTCCCACACACAACAAAAATAAAATTATGATTATGAATGCACACACAAAGGAAGTGAGTAACCGATGTTTGTGAGCAGTCGCTTGTGAGAAGGGTTGTGATATGAAATTCCACTAGCATGAGAAAGTGTTCATATTGCAACAAAAAGATCATTATTTTTTCCAAATCATATTGTTTGTACTATGTCTACGGAGAAGAATCGCCAAAGAGAGGTTTTGCTACCTATTTTTTCCAGAATAGTCACACTCGATCGATTGAGAGAACTGTGTGGAAGTTGGGTGTCAGATCCCTTTCGTTGTAACTGGAAATTGGAGTGTAGAGGTGGAGATATTCACTTCCACAAGAGATTTTCCAGGCAAAGGAGATCGTTGCCCGTGGAATTGTTGCACTGCATTGAAATTGCGTCATGGGAGAGAAATCATTTCCAATTGAATCGCTTCTTAGTTCATAACCATTGAGGTAAAGGTGTGAGGAAAATATTTGAGGAGGTCGATGCTAATTTAGGCCTCGATTCATGTGCTAATTTGATAATCTATTTTTCGTAAAGGAAAAATGTGCGTTGTCAAACCTGTGAAAACATGTTGAAGGGAAAACCCATAGAAGGAGAATGCACAAGTGCTTGCTACTCCCATGGGTAAGAAAAATAAAATTAAACATCTCTGGAGAGAGCTAAAAGACATGAAGAGAAAGAATCAACATGACAAATCATTATATTTTGCAAATAAGTATGATGTGCTTTTAGTTGAAGAACCTACACTTGAAGATCATAATGTAGATTTGGATCAGATCAATGAAGAACATGAAGAAATCTGTGAAATATTGAAAAGACTAATGCCAATTCTGAAAAATTTTAAGCTTTGGGAATTTAAAATGGAAGGATTACTTAGTTCAGTAGATTTATGGAAATTTGTTAAAGATGGTTTGGTCAAATCTTATGATAAGAGACAAGATAAAATAGCCTTATATCTTATCAGTTTAGCATTGGATACAAGTATTTTGTCTCCTATTTTATATGAATTTGGTCATATAGACAATACAAAAATGTTATGGGATATTCTAGAAATGAAGTATAGTGGAAAGAGTGCATCTTCTTATGAAGAAACTTCAGAAGTTGATGGTGAAGATGTTGAATCTCAATGTGCTCAGTCGCATGTGGATAATGGTGTTTGTAATGAAGAAACTGCCATTACGGCAATATATGATGATGAGAGCATGTTTTTTGATGAAGAAAAATGTTTCGAAGAAGAATGGAAACATATTATGAAAGGGAAAAGTGTTATTGATGATTTGTTGAATGGAAAGCAAACCCTACTTGGAACAATAAGTCAAGTGGAAGTTAAACAAGTACATTCAACCGTCTTTATTGCTAAAGAATCTCATAAAGAAGAAGGCATCATTGAGGAGGCTGAATTTGTAGATAAAGAACATGAAGTCAAGCACTTAGTCAAAGTGCCAGATAATGTTGATGAAGAATTAAAATTTATTGAGAAATGACTTGAAAAGTCATATTGTGATGAATGGACACAAACAATAGATTATGATGCAAAGATTAAATTCATTAAAAATCGGCTAAACAAACTAGATTACGATGAAGACCGCATGGTCATTGAAGAAGAAGAAGATTGCATTACAAATACAAAAATTGAGTCAATTTATGATGAAAACCCAATGGATATTGGAGAAGAAGATGCTAAAATTGAAGAAATTTTTATGAAGTGAAGCCCAGAAGAAATCAAGTTCTTTTATGAACTTATGTTGCAAAAAATTGATGATTAAAAGATCAATAGTGAAGAGAAAACAACAGAGAATGGTATGTGGCAGCAATTCACATACAAACTGTTTTTCGAAAAAAAAAGTTGAAGGGGACAAGCATGGACAATCTCAAATAATTTTCAGATTGATGACAAACAAGAACAAGAAGATTAAGGATAAGAAGCTGAAACATGGAATTTTCAGCAAAAGAGGAAGAATTAAATGGAAAATGCATAGAGGGTTCAGAATCTGGAAAAAGGAGGAAGAGAAAAACTCACTCATACAAGGAGTTGAAACAAATTTTAAGGTTATGTTTGAATTGTCATTTGTAATGTTTGTAAGTCTAGCTGAGACCAAGACCGACAAGAATTTTATGTATTGACATTGTATTAAATTCATTTCTCCATTAAGGAGGAGTGTTGGAGAATAATGGTGAAATGCCATAGTTAGGAAATTGTTAGAACATATTTCTATTGTACGCTAGAGTAGTGTTTGAGTGGTTTTCAGATCCACAAATTAAAAAAGTTGTTAAAGATTATCCTAACCTATAAATTTCTATGCAATTTATCAAATTGAATATAAAAAATGTGTGAATGTAGTCTCACCTCTGTGAGCCCTTGTGACCTGACTGTTATTGTGTGTTATTGTGTGATTGATGTCTATTTCTGATTTTAAGTTAACTCAAATATAAAAGTAATTTCATTCATCCAACATGAATGGTCGCTTATCATCTTATGTGGAAAATTTGATGTTACAAACCCGAACTAAAACACATTGAACGCTAAACATCATAACATCACATTAATTAATTAAGACTAATAAGAGACATTTCTTTGGTGTTACAAACCCGAACACATTGAACGCTAAACATCATAACAGAACTTTAATTAATTAAGACTAATAAGAGACGTTTCATTTTGTTTCTAATTTTGAAAAGGTATTGAAGCGTGGTAAAGATAGGGGGGCCTCGAGTATGCATGAAACACTTGTTAGAACCAAAAATTAGTTGCAAGGAAAGGACTTTTAACATCAAAAGTATCCCCAAGTATATATATATATATATATATATATATATATATATATATATATATATATATATATATATATATATATATATATATAAGAGGATAAATATGGTGTGTTTTAAAAATGCAAGTTGAGTAGTGGAAAATTGCATTTTCACCAACAATTGCATAGTTGGATTCCAATGATATTTGTCGGAAAAAATCCAAAAAAATTGAATGTTTTGACTTGTTCCTTTCCTTTCAAAGATTTAGCAGATGTCATCTATGAAGTCTTAGAGTTGTGGCTCCCATAACTCTAGCTACAATAATGGAGTCTCCAAGCACCCTCCAAGCCTCACACACGGGGAAATTCTACCAACACAATTCTCCCTCAAGGGCTCCAACCTTCCCTAAGGAAACCCAATGAGAATTGTCCTCCCAAATCCACCTAGGATTCATAGGGTTTCACAAGAAAATATGGCTATAATGACTCTCACTAGCTCATAGCCCAAGCATGAACTCTATAGGTATTGGTAAACATGGTAAATAATGACCCATTTTCCATAGAAAACAAAGCTTAGGTATGAATGGTCTCAACTTGCTATGTGGCATTTAAAGAAGTCCATTTAGGAACCTTTTCCCAAACTTTATAATTTAAGATAATATGTTCATATGATTTTGGCTTGGAATATTATATATTTTTTTAAGTTGGCCTCTTTTTAGGCCTCCTAATCTCTTCAACTTTCCCTCTTGTGGAATCTTAACCCCATACTATTTTGTTGACCCAAAAACATTACAAGTACTCTCACCCTAAAACATATGGACTCTCTAACTTATATATCACATGTATATATACATTTTAAAACTTAGAAATTAAATTGAGAGTATCACATTCTCCTCCCCTTATTTTTGCATTGTACTCAATACAAGTGACCATACACTTATATATATAATTTTTACATAAAAAAAATGTAATAATTAAATTACAAAATTAAAATTAATATCATAAAATTAAATTTTAATATTAAAAAGTATTGAATTTATTTTTATTTTAAAAGCAATAATTTCAACAATTTAAAATTATAATTTTATTAAAAATCTGAAAATCAAATTTAAATAATAATTAATCAGAAATCAAAATTATAAAAAATTTAAATAATAATTAATCAGAAATCAAAATTATAAAACATTTAGGATTCTTCATATTTTCTTTGAATATTATCCAATGATGTTATAATAGAGAGATAGTTTCAAGTGATCATCATTTTGCTCGTTGCCCATGAAATTCGGGCAATTACGAACAAACAAAACTTGAGACACTTAACTAGAGTTCTGAACATGGTTACCTAACCCAAGCTAGATCAACGATTTAAACAAATCCACGTCATCAAAAGCTTACAAGAATGGTGCGCGCATCGTTTATCATTGTATACGTAAGATTAAGTGGAGTAAGAGTGTAAAATGTGTGCAGTCCAGACGAAGAAATGTGGCTAACGGATGTGTTTTCCTGTGCGGGATAACCGCTTTACAAATAACCGAAGCACAAGCAACTATTTCTCTCTCGAGCCGCGAGCAAATTATAATTTCCGATGCTCCTCAGCAGCAACTCAAGCAAAACAAAACTTGAAGGAAAATTCTACCTGGACTGTCTTCCAAGTGAATCTCTTGGCATGTTATTTGCCGATTGAGCTCGGAGTTATAGGCATAATTGTTCAAAAGAATTCTATGTTTACAGCGTTAGAGTCAACAGAGAAAAGCCCGAATATGCATATGGCGAAATACGCGGGCGTAATACCCTTTGTTTACAGGCGGCTCAGACGCACCAGAGAACACATGGGATACCAACATGTCTGCCGGGAAAACGAAGAAAAAAATACAAGAAGAGGAGTCAGCAATATAAGAAATAGAAGAATAATGAAACCGAGGAGTGGGATTCGCGGTGGGATTAGAAGAGGAGTCAGCAACAGTATAGCACAAAGCACAATAACTTGGGATATACATGGTTCACCCAGTGTGGGGCTAGGTCCACCAACTCTTGTTGTTCTTTATTAGCTTCTTTCAATCTTCTTACATGCACAGAGCCACACAACCAACTCTGCATAGGACAAGAGATCTATACGCACCTCGCCAGATTCTCTTTCCCCGAGTTAGGTCACAACACAGAGCCTTACACAATCTGCACACAAAGCATTACAGGTCACTTGCACGTAGTTCTGCAAGTTTCAACATACAATATGCACAAAGCGTTCACGACATTCACACTTAGCACAATCAGACCTCTAGTAACTCTAGGTAGCCAGATAGACAGACTTCGCTCTAAGTCTTATTTGCTTATTTATACATTACAAAAGAGGCCTAAGCATGGATAAACCCATGGGCCGACATCCCATACCCGTTACATAAACCCTAAACCCAAAGGAGTCAGTAACAGTATAGCACAAAGCACAATAACTCAGGATATACGTGGTTCACCCTAGTGTGAGGCTACGTCCACCAACTCTCCTTGTTCTTTATTAGCTTCTTCCAATCTTCTTACATGCATAGAGCCACACAACCAACTCTGCATAGGACAAGAGATCTGCGCATACCTCACCAGATCCTCCTTCCTCGAGTTAGGTCACAACACAAAGCCTTACACAATCTGCGCACAAAGCATTACAAATCACTTGCACGTAGTTTTGTAAGTTTCAACATACAATATGCACAAAGCGTTCACGACATTCGCACTTAGCACAATCAGACCTCTAGTAACTCTAGATAGCCAGATAGACAGACTCTGCTCTAAGTCTTATCTACTTATTTATACATTACAAAAGAGGCCTAAGCATGGGTAAACCCATGGACCGATATCCCATACCCATTACATAAACCCTAAACCCAAAAAGCCCGTAAAAGGGGGCGCGATCTCCACTTCGCCTAGGTGCTTCGTGTTCGACCAGCCTTTCGAAGTCCCAAAAATGGTCAAACACGACCAAGATTCTCCAAAACTTGGTCGAGGGCTAACAACTGTCCAGCCCTGACCACACTAACCGAGCTTTGAATTTTCTTGGGAATTGTCAACTTCTACTGAAGGTTCGTGTTGAGATTCTCCCATATTGCATGGGCTCTCAGCCAAGTAACAAAGGGTAATGGAAAGACAAAGTTCGCATGGGGGAGGGCACAACAACAAGTATTTGATGATTTGAAGCATCGCTTGTGCTCAACTCATGTACTCTCCTTACCCGATCTGCAACAACCGTTCGAGATTGAGACTGATGCCTTTGACTATGTTGTAGGAGCAGTTCTCACTAAACACGGTCATGCAGTAGCATACCATAGTGAGACACTCACAAATATTGTCTGGAAATACCCCACCTATGACAAAGAAATGTATTCCATTGTGCAAACCTGTCGTCAATAGAAACATTACATTCTGGGAAAGGAGACAATCATCCACACTGATCACGAGCCTTTGCAGTTCATATAGACACCGGGGAAGTTGCAAAACGACCACCATCAAAAGTGTTCCACATACCTGCAATAGTTCCATCTCAACATCAAGTATAAAACAGGGAGCACAAATCGTGTTGTTGACTGCCTCAGTCACCTTTCCGTTGATGAAGTCACCAGCATGCTCCATTCATGTGGGAATGAGGCATCTGAGTGGCCCCAAATTTATTAGCGTGACCCTAACTTCACCACCACCTATCATATCTTTGGTATAGATGTGGATGTCATTGATTTTCACATCCAGGATGGATTGTTATGCCATTTGGGCCACCTCTGTGTTCCCACAAGCAAGTGTGCAAAGCTGATTTGGGAGGCTCACTACAGTCGGATGGCAGGACATTTTTTTGTAGAGAAAACGGTGGTTGTTCTACGGAAACATTTTTATTGGCCAAAACTTCGATAAGACGTGAGAAAGTATATCATATCTTGCACCGTCTATGCCATTTCCAAGCCAACCATCAAAAAGTAAGGCTTATACACCCCTCTTCCTACACCTGAGAGGCCTTGGAAATCCATCTTGATGGACTACATGTCTGGCCTTTTTTCCACCAAACACGACAATGATTGTGTATTTGTGGTGGTTGATCAAATTTCGAAGATGGCCATTCTCACAGCCTGCAAGAAGAGAATCAAAACAATAGAAACTGTCAAGCTCTTCTTCGAACGGGTGTGGGTCCACTTTGGGATGCCACAGACCATCACCTCAGATCAGAATAATAGGTCCTCAACACATTTTGGTCGAGTCTCTAGTCACCGTTGGACACTAAACTCACTAAATCCACTGCTTTCCTCCCCCAAACTGATGGCCAAACAAAGGTCGTCAATCAGACAACTGTGCACATCATGTGCATGTATAACTCTAAGAATTTGTGTACATGGGTTGAAAGTCTTCCCTATGTAAAACACAACTACAACAGGGCTCTCCATAGCTCCACTGGCAATAGCCCATTTCAAGTGGGGCTGGGATTCCAACCTTTGGGTCCCATTGATGTTGCACTACCTCTTGCAACCACACAGGCAAAATCTTCCCATGTTCAGTCTGAGGGTGGCAAAGCCACCAAATTCATTGAGTGGATTCAACACATCCACTAACAGTTCCATGATATTTTGCAGAAATCCAATGCTAAGTACAAGCAATGCCATGATCAACACTGGGTATTGCACCAATTTCAAGTAGGAGACATGGTCTAGTTACATTTGCAGAAAGAGCGCCTTATAGAGACACATTGGAAGCTCCGCCCACTTTTCTATGGGCTTTACACTATCACCAAGGTTGTGGGTAGCAATGATTTTGAGCTCAATGCTCCGCCCTTCCTTGGCTTGCACCCATTGTTCAAAGTGGACCTCCTTTGGCCATATTTTCCACCATTATCGGACACCTCAAAGATTGTAGAACAATTGACACCAATAGATCTCAACCATGATTGCATGGAACATGCATCCACTGATCAGATAGTGAACGCATAGATCAAGGGCACTCACCAGCAGAGTATCCAACTTTATTGGGTTGTCAAGAGAGGGAAACTCCTGCACCAAGGAAAGTGGTTCACCCGGGGCCAAATTCAACAGAAGTTTTCTCACCTAATGGGATAACTCAACGCAATGGAGACCATTTCTTCCTAAGGGGGGAGGACTGATACAGGTGGATATTGGTGGCCACCAACCTATTCCAACTGGTTCATCTTGATAATTTTTAGTTCAACATGTTTCTCTGTAATGATGAAATTTCTTTGTAATTATTGGTTCTTCACTCCCGAGGTTATCCTGAAGCACTGCATAGCATCTAGAATGATATTGGTGGCTTCCCACCTATTCCAACTGACTTATTTTAGAATTTTTCATATCAGTACATCTTTATGTACTTCCAGGGCCGTTGTGGGGCCCTAAATAGTGTTTTTTTTGGCTTTCCATAGTCAAATTGTAAACAAAGTCAAATTTTGATGACATAATGTGTATTTCTTGAAAATACCTTTCCAACGGGTTATCATATGCCTAAAACGAAGGTCGTGTGCAAAAGTTACAACCCGAGGAAGTTGAGGTAACAACTCACCCATCAGGGCCCACATAACTTTTGGCGTTTTATCTCCTAGGGTTAGGTTTTTGGATGTCTAGGGTTTTGGCATTCATGAGTAATGTTAAAAAGGCCTATGGAGCCTCATTGTAATCATTATGCTAAGACAAATGCATGTAGCAACCACATCTCTTCTCAGAGATAACTACCACCATTCAAGCAAGTTGTTTCAGTTCTGCAGTTTTACAGTTTCATCCTATTTTCTTTATTCAATAGAAGTTATTGTTCACTGGGTATTTGTTGTTGTTCTCTGTATCTCTGTGTTATGGTATTCAATATGTTATTCATTTCGTTCCACTCCTAAATCCAGAACAAACTAAATGCTCAATCAAAGATTGAAATCATGAATGTGAAATCCATGAAAAAATATGTGTTGGTTTTGTTTACCTTTCCAACGTTATTAATTCCCTAAATCCCTAAATATATCAAAATACCCTAAATATATCAAAATATGAACACCATAAATAAAAACAAAAACTTGAGAATTTCTTTTATTCATAATATAAAAAGCATATTATATGCACTTCCCTTTCCCATGCAGTGAAACCCTCTTCAACCCTTGACTTCCTTATGCACTTGTGACTCTACAATCGTGATAAAAGAGAAAACTAAGACATAATACATCCTATCAAATAATTCATTAAATCCCTTTTTATATTCTACCCAATGGAGGTGTGTAATTAATACAATTCATAATACCACTCTTTTGATTTACATTAGAAACTCATTTTCCCATTATATCCATAATTCCACTAAGTCCCTAATGACCATCAATAATAAGCAAAAACCCATCAATACATTTAGAGATAACTAGGGGTTAACCAACCTCCAACCATTGAGGACATTAAAGAGCTTAGGAAACTGGCCTACCCATTCTCATTAATAATCTCAATAATATTTACAATACATGCATTTATGTGTCTCAACGCTTCTCACTCCTTTGTTTGATACATCTCTCTCATCATTTATGGTCTTCACCTCTACAACACTACCTTTTGTTTTCTAATTCAAACCAATCATTTGTTTCCTTCTTTCAAGTCTCTTCTTCTCAACTTCTTATTGTCCTCATTTAACCTTGTAGGACCATGTTCTTCTACAACAACTAATCCTTCAATGACAAGCCCCTACCAACCAACCAAATTTCATTAAATCTCTACAAATTTTAAACCTCTATCACTCACACATATCGATCCTAATAAATTCTTCTCACAATTCCATACCCACCCATTCATTTTGTTTACATATTCATTTCATTTCTTGTATGTCTCTTTAACATTCATGCTTACCTTACCACATTTACTTCTATTCATCTCAATTTCCCACACCTAAAATTTTGTTATAGACATCACACATTTACTTCTATTCATCTCAATTTCCCACACCTAAAATTTTGTTATAGACATCACTTTGATATATCCCTTGTTTATAACTATCGTAACACTCCATTCAACATGTACCCTCTTATCTATGTACACCCACACACCCCTTTAACTCGCATATGGTTGTGCATACACATTTTCTCATGTGCATAATGTCCTTCGTCATAATGAAAGTGATATAATTATATAAAGGGAAAAGAAACATTTAAAAAATTGTATCTTTACTTTTATTTTTATGCTAAGGTAGATAATTAATTTCAAAGTTTATACATTTCAAACCTCCATTGTAACTGACAATATAAAAGTAATTTCACTGATCAACATGAATGGTCGCTTATCATCTTATGTGGAAAAATTGATGTTACAAACCCGAACTAAAACACATTGAACGCTAAACATCATAACAGCACTTAGTTAATAAGAGACATTTCATTTTGTTTCTAATTTTGAAAACGTATTGAAGCGTGGTTAAGTTAGGGAGAGAGCCAAAAGGGTTTAAGAAGTTTTGACCGTGAATATGCATGGAACACTTGTTAGACCCAAAAATTAGTTGCAAGGAAAGGAATTTTCACATCAAACGTATTCCATAGATGAAAAGTATT
>JZKD02S1672716.1:749646-783409 GCA_000966675.3 Picea glauca
GATTGTATGTGCATGAATGGTATTAATCATGTGCATTGATTTCATTAACCTTCTTTGTACTCCATGCATGTGTGATAATGTCAAAACTAGACATAAATCAACTCATAAAACAACCATGAAAAAATCACCAACACACACCACAAAAGGTGTACCTAAGATCCCCTTATTCAATTTCCGACGGATCTAGGACACAAGTAAAAATAATCTATTTTATTATGGATTCCCTTGTGATCATAATAGTGTGCCCAAATACAATGACAAGTTTGTGCCAAAATACAAAAATGAAGTCATCCTAATCTGTTTCTTGATATCACAATGATATTCAAAGAGAGGGTTACAAATGTTCCAAGCTCTCTTTCAAGCATAAACTTGTCTTATATGCATAACATGTTTCTTTTTATAGTGTTGGGCAATCAACACATGATTTGTTGCATGCAATTCGCTTCTATATGTAGTGCAATATCCACATAGTAACAAAACTTAAGCAAAACATTTAAATAAGTGAATCTGGAATTCGATTCCCACCTCTATCCATCAACAAGAGGTCGAAATAAATTCTGTGAGGAAGTGATATGCAGCTAGTGAACAAGTAAATCTGCCATGTGGGAGATCATTGCGGGTTATCTCTACCTTTCAGGTCTGCTGCTAAATATCTAGATCTATGTAATATAACTCAAGACCTAGACCTATAGTTTCAATTGAATAAACTTGCTCACCTCCCTTTTTCTTTAGGCATGGAAGCTCAACCTTTAAAATGTGCGTCTCTGGCGTCTTCTTCAAATATGGTTGAAATGCAATTGGAGGTGATCTAAGTGATTATTTTTGCATTGCTGGCAGAGAATCTGATGTTGGACTCTTGCATTTTCTCAAAAGAAAAGACTATAAAAAATCGTGCCCTCACCAGTCAAGATCAATGAAAAAATATCCTTATCAATAGTGGGAGGCAATGACATTCCGAAGAGCATGTGCTCAATTTGGCATAGAACCTTCTTTGATTGTTGTAATAGATTCAATCTGCAATTATTTGATTGAATTGTGTTGAATCGTGTGTTCGTGCATTGGAGATCATGGGAGAGTTGTAGATCGTCAGAGTTGGAGATATGCATGCTCTCTTTTTGTATGCTCTTGGCATGTGGGCTGCAGGGTGTCAGATCTCGACAATTTTTTTTTTGGTTAAGTCTCAGCAAGTTATTTTAGAGAGAGATCTTTACCTTCTGCAGATGAGTGGAGTCTCAGACATGTGTGTGCGTGGCTCCTGGAACAATTAGTTTCTGGTTGGTTTCTTCTCATATAGATTCGTCACATCTAACAATTAATCACACATTGAATTGACGAGGCTCAACTTGTTTCTCTTCACAAGCACCAAAAATAAATTCAAAATACATATTTTATTTTAATTTTACCATGGCCAAAGATTTTCACTATCATCATTGATGGATTCTCCATCGCTACAACCTCGCAAATCTCCTTATTCTTAAGCTTGGATCTGGGCTTCTCAACCTCTAGCACAACAGAATGTACAGATTCCATATACCATCATGTAGGCATGGCCTGGTTTGACTCCATGGCCATGCACATTTCATTGGCGAGAGTCTTCATGCGTTTCTTGGTCGTTGTGAGAATCAAACTATGGTCAATGTGTTGAAGGAAGAAGGGATAAGGTTTTCAAGCTTGCAGATCTGTTGGATCATTTCTTCTACATCTCATAAACATAAGTTTGAATTGGTGCTCAGGTTTCAGTCTTGATATCTTGGACATCACCTTCCATGTATGGCTTACAACTCAAATCCAACTATACCCACAAAACTAAACCTCAAAGCAATACATCAATTTTCCTTTATGTGTAGTTGCACTTCTTTCATATCACCGAACATCTAGAGGATTCTCTTTGACAATCAAACAATGCATCTGCCTTATCCACAGAACATCACATGGCCATGACTCCCTCCTGGAGAGATTCCATTCAACAGAGTCAACATTGTGATTGATCTATATCTATTTCACATCCCAAATGAGTTGATCACGCCTCCATTTAGAGAATGAACGCACCTTCTCCACAAGCTCGATAATGGCAGTCCTCTCCATCCAAGGTTGGCAGCAGATCTGGCAACACAAGCAACACAAGCATAGGCGGCTCTATGTTCTTGTTGGGCTTTAGCACCGCCACCCGAATACACATTGATCTGAAGCACACACCTCCACGCGAGCTGGATCCTATGCACAGAATTGTTGAGTTCTATACATATATTCAAACGAATATGGGAAATATTGTATTCGGTTTGCTAAGGGCGTGAGGTTTTGTCGCTATTGTAATAAAATCACAAGTAAACCGTTGAACAAGTATGTAGATTGGTTTTTTTTTCTTTTTTTTTTAATCTCACACAAGATCTACTAGATGTAGTTGAGGGGATCTTTCAAAAAACTCTAGATGTACACAGTCAACAATGCCATGTTAGAGTTTCAAATCAATCACAGTCTTAGAGGAGTGAAGATCCGAGAGTAGGTAGGGTTTTTTTTTTCTTTTTTTTTACAGTATTCAGTCATGAAATGGTCCATAAACAACCGACATACAAGATTCTACCTGTAGATATAAATTTGTTGGGCAAGATTGACTGAAAAAAAAGAAGATCACAACTTTGTTTCAAAATTTCGGAAGAGGACCAACAAGAGGCTCAGCTAAAAACTCAGGCAAGAGGAGGAAGAATAGTCTCACAGATAACACTGATTTTGTGCCAAAATATATGACTCGAAACTTAATCCTGGTAATGAAAGAATTCAATGAAAACAATTTGCAAAATTTTCCTTACCCAATTTTTGATAGGCTGAAAAGTCCATACACTGCTGTACATTGTGCAATAAAGTTTGAATCGCGTCTGTATGGTGTCTTGGCTCACTTTATTTTCATTGCACATCCCAAAGATTATAGATCTGCATTTGTTGGTGTAGGCAACATTGCGACTCTCTACTCTCTCAAGGATCACTACCATGGAGCTTGAGTTTATCACCTTGTATGGAAAACTACCATGGAGAAGTTATTAGGCTCTTAAGACCATAAGATCTCTGATACCAATTGATGAAACATAAACAAGAATAACAACATGGCGGAAAAGACATATCAACCAACACTTTGTATTCACTCCAATGTTACACAAAAAATAGTGATTTCATGCAGATTTATGTCACCGATGAACAAAATCATTTTGTAAAACAATTAGACAACACCACCTACAAAATGGAAAAGGAAGACAAATGGTTAACTTAACTTTGATATGTTTGAAATTTTCTTATTACTTATGGAATTTTGTCTTTGGCATATTGAAAATTTTCTAATCACTTATATAAATTTGTCAAACCACTTATATACATTTTTCAAACCACTTATATAATTTTGACATTGGGAGATTAAGATATTTTCAAGAAATAAAAAAAAGTATTTCAAGAAACCCACACCTCCCAAAAACGTTATGATCTAAGTTTCTTTTAATTAGAACTTTTTAGGATTTACACCCTACCTTCTAGGTAGCCATACAGACCAATATGTATGTTTCATGGTTTCTCCCAAACAATTATTTATGTGTGGATATCTCATTCAACTATTTTTAATTCAGAATTTAAGGGTTCACATCAATTCTTAAAACTCTCCTCTGCTACATGGCCATACTACGTACGAATGTGGTCGTATGTATGACCCCCCTCTCATCTCCCTTCATGTAGTTGTGTATGGATCTATATCTTCTCCTGTGAACCAAAGAACACCCACTTTTACAACACAATATTCTCATCAACTAGATTTATCTCGAAGTGTGCAATCTTCTCTTCCAAATGAAATTGACCATACAGTTTGTACAGATCTCACTCAAAATATTGTTTTACTTGGATCAAGTGGATTGTTACACCGTCATTTGTATTTCACATTGAAATCGTTATTACAACATGTGGAATTAAATTCCTATTCAAATCATGTGCAAAGATCAAATATAATTTACATGGCTTTAATTTCAAATTAATTTATGTGTATGATTCCATTCTTGATGTATGATCTATCATTGGTGTAGGAAGCTATTTTGTTTATGTGGATTAGTTTAGTGTCTTTAAGTTTTTGTAAGAAGAGCTATATTTGTGCCTTCTTCATATTTGTACCCACACATATCTACATATAGATAACTAATTCACATAGTACCACATTAAAAATCTTGTTAGTAGCTGTGACATGTGGTTCAATCTTTTCCCAATTTTAAAGTAGGAGACTCATTCAACAATGACTGCAAGTGCACAAACTATAAAATAATTTTTTTGAACCATTTACAATTGTGAAATGACATTTTTCATCTCATTTTGCATGGATTTGTATCTAAAAATTTAAGGCAATTTTGCAACAACTAGATTTTGTAATCTAGGTGGTCATTTGCAATGCAATTTTTTTGTTGAGTTTGGTTTTCAATATATTATATAGAGGAGTAGTTATTTTTTTATTATTATACCTTTCAGTCTATCAAAATTAATAGTTTTTTCAAATAGTCAAGCTCATCCTCATTCCACGAACTTAAAAAGATCGTAATTTTCTCATATTAACTCAATTTGAGTGATTTTTTTTTAAGTTCCTACTTTTTCTCACATAATCCATATTTTTCTGTCAAAATTAAGTAATATTTCATCCTTCTATTAGTTGATTGTATAACATCATAATTACTTTTGAGGTAGTTAATGGTCCCGAATTAACTAGTTCTAACTACATTATTTGAAATGTAAGAGGATTGTCATTATGAATGTTACACCCTTGTTCTCCCCATCATGTAAATATAGTTATGTTATTACTAAAATACTATGGAAAGGTCTATTATGTGTAGATTTTGGAAAATGATGAACCTTTGTTAAGAAGTTAATGTAAATGTTTCTGCTATTAAATAAAACTGGAAATTGTTGAACAACTGCTAAAGGTGCTTCCAATGCATATTATGATGCCTGAGAGGGGATGGTGAGGGGAACCAGTAATGATTGAGATGACCCCTTCAAGACCAGTACTCTGATGGATTTAACATGCCCAGACCCAAAACATTCCTCTATCCTAGAGAATTTAATTACCAATCAAGCTGGTAGTTGGGAAGTATTCTTCAAGAATCAATGAGGAGATGGGAAGAGTACCCCATTTGGAAACTTCCTGATCTGACCCACGAATTGGGAAATGGACCCACAAAATATTGTTGTAGAAGGAAAGAAAAAGAACAAAATCATGGGAAGAAGGCATATGAGACACACAAATGGGTTTGGGGACCATTTCTAAAGAGGAAGAGCATGTGCATCTCTCTGGTTATGAAGAGAACTGAGAAAATAAACTATTATGGGTATAAGAACTATTGGGAATAATTTTCTAATCAAGTTAATAAATGGAATTGTAGAGAAATCGAGTAAGAAATCATAGCAAGTCCCCTTGCTTTGTGGATCGAAGACTAGACTACCCGGTTCATGTGGGAGAAGGAGAGTAACCTTCGTCCCTTGTTTTTTTTTGAGAAAAAAGAAGAATTCTCTCTCATGGAATCATACTCTGGCTAGGGGGTGGCCAACTATGGAATACACCAAGAGAAATTGTGCCTATGGTTGGGTGGAAAGTGACACACTCTTCAACAATTCCAGTGATTTCTAAGTTTCGGATAATTGTTTTATGTGTCTTGTATTGTCATGACAAGTTTATTTCACACTATGGATTTCATGTGCTATATAATTACATAATTTTATTATCCTATTCAAAAGATGGAATTGTCACTCTGATTATTTGGTTGGTTGGGAAATATAAACTAAATTTTAGAAAACATATTTTGTTATCAGTATTCTACCTGTCTCTGTTTGGAAGAGGGAAGTTGTTAGTAATGTGTTGTCACTCAAATTATGAATCTAATCTAGTGTTGGTTGATCACCTGTAGTAATTTATATAAATAGATTCCCAAGTATTAGAAAGTTCAAGCCACTAAAATCCTCATAGAGTAACTTGGTAATTAGGAAAATGCAATTTCTGTTAGAAAACTTGAAGGCCAGACAAGTGGCTTTGGTCTCTCTGTTAGTCTAGAAAATATATTAGACTCAGAACTTGAAGGAAGTTCAGACCCCTATTTGGCATTAAGAAAATAAGACAAATGTTAACGAGAGGCAAAATATTTTAAAAATAAATAATAAGAAAGGAATTGAGAAATGAGAATTTAAGTTCTTAATTTGAAATAAAATGAAATTTATAATTTAATGCATTGTGATTAATTAATCTTCATTAGAATTTGATAAGGGAGGAAATTTTACCATGAATTACACTGTAAATTTGATGTCCAAAGGGGAAATATTTGTGAATAGTAACTACTCCTTGAAAATGGCAAAGAGATGCATGTAAATAGGAGATTAGTAATTTCTAGTAAAAACATAGTTTTACCATAGAGGATTTTATTTCCAAAGAAACGTAATATCCTAGAAAGGATTTAAACAAATAATTTGCATAAATTTATATATGTAAATGTGTAATTCTATGTTTTCTAGGCAAAATGGAATGAATGGTAAAGTCTTGGGAAAACTTGAAGTCTTTCCTTTATGTGCGAAACTTTAAATTGTGCTACAATTTTCCTAGTTTTAAGAATTACGCCCTACACATGCTACTCAACACTCCTGGAAGAATTTTGGTAAAGGTATTCTTTTTATTTTTTAAAGGCTTGGGAAATATACTTTCCTTCTCTCTCTCAATGTATAAATATTTATATTTATATTAATATTAATCGGTCAGAGCACAGATAAGGGAGCAAACGTTTCAAGTGTGACAACCAATGGAGTTTTAAGAATTACAAAATTAAATATTAAATCAAATCCTTTTCGGAGTTGATAATCGAAGTTGACCATTGGATTAAATGGAAGAGACTGTTTGAATGAAGAGCAAAGTTATCGGAGTGATGGCGTGAGTGTTGTAAGAATTATAAAAATTAAATATTGAATCAAATTCTTTTCGGAGTTTAGCATCGGAGTAAATGGAAGGGAGTGTTTGAATGAAGGGCAAAGCTATTAGAGCAATGGCGTGAGTGTGTAAGAACTATAAAAATTAAATATTAAATCAAATCATTTTCAGAGTTGACCATTGGAGTAAATGGAATGGAGTGTTTTAATGAAGAGCAAAGCTCTCAGAGTGATGGTGTGAGTGTTAAAAAGGTCCCTCATATATTTTATAATATTAAATGTTGGTCTTTTTTAATTGGCCATGGGAGTAACAAGAAAGGAGTGAACGTACAAAGTATGATAGCTTGAATAATATAAGGTTATAAAATGTATAATATTATACGTGAAGGAGCTCTAAAATACCTATGATAATATATAGTATTAAATATATTCTTAATTCCTTTTATTTTCCAATATATATATATATATATATATATTAATATTACATGAAGATTTTGGTGGGAAGTCATAAGATAGGGTTTTTTATTTATATGTTAATCAAAGTTAATAAACCTAAGTATACAATTATAGTTTAGTTAATTATATTAGAACATAATATAATTAATTAAATTATAAGATAATCATTACAAGAGTGGTATTTAAATTAATACCAAAACCATTTTTGAGATGTAGAATTCCCAAGGAAAAGAGAGGGAAAGTAAATCATGATTAATTATCAGGGCATGTTTATTAGGCTATGTAAAAATGTAATTACGAAGGGGGGGTAATTAATTTGTGGAGACTAATCATCCCTAATGAGGATTAAATAAATAAATACCAAGGAGAGGTATTTTAACAAAGTATTGATTAAGTAACTTAATCATTTTATAGGAAATGGGCAAATGTCAATCTTTGGCCA
The DNA here is from genome assembly GCA_000966675.3 of Picea glauca. Taxonomy (NCBI): domain Eukaryota; kingdom Viridiplantae; phylum Streptophyta; class Pinopsida; order Pinales; family Pinaceae; genus Picea; species Picea glauca. Next base: position 757,466 of record JZKD02S1672716.1, read on the forward strand.
AGTGAGCCTTTGTACTCTATGATGGTGTGGCACATCATGATGGGTCCACGTGCCAAGTGGATATTGATCCGCATGTCAGACTAGGAGACAGGTACACAATGGAAGTAGTGACCAAGGTGGCAAGCGAGATTAATACCAATCGTAGCTCCTTGAAGGACCCACATAAGCTAAGTGTAGTTGGACTAGGAGAAGGGTCGTTAACCATCATGCAAGTTGGTGGCTCCATAATAATAGTAGATGTTGATGTTTCAACCTCGAGGGATGTTGAAACTATAGGTTATCTCCTTCGGAGTATGTGTAATCGAAGAGAGTCTGTCATAGTGGTTTAGGTGTGGAAATATACTAACTACAATGGGAGGACTCCAATGAAGAGGAAATTCTTCGAACCAGTGGACGGGGGAGTCAAATGGGTTAGGTGGTGAATGCCACGACAATTCCATATCGGATGGTACTAGTGACGAGGAACCACATTTTTACCAGGTGGAACTAAAGATGAAATCAATAAATGAGATCCCAAAGACTTTAGGAGATTGTAACTTCTGATCCAGAGGTCAATTTTGAGCATGGTTATGGTCATTGGAAAGCTATTGAAGAGAAAAAGACAATGGTAGCCTCGATAAAAGGGTTTTATATGGTTGAGGAAAAGAAAAAAACTTAATACCCCATCCCTTAAAAAGGTACTTAGGTGGTTGGGTGTGTTACAATGAACGACATGGATATATGGTGGATTGTTAATGGTGAGATCAAGAAACTAGTAGATGTTGTGAATAGACAAGAGGTCTTATTAGTCAAATTGTATTTGATAGCCTACACTTACACATAAAATATGAAGAGAATCCCATAGAGGCATGGAAGATTCCAACATCAATGTATGGTATGGAAGATTCAAGTAAGTTTTTTATAGAACTCAATATTTGTAAATGAGAAACTAAATAATTGTGGTTCCAATTATAAGAAGAATGATAAAAAATGCATAATCCTAGTGGAGAATAAATTGTGTCTAATCTAAAACATGTTCATTCAAAGTAGAAATAGAGAAATTGAAATTTCTAAATGAACTCTCAAACCTAATTTTGAATACTTTTACAAAGGAAAATTTATGAACGAGATAGGCTACTATCATCAAGTTACATTGTTGTTGGGAATGCACACTAGTCTCATGGAAAAAAGAATCCATACAAAGCTCCTAAAAATGGAACTAAACCTAATGTTCCTAGTACTTGAAAAAAGGTTTTGAATGATGCTAATGTAGGTGCTTCTTACAAGAAAGAGTGGAAACCATGTAAGTACTATGGAACAACCAATCATGCTGGAAAAAAAAACTACTTTAAGAGGCATAATGAACTTTCTAGATCCAAGAATAAATCCTCTAAAGGAAAATGGATTGTTCGCACTAACAAATTTATTCAACCAAGTAAATCTTCCTCATGTTTTGTGGAGTATAACTTGGATTTAGGTGCCTTCAATCACATGACTTGTAATACTTCTTTATTTACCCCTTATGACAAGGAAAATAATTTGGCTCAAAAAGTTTCAATTAGTGATTGTAGTAATATCTTATTTGTTAGGTCTGGCAATGTTGACTGTGACAAACCCAACCCTCTAAGTATCCTTTAAGGGAATGGGGTATCGAAATTCCATTCCCTTAAACCATATTGTAATTTCCTTTTCAATGACACCATCATATTCTACTCATCAATAGCTTCCCAATGACTATCTGACATGAAAATGAAAATTCTTCTATCTCTTTAAAATTGCAAGTGTAATTTGTATGTTCTTGGGAAATAGGATAAAGTTGCAAACACATTAAAATTAATGAGTTTTTACTTGAACATGAACAACATAAACATACATAACAACCATCAAAATAAGCACATTAACACAACAAAATGATAAAGGAGTTTACCCCTCTCTTGGGATACATCTCCTGGTCCAACTTCCAATGGATCATTTTCATTCATCCTCAAAGTGTCAAAATGAGTGATTTACAATGCTCATAATGCAAAATAGATGGCTTAAATGGCTCCAGAATGTCCAAAAACCCCTAATTGGGCTTTTCTCACACCTAGTTTGGACAAAAACTGAGAAGAAATCACTTCCTAGAAGTTTCTCCCAATTCTTTGTTATCTCTGCTCACCAAAACGCACATGTGTGTGACTAACCTAGCTCACGGGGGTTTCTTGTGCCAAAAACCCAGCACGCATGCCATTCTGCAAACTCTATCAAATTGTCAAACGATTAGGGGGAATTGGTACCTTTTTCGGTAGAGGTGTCGGTCGCATGACCCATGTGGCCTAGCACCGACCTTAAATATAGCACCCGCTCGCAAATCCATTGGAGTCTCCATGCTCGGGTTCATATGAAAATGGGTTGGTGTTATGACTGAGGGTTGGGGCTAAGCCTCGGCCCTTTCTCTTCCCAACCAAACATTAGTGCAAACTTAAATATTTATGCAATGGTATATGGTTAAGTAACAAATGGCAAGCGGGCTGGTAGCCTGGCTTGCACGGAGACTCTATCCTTGGTGGAGGTCCCGGGTTCGACCCCCACGAACTCCATATAAAGTTTTACCACATAAACTAATGATGGGGTGCCACATGCCAGCCCCTGGCTAGGCCACGTGGCACCTTTCCATTCTCTCTAAGCATGCCATGTGTCGACCTTCAATTGGTCCACAAAACCACTTTTCAATTCACCTTCCATGTGTCAATATGATTCCATGCCATGTTAGAAATCCACATCTCCATGCCACGTTATTTGTAAGATCCATACAGATTGTACAGTCACCTACCACGTGGCCTGTATGGACTGTACAGTCAACAAAATTTTGCATGTTTGGAAAAGTGGAAAGAACACGACATCTCTCGTATATGACATCCGTTTGAACCCATTCAAGTTGTGTTGGTATCGTGAGGTTGAGTCCTATGCACGAGTCCGTTTTAAAATAATTCTGAGAACTTTGATTTTTGAGCATATTTTGATCCCCTAGATCACTCCTCCCCATTGGGAAGATTTTGGACCTCCAAAAGACTAGTTTCAGTCAATCTAAAGATGAGGGTACAGTTCCCTCACCTTTCCAACCTCAATCCATCTAGATTTTCTTGAATTTGTGCCTTTAAGACCAACACAAAGGTATTCCACATTCCCTGATTTTGAAGTTCTCATCCTCCTGTCAAGGATTGTATCCTCATGCAGTTCTGAAATATATTCTGGTGAGAAATCATCTATGGAAGGAATCTGAACATGCTCTCCTTTATCATCAATCAAAGGAGGCTCATACAATCTTAAATTTTCAACATTAACAACTGCCTACATTTGCATATAAGGAGGCAAATCCAAACGGAAGGCATTGTTACCAATATTTTCAAGAATCTTGAAAGGTCCATATCCAACTGGTTTCATTTTTTTACATTCTCTTTTAAGCCTCTATTTGCTTATGTAAATCCAAAATTCATCTCCAACTTGGAAACTGTGATCAACACGATGATTGTCATGTCTTATCTTGTACTTGGCTTGTCTCTTTTCCAACTACTCTTGTACCATTTGATGCACCAACTGAATTTGTTGAATGAACTTATTTACTCTGTCAATGTCATAATGACTATCAATAGAAATATCCTTCCTAAAGGTAAAATCTAACGAAGATTTTGGAAAATAGCCAAAACATGCCTCAAATGGAGATGTTTGAGTCGAAGAGTGCTTAGCCCAGTTGTAAGCATGTTGAATGTAGTGTAGGTGCTCATCCCAAAGCTTAGGATGTTTGCTACAATAACCACTAAAAAGATGTATTTCTATTATATTCACCACTTCTGTTTGACCATCAGTTTTTGGATTAAATATTGTGCTCTTTTTCAGCTTGGTGTCCATGAGTGCCCAAAAGGTTGACCAAAATTTCCTAATAAATCAAGAATCTCGATCAGAAATAATGGATTTGGGAAACCCAAAATTTACCCAAACATGTTGAAAGAACATTTATGTCATTTGTTCAGCTGTAACCTGCTTCCTACAAGGCATCAAAATACACATTTTGTTGAAACGGTCAACCACAACATACAAATAATCATGATTCTTTTTAGACATAGGTAGACCTCCTACAAAGTCCATGGAAATGATTTCCCAAGGACGAGAAGGAACCGGAAGTGGAGTATACAAACCCAACTTTCTATTTCTAGGCTTATTTGTAGCACACAAAGAACATCCTTTTACATATCTTGAAACACTTTCATTCATTTCAGGCCAATAGAAATACCTTTGCAAATTAGCCACCATTTTGCCTACACCAAAGTGGCCAACAATAAGAGAAGAATGTGCTTCCCTTATGATGTTGACTCTTTCACCTTGTGGAATACATAGCTTTCCAAGATGATACAAAAGCTTATCATGCACATGGTAATTCAATTCATCAACTTGGTTAGAATGACACAAAGTTGCATAAACCTCTTTAAAATCAACATCTAAAGCATGTTGTTCGACATAGCTCTCATGCATGGTAGAATTATGCTTAAGAATAACTTAAGCACTAACAATAGGCCTAGAAATCATATCAACAACTTTGTTATAAATGAGTTTCTTATACCTTATAACCAAGTGGAATTATTGTAGAAAACCCATCCATCTGAAGTGCCTTGCTTGTTGTAGCTTGTTTTGTGATTGTAAGTATTTCAATGGTTGATGATTTGTGTGAATGATAGTTTCTTTTCCCAACAAATAATGTTTCCATTTCTTTCACACTTTGTACCAATGCATACAACTCCTTATCATAAGTAGGATAGTTAATCACAACACCATTAAAAGTTTCAGAATGAAAACAAACGGGCTTACCATGTTGCAACAAGACTGCTCCCATTGCATAATTACTTGCATATGTTTGGATCTCAAATGGATGTCTCAAATTAGGAAGTGCAAGAATTGGAGCTGAACTAATCTTCTCCTTCAATACATCAAAATATTTTTGTTTCCTGCCTCCCCATTGGAAAACTTGCTTGATATTTGTCACTGCATGTACTGGAGCTGCAATTGAAGAGAAGTTAGCAATAAACTTTCTCCAATATTGAGTTTCTCCCAAAAATCTTCTTACCTTTGTCAAATTGTTGGTATTGGGCCAATCCAAAATGACTTTGACCTTGGAAGGATCAATTTTCAGATCTCCTCCTCCAACAATATGTCCCAATTAAATAAGTGCGGTCTTTCCAAACTCACATTTAGACATCTTCAAAAACAATTTTTCTTTCTTCAAGACATCCAAAACTTGCTTTACATGCATAGCATTCTCTTCATGAGATGTGTTAAATATCAAAATGTCATCCAAGTAGAAAATCACACAATCATCAAGAAAAGGCCTTAAAACATCATTCATGACTCTCAAGAATGTAGCAGGAGCATTACAAAGCCCAAATGGCATAGCCATCCATTCAAACAAACCTTTCTTTGTTTTGAAAGATGTCTTCCACGTGTCTCCTTCAACGGTCCTAATCTGATTATATCCACTTCTCAAATTCAACTTAGTAAAACACTTAGCATATTTCAATTGATCAATCAAATCATCAATTCTAGGAAGAGGATAACGATTATTTACCATAATCTTGTTCAAGGCTCTGAAATCTACACACATGCGCCATGTACCATCTTTCTTTGGCACTAAAACAATTGGTGACCCGCATGGCGATGTGCTTGGAATGTTGACCCCTTTGTCAAGAAACTCTTGGATTTGTTTTTTAATTTCATCATTCTCCATGACTGACATCTTGTACATACTAATGTTTGGAAGAGGACAATCTTGCTACAATTTTATCTCATGTTGGATTCCCCTTTTAGGAGGCAATCCTTTTGGGTCTTGAAACATCTCATCATATTGGTTAACAACCTCATATAAATCAGATTTCAACTTTGCATCACAACCTTGGAAAGCTTATTTTTCAACATTGTCTTTGGGTTTGATCATCAAGAGGACAAAGTTCTTACTAGCATTGACTAATCTCTTCATTTGTCCAACATTTACAAGTGACAAATTCAACTTCTTTGTATGTGCTCTAACAATGTACTCAACTCCATTTTTAAACAAATAATATGTGTTCTCATGATGATGAAATATGGCTCTCCTATAATATAAATATGGGCTCTGATATATATGTTTTATGCTACATACAATTTCAGTCAATAATTTTCAATGTAAAATTGTTTAGTGATAACAGCGAGGGTTTTACTGTTAGCTCACTAGGAAGAAATTTTTAGATATAAAAATTAGTCACATAGAGTTTCATGTGAAAATTGATATGTCCTTATGACCCAATAACTTTTTCCCATGTCTCCAAAGAAAGATCCAAAATTACTTCACCAAGTAAACCTCTAGAGATCTCAACCATGATTGAATAAGAAAGATAATATATTTTTCACCAAATGGGAAAGTTGGAGAAGAAGATAGATGAAAATAGGGTACACATGGAACATATGGAAAATAAGATGGAAAAGAAAATGGATATAAAGATGGAAGAATTGGAAAATTCCATGACAACCATCTTTTTACATACCGTAGATGAGATATTCTTTGGAGGAGCTATCAGGACAAACTAATCATATAAATGCGGAGGAAATAAATATTGAGCCCTAAAATCATAATTATTCATCACCTCCAAATCCACATCATAATGGGTTCCACTCAGAAAAAAGGAACTACTTAATTCCCAATATCGATATGAGGAAGTTTGATGGTAAAGATCCTATAACATGGATATTCTAGATGGAGCAATTCTTCGATCTACACCAAGTATCAAGCTTACAAAAGGAAACTATTTCATCTTTCTATTTAGAAAATGTTTTGTTTGTTTGGAATCAATGGTTTTGTGAAAGATAAAAGGATTCTATTATCTCTTGGTCTATTTTTATGGAAGAATTCATAGCACATTATGGGGATATCAGGAGCAATACATTCTTCAATCAATTGATAAATCTTCGGTAAAAAGGTCCAATTATAGAGCACATTCAACAATTCCAAAAGCTCAACTTTAAGGTAAAAAAACATTGTATAGGATAATTTGTTAGACCTCTTTTTGGGTACTTTAAATGAAAACATTCAACATGAGGCGTGTTTCTTTAAACCTACATCCCTAGAGCATGCTTTTAGTATGACAAGGAAAGTAGAAAAAATAATGGCTACTAGAAGAGTATCCGCTAACAACTATCGAGAGAACCATGTTCCCTCTCCTAACCGCACTCAACCAACAATGTTTACACCTTATAAAATGTATGAAGGAATAGAAAATGGACCACGTGTCAATTGTAACAGCAAGCACAGTAAGGGGCATAAATGCAGTGAGAATAAATTATTCTACATAGACTATGAAGAGGAAAAAGATCGAGAGTTGGAACCATCACAAGATCTAGATCTAGAAGAGACTACTCCAATGATATGTTGATGCATTGCCTAGAACCATTACTCCACAAAACCTCAATATAGAAGGATATATCAAAAATAAAAAGGTAGCAATGTTGATTGATTCTGGTAGTACCCATAACTTCATCAATTACAAATTAGTAAGAATTATCAGTTTCTTTGTATTTCCAACACGAGAGTTTCAAGTAATGATTGCATATGGAGGTACAATAAATTATTTAGGGAAGTGACATTTTATTAAGCTCAATGTGGGGGAGTATTTATTGGATAGTCCCATGATTTGTATACAAATAGGTGGTTTTGGTGTTTTATTAGGGGTCCAATGGTTACAATCATTGGGAACAATGGCTCTTTATTTTCAAGATCTTTTCATGTGATTTTCCACAGAACGAAAGAAAATTGAGCCTAGAGGTATACAAGGGAAACCCTATAAAGTGATAATATCTAATAAGATGACAAAATTACTCAAAAGGGGCACCATGGTGTAATTGCACAATTGTGATCACTAGATGTTCAAGCATCTATATCCTTTGCTCTAGTGGATCTCCAAATAGTTATCAATAATCAATCCAAGGTATTTGGAAAGATACCTAAGGGTCTTCCACCTGCTTGATATTATGGCCATGCTATTCATTTTCAACAAAGAAGTGTACCACCTAATTTTAGGCCTTATAGGTATCCATATGCATAGAAGAGTGAGACTAAGCTTATGATCCAAGAAATGTTAGAGGTCGACATCATTCAACCTAGCCAAATTGATTTCTCTTCACTAATAGTGATGGTTACGAAAATGTATGTTTCATGACATGTGTGTCCATATTATAGGCAACTTAACACAATGACCATCAAATATAAGTTTCCCATTCTTGTCATTAATGAATTAGTAGATGAATTGCATGGATAAATTTTCTTTACTAAGTTGAATCTTCGTTCAGGATATCATCAAATCATAATGAGGTAGGAAGACATTCCCAAAATAAACTTTAGAACACATGAAGGTCATTATGAGTTTTTGGTTATTCCATTTGGACTTACTAATGCACCTTCAACATTTCAAAGTTTGTTGAATTATATTTTCAAACCCTTCCTTAGAAAAATTGTGTTAGTATTTTTTGATGACACACTAATCTATAGAAAATATTGGGAAGAGCGTGTACAACATGTTGACAGAGTATTACAACTATTGGAAGAGAAACAACTTTATGAAAATCCTTCCAAGTGTTCCTTTTGGTTTCAAGAAGTGGAATATTTGGGATATATTGTATCTCATGAAGGTGTCAAAGTGGAAAATAACAAAATTAAAGCTATGAGAGAATAACCAATTCCCAAAACCTTGAAGAAACTTAGAGGATTCTTATGGTTGACAAGATATTACCGTAAGATTTTCAAGAATTGTGGTCAAATAGTAGAACCTCTAGCATCATTATTAATGATCCAGGTGGTGAATATTGGTGGCCACCCAACTATTCCAACTGGCTCCTCTAGTCTATTTTTAGTTCAACACGTTCTTTTGTACTTCTTTGTAATTATGGGTTCTACACTTCGGGGGCTGTCTGAATCCCTACACATCTTCCAGGTGGATATTTGTTTCCTCTCACCTAATCCAACTAGCTTATTTTGTATTTTTTCATATCATCACATCTTGTTGTACTTCCAGGGCAGTTTTGGATCCTTAAACAATGTTTTTTCGGCTCTCCACAGTCAAGCTGTAGACAGATTTAGATTTTGATGGTGTAACGTGTAGTTCTCTAAAATACCTTTCCAATGGTTTATCATGCCCCTAAAAAGGAGGTCGTATGCAAAATTTATGACCACGAGAAGTTTCAGTACCAACTTACCCATAGGGGCCCACATGAATTTTGGTGTTTCACCTCCTAGGGTTAGGTTTTTATATGTCTAGGGTTTTGGAATTCATGAGTAATAAAAAAAATGCCTATGGAGCCTCATTGTAATCATTTTTATCAGACAGATGTGTGTAGCAGCCACATCTCTTCTCAGAGATAACTACCACCATTTAATAAAGTGTTTCAGTTCTACAGTTTCAACCTATTTCATTTATTCAATAGAAGATATTTTTCACTAAATATTTGTGTTGTTCTTCATATATTTGTGTTTATTGTATTCGGTTTGTTAATTAATTCATTCCTCTCCTAAATTTGGATCAATGGTATCAGAGTGGTATGATCTTGATTTATTTTTCTTCGTGCATGTCCTCGACAAGATCTAGGTACAAGAAGTTGGGACTCAAACCAATCAAGTCGTTGCAAGATCGGTCGCATCGAGCCTGACAACAACCCATGAGGAACGAAAAGAAAGATGATGGAGCATGAGATCTTATTAAAAAATTTCTCGAGGAAGCCCTTGCATGACAAAGGAACAAAATGATGGACAACTTTGCGCAAATCCTTCGACGAATGCCCATAAGATAAGCATCTTCATCAAGCGGCCATGGAACCCCCTTCAAGATACAGGTAAATTTTTATGTTCCATTATTTGAAGGATTGATAGATGCTGATGTAGATAAATTGTTGAATCTACTCGAAGGGTATTTTTCGGTCCAAATTTTTTTTGATAGGGAAAATATTACTTTTTCACTCCTCAAGGTCATCCCCCATGTTAAGGACTAGTGGGATACTTACTCTCAACAAAGGGCCATAGAGGAATATGCAATATTTGTGGTTTCCCTTACATGGGATTCCTTCTGGGACGCCATTAAAGAACAATACTACCCTATTGGAAGTTATGAGGACTAGTACACCAGATGGACCACCCTGCATCAAGAAAGGGACCAGAAAATATTAGATTTCACCAACATTTTCCATACCCTACACACCAAATTGGGTATCATAGACTCTGAGAGACATGTGGTGCTCAAATATCATAGCTATTTTCATAGATACATTAAAAAAAATGGAGTTTTTGGAAATCAACTCATTGGGAACGGATTATAGATATGTTGTCAAGATCGAGCATAAATTTAAGTAGAAGAGGAGAGAGTTTGGATCCGCAAACTCCTCACATATGAAGTAGGGAAAAGACAGCCCCAACCCACACAGCAAGGGACTGAGCTGAGATGGCCACTCTTAGGACAACCAGTCCAAGCCACAACACAAGAAGGGAAATGAGAAGACGAAGAAGGACACAGGAAAATGGTGAGTACCATAAAAGACCTTGGCACAACACTGAAGAATGTCTCTCCAAGAAGTCACTCATGGTCGAGATGAAGGCTTCCGAGTCAGAGGCGGATTCTAATTTTAAATCAAATCCAGAAGGAGGGAAGCAAATCATTGATGTTGAACCCAATGCCACTTTCTCTACCACCAAAGTCCAACTAGAAGAACCAGAGGAAGGGGAATGCCTCTTTAACTCACAAATGTGGGTAAAGGGGGCTCCGCTTCATTTCATTTTCGATAGTGGTAGTTATAGGAACCTGATCTTAGTATAGGTCGTCAAGTGGTTAAACCTTCCAACAACACCACACTCGCAACCCTACACCATTGGATGGCTTCGCCAAGGAATAAATCGTTGTGTCATCCAACAATGACGTCTTCCCTACAACATCAAGCCTTTCAAAGATGAAGTATTGTGTGATATTTCTCCCCTTGAAGTTTTTGATGTTCTTTTAGGAAAACCATATTTGTGGAAGCGTCATGTTGTGTATGAGTCTAAACATCGCAGTGTTATTATTACTTTGGGTATATAATTGTATAGGATACCAAAGGTAGCGCTTCCTACCGCTATTTCTTTAATCTTTCCTAAGCAATGTAGTAAGGTAATTTCATAGACCAGGAAGTTCATCTTCTTTGTGATCCATGCTCGCAGTAAGCAGAAGGTTGCTACCACATCTGTGGCCCCTACACAAAGCCTCTCTTTGTAGCAGAAACAAGTGGATGGGATCGTGGAAGAATATAGATACATCTTCTCCTCACCCACCAGGGTACCGATGCACTGCTAATTCAAGTATCCAATTGATCTGACCCTCAGTGCACCTCTACCTAATGGACCAGTATATCGTCGCTCATTGATGGAAAATGATGAAATAAGGTGTCAGATCCAAGATCTTTTTCAAAAGGGGCACATCATACCCAATTCCTCCCCTTTGAGAAGCACAATTGTATTGGTGCAGAAGAAGGATGGGACTTGGCGACTTTGCATTGATTACAGAGCCTTAAACAAAATCATAGTCAGGAACCGGTGCCCAATTCCCATGATTGATGACCTTCTTGACCAACTCAAGGGGGAAAATTTCTTCAACAAGATTTACCTAAAGTATGGATACTACAAGGTTCCCATCGAGCCAAGTGATGTATGGAAGACAACCTTAAAATCTAAAGAAGGTCTCCTCGAATGCATGGTCATGCCCTTTGGATTAACAAATGCACTAGCCAATTTCATGAGGTTGATGGATGATGTATTGATACCCTTCACCAACTCTTTTGTGGTGGTATATTTGGATGACATCCTCATCTTTAGTAGAACTTGGGAGGAGTACATGCGGCAAATTCAATGAGTTTTGAGCACTCTGCGATAGCACAAGCTGTATTCCAACATGGAAAAATTCTCTTTTGGCATGAACATGGTCCAATACTTGGGCTACATTGTTGATGAGCATGGGGTACATGTTGATCCAACTAAGATCCAATTCATTCGTGATTGGCCAACACCTACCACACTAACCGAGCTTCAGAGCTTCTTGGGACTGGCCAACTTCTACTGATGGTTCGTTTTGGGATTCTCCCATATTTCATGGGCCCTCAACCAGGTGACCAAGGGTGGTGGCAGGGAAAATTTCATGTGGGGGAAGGAACAACAATGATCATTTGATGATATGAAGCATCGCTTGTGCTCAGCTCTGGTACTCTCATTTCCCAATCTGCAACAACCATTCGATATTGAGACTGATGCATCTGACTATGTTGTAGGCGTAGTTCTCACTCAACATGGTCATCCGATGGCATACCATAGTGAGACACTGTCATATATTGTATGTAAATACCCCACCTATGACAAGGAAATGTATTCCATTGTACAATCTTGTTGTCAATGGAAACATTACATTCTGGGAAAGGAGATGATCATCCACATTGATTAGAAGCATTTGCAACTCATACAGACACAAGGGGAAATTACAGAACGACCATCATCATAAGTGGTCCACCTACCTGCAAAAGTTCCATCTCAACATCAAGTATAAGACAAGGATCTCAAATCATGTCATTGACTTCCACAGTCGACCTCCCGTGGCTTCACTCACCACTGTTCTCCATTCCTATGGACATGAGGCATTTGAGTGGCCCTAACTTTATCAACGAGATCTGGACTTAACCACCACCTATCAGCTCTTGGGTACAGGCGGGACTGTCACCAATTTTCACATTCAAGACGGATTATTATTCCATATGGTCCATCTATGTGTTCCTACAAGAAAGCATGCAAAGATGATTTTGGAAGCCCACTACAGTTGGATGGAAGGACATTTTGTCGTGGATAAAACTGTGGTCGTTCTGCATAAACATTTTTATTGGCCAAAACTTCGATAGGACACCAACAAGTATATCAGATCTTGCACTACCTGTGTCATTTCCAATCCATCCATCAAGAAGCAAGGATTATACACCCCTCTTCCTACTCCTAAAATGACTTGGGAATCCATCTCAATGGATTACATGTCTGGCATTACATCCACCAAGCAAGGCAATGACTACATATTTGGAGTTGTTGATCAGTTTTCAAACATGGCCATCCCCACAACCTGTAAGAAGAATATCATAGCGGCATATACTACCAAGCTCTTATTCGAATGAGTGTGGGTCCATTTTGTGATATCAAAGACCATCATCTCTGACCAGGACAACAGGTTCTTTAGCACATTTTGGTCGAGTCTCTGGTCAGTGTTGGACACCAAGCTCACAAAATCCATTGCTTTCCACCCCCAAACAAAGGCCGTCAATTGGATGATTTTTCACATCATGCACATGTACAACTCTTACCATCCACGTACATGGGATGATAGTCTCCCCTATGTTCAACACAGTTACAACAGGGCTCTCCATAGCTCCATTGACCATAGCCCATTTTAGGTGGGGTTGGGATTCCAACCCTTGGGTCCCATTGATGTTGCACTACCTCTTTCCACCACACAGACATACTCCTCCCATGTTCATTCTGAGACCGACAAAGCCACCAAATTCATTGAGCGGATTCAACACATCCGCCAATAAGTCTAGGATATTTTCTAGAAATCCAATGCTAAGTACAAGTAGCGCCATGATCAACACAGGGTACCATGCCAGTTTCAGGTTCAAGACAAAGTTTGGTTACATTTGCAGAAGGAGTGTCTCATAGAGCTTGATCAAAAGCTCCTCCCACTTCGTTATGGGCCTTACACTATCACCAAGGTTGTGTGTAGCAATGCTTTTGAACTCAACACTCCACCCTTCCTTGGCATACACCCAGTGTTCAATGTGGACCTCATTCGGCCATATTTTCCACCATTATTGGACACCTCGGAGATCACAGAACTGTTGACACCAATAGAGTTGAACCCTGACTACATGGAACAAGCATCCAATGATTAGATCATGGACACATAGGTCAAGGGCACTCGCCATCAGACGATCCATCTTTATCGCGTTGTCAAGGCAGGGCAACTCCTACACAAAGGAAAGTGGCTCACCCGGGGCCAAATTCAATAGAAGTCTCCTCACCTGATGGGGGGACTCAATGCAATGGAGACCATTTCTTCCTAAGGGGGGAGTATTGATCTAGGTGGTGGATATTGGTGGCCACCCACCTATTCGAGCTAGCTCCTCTTGTTCGTTTTTAGTTCAACACGTTCTTCTGTGCTTCTTTGTAATTGTGGGTTCTACATTTCTAGGGATGTATGAAGCCCTACACATCTTCCAGGTGGATACTAGTAGCCTTTCAGCTAATCCAACTGGCTTATTTTGTATTTTTTCATGTCAGCACATCTTGTTGTACTTCTAGGGTCGTTTTGGAGACAAACAATTTTTTTTTCTCTCCATAGTCAAACTATAGACAAAGTTAGAGTTTGATGGCGTAATGTTTAGTTCTATGAAATACCTTTGCAACGGGCTATCACACGCCTATAACAGAGGTCGTATGCAAATTTAACAACCACAGGAAGTTGAGGTACCAACATACCCATAGGGGCCCACGTGACTTTTGACATTTCACCTCCTAGTTTTAGGTTTTTGGATGTCTAGGGTTTTGACATTCATGAGTAATATTAGAAAGGCCTCTAGAGCCTCACTGTAATCATTTTTCTCAAACGGATCATCGTAGAAGCCACATCTCTTCTCATAGATAGCTACCACCATTCGAGAAAGTGTTTCAGTTCTGCAGTTTTATAGTTTTAGCCTATTTCATTTATGCAATAGAAGATATTGTTCACTAAATATATGTGTTGTTCTTCATATCTTTGTGTTTATTGTATTCAATTTGTTAATCAGTTCATTCCGCTCCTAAATCCGGATTAATTAAAGAAGGACACATTTTCTTGGACTTAATAAGCACCCAAATCTTTTGAAAAGCTTAAGGAGGCTATGTGTATGACTCCTATCCTAACCACATTTGACTTCACAAAAACCTTTATTATGGACTGTGATGCATTAGGCCAAGGCATTGGTATAGTTTTTATCCAATAATGAAACCCCATTGCCTTTTAAAGTAGCCTACTTAAAGAAAAAAAACTTAAATTGAAACCCATTTATGAAAAAGAAATGTTGGCAATACTACATGCAATTAAGAAATGACGGCCTCACCTAATAGGAAGACACTTCAAAGTAAAAATAGATCATGATAGTTTGAACTACTTCCTTGAGAAATGATTATCTTAATAAGAGAAACAAAAATGGGTTACAAAGATGCTTGGTTATGAATTTGAAATTATCTACAAAAATTGAAAACATAATATTGTGGCATATGTGCTTTTAAGGAAAGAAGAAGCATATGGTTTAATACATGTTATTTCTATTATGCAATCTGATTGTGTAGAAGAAGCAAGGATAGAGTGGAAGCAAGATCATTAAGAGGCATGAAATATCATTCAACAACTACAAGAGGACCCCATTGCATTATATAAATTTGTGTGGGAAAATGATTTGTTACGGTATCATGATCACCTATATTTATGTAATAATTCCCACCTCAAACAAAAGGTCCTTTTGGAACTTCACACTTATCCTATAGGAGAATATTCAAGGTTCTTGAAAACTTACAATGAGATAAGAAGGAATTTTTTTGGGAAGGTCTTAAAAATGATGTTCAAAATTTTATGGCTAAATGTGTGGCCTGCCAACAGAATAAGGTAGAGACAATCAAGACGGCAGGTCTCCTACAACCATTAACTATACCAAGTCAATGCTGGGAAGAAGTTTTAATGGATTTTATTATAGATTTACCCAAATATGAAATAAAGAATGTCATGATGATAGTAGTGGATAGACTGACATAGTATGCCCATTTTTTCTCTCTTTCTAATCCTTTTAAAGTAAATACAGTATTTTTATCATTCATGTAAATAATTCAAAATCTACATGGAATCCACAAGATTATTGTAAGTGACAGAGATCTAATTTTCACTAGAAAATTTTGGACTGAATTATTTTCTTGTTTGGGTACTCAATTGGCTCACAACTCATTTTACCACCCTCAATTTGATGGGAAAACTGATATTGTGAATAAATGTCTACAAGAATATCTTCATTTCTTTACATATGATAAACAAACACATGGGTCAAGTGGTCTCCTTTGGAAAAATGGTAGCACAACACATCCTTCCATACTTCATAAAACAATGTCCTCATTTATGGCACTTTATGGATATCATCCTCCATCCATTACATGACCCTTGAAATGGAATGCATAGGTTCAAGTAGTCGAGAACCACATAGGGACCAACAATAGGTTCTCAAACTATTGAAGGACAACTTGGTTATAGCCCAAAATATGATGAAACAACAAGTAAATCAACATGATAGTGAAAGGTTATTTGAAGTGGGGGATTGTGTATTTTTTAGGCTACAACCATATAAACAGATGTCCCTCAATAAACAAAGGAAAATCAATTAGAACCCAAATATTATGGGCCCTATAAGGTGTTGCAGAGGTTTCGAAGTATGTATTACAAATTGGAGCTACCTCCATTTTCATATGTACATCTCGTCTTCCATGTTTCTTTCTTAAAGAAGGTAATCGTTGACAAGATCTTGGTCCAAACTATTTTACTAGAGATTAACGAAGAAGGGAAAATGATGTTAGAACCGTAAATAATCCTCATAACAAGGATTAAAAAACTATGAAATTGAGCAATTACTAAGTACCTTGTCAAATTGAAAAACTTACTATAGGAAGAGACGACATGGGAAGATGATTTCTTCTTACAAAATCACCCACGATTAGTCAAGTGTTGAATACAAGACTTGTTTAAAGGGGAGGGGCATGTTAAGCCTTAGACAAAGCCCCATGTTAAGCATAAAACCCCTTATTAAAACCTAGATATTGAATTATTACATTTCTAGTTTTATATTATTATGTCGACTAGAACCTTTCATTGTACCCTTTCATTATAATTGTACCTTTTGTATTGTGTAGGAGCCATGGTGTTAGGACCATCAAATATTGTCTTATGAATTAGATATATTGTAAAAGGAGGTTTCCCCTTCGAAGTGGACTCTATTCATTGACTTTTTATCATTTTCAAGGCGCTTTTTCTTAACATCAAGAACTGGAACCATCGCAAGATCTATAATTGGAAGAGACTACTCAAAAAATATATTGTCATGCATTGGTTGGTGAGACCACTTACTCAAGAAATATTTCATCCATCGAAACCCTATTAATGAACATCCATGAAGAAGTAAAGGCATCCACAAGACATCATCTCCAAAAAGTCACTGTGTCTACACATCCATAGTGATTTACATATGAGAAAAAGAAGTAGTAGACAAGTAGTGATAATTCTTCACAAGTAGCAATGATTTACAAGTGAGAAGTGCTTATCTCATTTATATGAGATATCAAGCACCCTTATCATCCATCAAAATCCCTAAAAACATAAAATGATGTCATTATCTCTTGCAAACCCTCATAACTAAGAAAAAGACCCTCATAACTAAGAAAAGGATAACACAACATAAACCTCACTTTATAATGAGGTTTTCTCTCCTATTGAATTTTCCATATCAAATATTGTGTTCATTTTTATGAATCATGTGCTCAGTTTTTTTATTTCTTTCATTTCAATTTAAGTTATTTCCATATTTTTAAACACAATAATAATAATAATAATAAATATGATATTTAAGATAACAAACTACAGAATAAAAGATTTCAAAAAATTGTAAAATTTGTTATGATAAATTAAAATATACCAAACAATTTACAAATTAAAAAAAAAACAAAACCAAAATCTAATGTCCTTTTAATTAAAGACTTTGTCATTTTCAAAATAAATTATCTCATACTTCCCAATCTAATTCATAAATTATACTTTAATTTCATTGCTGCATTATTTTAACAAATAAAAAATAATTTAACATCTAAATCTTATGAAATTAAAAAATAAAAAACACTTAGGAAATATCTTTTACAATTTAAAGATTAATTTATTTTCGAGGAACATATTTGATGCAATATAATGCACTCACTTGTGTCAATATTCAATGGTAAATTTAAGACACATTTTGTCAATCTTAAATGGGAAATGGTTGTGAAAACCACTTTTCTCATGCATTATTAGCCAAAGTTTAATATTCCTTCTATTGTCGTCTTTCCCAAACTCTTCAGATAGACAAAGGCTTAATGTGCTTACTTCCTCCTTTGAAGCCTCTGATAAAACATGGGCCTCCAAAAATATATAAAAATTGAAAAGATGGAAACATCGAAATAAATACATATATTAAAGAAAATTAAATCGAATTCTCAGAAGGGATAACAATGTGATATGGCGCACCGAAATCCACGTCATCAGGTCTAAACTCGATCACTTATCTCACAAAGCTTATTCTCTTCATCTGAAACTATTTTCTTTGTTTTCTATTGAGATATCTGGTCTAATTTTGAACGTAGATATTTTAACACTGATTTACATGCTTTTGAATCGTCATGTTGTAATCAAATCCGAAAATTTTCCAATATTTTATCAAATCAATTCTTATCTCGACCTCCTTCAAACCACTCATCTGCTGAATTCTCTCCCATCGCCCCTCTTGTTCATAATAATTCACCCCACCTTCCAAGATAATCTCCTTCTCCTACCACGTTGCTCCAATCAGCTTGCACGAAGATCATGACGTATGGCTATCTCGTAACAATCAATGGAGAACCTACGCCTTGTCCATGGTGTTGGGATCTGTATCGTAGCCTCTTTACCGCTCCTTCGGCCACGACCTCTCTCTCCTATTAACCTAATCAAAATTTGCCTCTTTTCTACTTTCTTCACCTTTAAGGGGTTATGAACAAATAGAAAGTAGAAAGTGAAACTTTGGGATTCTCTTTTATCTTTAGTAGTAGTTAACATATTTATGAAACATTTTGAGGATTTAACTTTAAGCAATTTTCATTTCAAACTTA
Organism: Picea glauca; assembly: GCA_000966675.3. Classification (NCBI taxonomy): domain Eukaryota; kingdom Viridiplantae; phylum Streptophyta; class Pinopsida; order Pinales; family Pinaceae; genus Picea; species Picea glauca. The sequence goes on from JZKD02S1672716.1 coordinate 776,451, forward strand.
AATGTTGGTTCTTATTTGTAAATGACACGGTCATGCCAACCTAATCTCCTTCTTCAATCATCTCAATAGCCTTTCCTTTCACATCCAATTCACTATGAAAACTCAAAAGAACAACTCTATCCTCTTTTTATATGTTCTCATCTCTCGTCTTCATGATCGCTCCCTCACTCACCAAGTCTATAGGAGGAAAACTCACATGGATAGATACCTTAATACCAAATTCCACTATCATCTAACTCAAAAATTTGTTGTCTTAAAAACTTTGATTACTCTCCCTGCACCGAGTAAAATACCCATGTAACCAAAACCCTTTTATCTAATGACTAGACTCTACCTCTCGAATCAACGGAGCCTTCTACTCAACCAACAACCCCAAAACAAAAAACTCCACCCCTCCTCGGGCTTTCCTATCCCTTCCTTACATCTAGGGCACCACAGATCATATCAAAAACCTTATGGCTAAGAAGATTATCAAAACCATGTGTAAACCCTACAAAACCCTTAAGCAACTTTTCACAACAACTAAAGATAAATCTGATCTGATGCTTGGCCCAGGTGTTTACCAAATTCCCCGTTCCTGTGGAAAGTCTTACATAGGTCAAGCTGGTAGAATCTTTAAATCCAAGCTTAAAGAGCATATAGTTGATACTACCCATAAGTGAATATCCAAATTAGTGATTGTGGAACACTCTTTCAAATCCAAGAACCTTATTTGCTTTGACCAAACAAAAATATTAGCCTATGCCCTTCATTACTCCTCTAGTCTCCAGAAGCCCTTGAAATCCAAAAACATACAAATAACTTTAAACATGAAGATGACTACAACCTTAATCAATCATAAAAACCCACCATTCATCACCTTGATCAATAGACTTCCTCATTTTTCATTTTTAATCTTCTCCTTTCTTTTCCCTCATCTTCTATGTTCCCTGATTATTTTCCTCTATGTTCCCTCGTTCTTTTTCTCGCATCCCTACTCTTTTCTCTATATTATTTTCTTGGCTACCATTCCCCTTTCTCATTGGTTTATCCGGTTAACCTTTTTATGTTATCCGACCATTTTTCATAAATTTTTATTTTCATAATCTCTCTAATTCAAAGTAATCCTATGGCTGTGGTTTAAATTTTTTCCCTTACTTTATTGCCTTTTGATTAGACGCCCTTTTCTGTTAAGTTTTGCAAACTGAATCAATTTATGCGAAAAATTATACAAAACTACTAGTTTACACAACTCTATATTTCCGTATCCAGGTTTAGAAAATGCCACGACGCCATATAAAAGGAATTTATGAAGAGTTAGACAAACATCATGAGGACATTGGCAGGAGCTTCATCATAAAATTGATACTGGAAACAAATTTTCAGTCCAAACTACACTCTTGGAACTATGGAAAGCAGGTTTTGGGAAATCTCTGTTATTTGGGAGATTATGTGGCAAAAGCTATTATTATAATGGGATATAGATAGAGTGGAATTTCGTTCCAATACAATAACAAACACGGTGGCTCTATTATCCCATTTCCGACTGTGCATCGCTACCTAATTCACGGTGGCGTTCCTTTTGCTTATCACGTTCACGTACGCATTCTTCACTGCTCTCAACATATTGGTGGGAGAAAATACGTCCAGACGACCAGGCATACGGGCACGCCGTGAGATTTGATTTGGACTCGAATCCCTCACTTTGATTGTTCTCAGTGTTCTTCTTCCCTGATGTTGTTGGGCTCCTCTTTCCTGCCCAAGCCTCTGGTATCTGCATCGATCTCTGGCCGTGAACCGACCGTAAACATATGGTATGACGCCCGTATATGTCTCCATGTCTACACACAATTATTTGCTGGTCGTTATTATAGCAGGCTGACCATCATGATATATGGAGCTCTGTCGTCGTTCAATCGCCTTCGGTGTGTGCGCAGCACGCAGGTTTGAATTGTTGATAAAAAATTGAATGAGTGCGTGAGTGCCAGTGGATTCAGTCTGATCTCCGCGGACAACGTCGGCATCAAAGGCTTTCCGCTAAATATTATTTGGCTATATTACTATATTTAATACACAGTACCGTGATTAATGTAGTTGACGGCATTGGAAACTGTGCACTCTTATCTTGAGATCATACAACGTGACTATAGCGAATCTTTAGTAATTAAGAACGAAGAAAAGCGATTAATTCTGTTGACCTAATTGGAAACTGCGCGCTCTTATCCCGATGTAATACAACGTGAAAACATGTATGTAAGCGAATCTTTAGTTCATGATTAAGAACGAATAACAACATCTATTATGTGTTATTAAGGGAGTATGCTAATTCAGGAGCAAACAGACCCATTTTTCAGTTAAAAAAAATTGTGTCTCAATCCGGTCAGATTTTTAGAGGTAGCTTGATTCTGGTACAATCAAAGTTTCCTGCATTTCAGATATTTTATTCAGGGATTTTGCCCTATTTTAAACTAATTTAGATGTTCAAAAAATCGATCAGAGTTTTGGATTGACCAGAAATTTAAAATCGCACCGCCAGAACCTACAGGAAAGGCCCACTAAAGGGAAGATTGCTCCCAAGTTAGCCCACTCAATTATTAAGTGACTTAACCTGAGTAGTGAGATGTTTGCACTTTGTAATTTAAACTTTTAACTCTTTTTTTTCAGGAGAATAATTCAAAAATCACTTTGAAATTTAAAAAAATAGTTGAAATTGTAAATCTAAGTAGTTGAATATACTTAAAAAAAAAACATTTAAATAATATAAAATTGTAATTTTACAAAAAAATTCCTTATTCATTAAAGATAAAAAACTTAAAACTTTTAAAATAAGCCATTCCATAAATATTATAATACATATAATATTATTATAATAACAATAATTTTTACTTTAAAGACAATGGTTTAATAAAAACTCGTGCTTAATTATGATACAAAACACAAGTCAAACTTTAAACTTTAGATAAACTGTTTTTCATTCTATAAAGTTTTAAAAAATTTAAAATATATTATATACTAGCATACCTTCTAAATGGGTGAATGGGAATGCCGAAGTAATGGTTGATTTTTATATTAACTGTGTTTGGTATTAAAGATGTTTAAAGGAATGTGTACAAATTGCAAGCTTCACCTTAAAGTTATGTTATGTGTTTTTCATCTTAAGTCAATGTAAAAAAAGTACATTGATTTAATATCTTATATATTAAGGAATAAAAAAGAACATGAAAATGTGTGCTAAATATATTAAGAAACAAGGAGCATCCATGACATATGAAGGACAAAGAGATGGAGTAAATATAGTCATATGAGAAGAGTAAGAATAGGTTACAACGTGAAACGATATAAGATTGCTTCTAGTAAGTTCAATATTTGAAAAGGCATTACAAGAAACCAAATGAATCCATGAGGATATGAAGGAAAAAGAGATGAAGTACACATCATAGAGTTATAGGTTATAATGACAAAGCATGTAAGCCTGCTTCTTCTTTTTTTCTCATTGCAACAGATGTGCTATCTTGCATTTTTGCATAACGGTCAAAAGAGAAGAAGGGGCAGATGCGCAAACCTGCTAATGATTTGACGTGTGATATTGCAGTGAAGGTTAAGCCTTGTCGTTCAACCTTTCCAATGTCTATGGTTGCCTTGGAGAGTGTTAATCCTTGAGATTTATGTATAGTCAAACCCCATGCCATTTTGAGTGGGATTTGTTTCTTATTGCCACGTTTAATGGGTGGGATTGGTATTTTGTTAGGGTTGACATCGTCCCATGGTGGACCGAGATATGTATCAAACTCCACAACGACATATGCTGGCAAGCTTGGAGGTTTGACTCCTTCTGTGTAGGCAATTTGAGTGACCAAGCCTAGTGCTCCATTAACCAATCCTGTTTGGATCCATAAATTGTAGGTCAACATAACACGTTGGCCAATGCATAACAAGATTTCTTGTTCTAATTGATGGTCATCATCTTCCTTAGATATAGAAGAGCCAAGGAGTTTTGCGATGCAGCGTGCTATTGGCTTATTCAAGGATTGAATCATTTTTTTATTATGTTGGTACACCAAAGTATTTGTTGCAAATAGGTGTATGGCCACATCGAAGTCTTTGCATTATGTTGTAGACAAGTATGTATTTGTATGGGATTGAAGGATCTCCCAATCTTCTTGTAGTGGAGATGCGTTTCGGATGTGTTTGTCAATAGGCGACAAAACTGGACTTGTTGTATATCCTGCCCTTGTTGACGAAAGCTTGTTTGCAAGGTTACAACAGTGGTGAATGAGTTCCACAAAGACCTTCCTGGTGTTGCACATGTATACAAAGGTTTATCCATAACAGGAGGGAGCTGTCCTAGATCACCAACAAGAATTATAGAGCAATGACCGAATGGAAAATTGTTGGTTTCTGGAAAGGCTTCACGTAGACGGCTTTCAATCTGCACAAATAGTTTAGGCCCGATGAATCTCAGTTCATCAATGAGGACATAACGGATATGTTTCATCATTTCCTGGAACACTCCCAATGTTTGTGTTTGCAAAGGTTGGAAATTTTTTATTGGAATCTTAAGTGCGGAATGTATAGTGGTTGCTTGTATGTTGAAAGTTGCAACTCCAGTGGGAGAAAGAAGTAGTATTGGACTATGTCCATATGGAGTTGTTGATTCAAAGAAGCTTTAATGCAATTGATAAGATAATATTTTCCAGTGCCAGTAGTTCCTTGGATGATCATCATTAGTGGTTCTTTTTTTCCTTTTTGTTGTGAATGATGTAATACTATATTTAATGCCTGATATTGTTTGTGTGACAATGTATTAGCCACTAGATTGATATGGTCATTCCTGTGTAGCACATCCATATAAGGTCGATTGGTTTCAATGAATTGTGTTGCATGAGTAAGGACTTCTTCTGGAATGTTTGGGTTGTTCCAAGAATAGTTGGTGTCAAAGTCACGATGTCCAAGAATGTCAAGCTCGTTGAAGTCTGTATTGGCAGCAAGGATCAACCTTGATAATAATTCCCACTCATTTATCTCCATGTCGGGATGCATATTGGTATCATTTTCTTCAGCTTCCTCTAGTGGTGGTTCTTCAACATTTTCAAGGGAACGGTCTACATGCCATGCATGGTAGGTTCCTTTTATGTTCTGCCAATTGTGTATGATAGTATCTCTTGAGAGGCCTATGTTAGTTGCAAAGTTACTGAATGGTTTATATAGTAGCAACTCACTCCAACAGAATTCTTCAAAGGATTTGGAATCTGGTGTCGGAATGACTGTGAAGAGTGTCCAGATAAGAACAATTACTGGAGATCTCCTTCCTCGCCAAGGGTTACTTTTTCGATGGCGACTATATGACCAATATTTTGCAATTTCAATGAGAGGGAGGGGTTGAAGGCAAGGAGGTCGAGTGACATAGGCATCAATGAAGGTAGATCCAGATAAAGAATCAGATGGATCTTTGGAGACTCAACGAAAGATATGGTGACCAACATTTAGTGTCATGAAAAGCCGACTACATGTGACAAGGGGGAGTTTTTGTAGCATATGACAGGTTTCCTGGGCGCCTATATCTCGGTCGACTATAGCTTCTGTGTACAAACGTCTATAGGAAAATGAAGCAGGATCTGTTAGACTCAATGTATCTATGATTCTAGTCAACATATGATGATAGCTTTCTGATCGGCCCTCTGCTTTCGAAGCATACTTGGAAATATATTTCATAACTGCGTGACATGAGAGGATAGGTTGACAATCCATATTTTCTCGCCATACTGTTAGTATGTCAGGGTTATGGATGTTTAGACGATCATCATTCCTGGCAGGTTCATATTTGTTTTGACCAGAAGCATCAATGAAGAGAGAAGAATTAGACTGTAAGGTCCATGGGCAATTATATCTACATTAGAGCTTGGAGGATTTCATACGGAGACATGTTGTCTTTGTGCACTTTGTATGGCGTTGTACCTGATTGAGGAGCTCTGTGTAGTCCTTAAATGGATGTGAAGTAAGGAGGGCTGATGTATCTTTTAAACAAGGGTCATCCTCAATGCATCGGTGCATGTGTAGAATTGTAGTATGGTCAGTACGAGGATTCCAAGCTATTACATATTTGTCAAAGAAAACCTTAGCATAACTTACTTGGATGGGGTCTTCCCAATCCAAATTTTCCATTTCTGGAGCACCTTGTAACCATACGAAACCATGAATATGTGTAGAGCCTCGGTGTTGCCATTCATACCTGCATGAAAACCAATAATAGAATGTTAGAGAGATGTACAAGCTGTATGTTTTAGCTAGAATGAGTGGGGATAAAAGTAAGATGTGATATACCTATACCAAAAGTCTTGAGTATGGAAGTATTTTTGAAGCATTTCCTGATGAAATATTTCAAACGTTTTATGCATGTACAAAGCAACAGTGTGGGGTCGTTGAATGATATTGCAGGTCCTCCATTGTTTATGTAGAAGTGGATTTGAAGGTGGAGAGGTACCCATTACAGCATGCAAGTCTGGCCATTTTGTGTCTGCTCCGCTGAGTGTGAAAAATAATGTGGGGCACCCTATTTGTGTGATCATTTCTGTCAATTCTCTTCTACGAGAATTCCAGTGTGCTCTAGTCCCTCCAAGTTGTGCACCAAATCGCATAACATGCTCTAGTAGTTTATTGGCAGGTAAAGTTTTTAGGTGGGAGCGGAGGGCCGCAATAGTGGTTGGAATGTTGTTCTCTTGGCTCTGCTTTACAAACATTGATGCACTTGATTGACTACGATGGTGCATGATGAGGTTGTATAGGAAGTAGCGAAACCTTGGGTGGCTACCAAATCTATTGTCATGATAGCGCATCAAGTGGAGTGCATATTGGTCAATGCGAATGTTTTTTTGTTGTGGTTAGCCATGGACTGCATGGCCATTTGGGAATAGAGAAGGAAATGCCATATCAAATAATCTCTCGGTAGTATATTCATTCACTAGTGTTGCACCTATTTGTGG
>JZKD02S1672716.1:783424-795823 GCA_000966675.3 Picea glauca
GATTCGTTTTGGATAAAATGATTGATTTTTGTCAGTTCTCGATGCATATTAGGTAGGCAAAAGGCAAAGGAAGTCTGGTTTTCAACAAAGTTTGTAGCATGTTGAGTTGTATCTGAAATATCAGAAGAAATGGTGCGCAGTTGAGAAGAGATGTCTGTAGGTAAAATAGGAAGTGAAGCAATTGAGGTGTGGTTGAGTTGAACATCTTTGTAATATCTATCATTTTGTATCTTGTAGAGAAGTGCATTCATGATATGAGATTTGGTCACATAAAAATCATATGATTTTCCCTCGATGCCATGTCTTCTAACTATTAAGATGTCCAAATCTTCAAGGTGGCGTCGGAGGTAACTAACAATTGTGTTTATGTTTTGTGGGAAACTAATAGTGTGACCACTATATTTGTATTGGCCACTGTGAGCATGGCTAACCTGCAATAGCGGGCTCACTCGAGCGATGAGCATTTCTTCTACTTGGGTGAGAATTGATAGGACAAGGGGTTGTTCTCCAGGATCCATATTATTCCATTTAGAGAAGAGGTGGCCATTAGGTTCCTTGTGGCAGCGAGAACAAATAAAACCATCGGGTGATATGGTTGTATGAATCCCAGGGTAAGATTCCATACAAGTATTGCATATATGTATTTTCGATAAGGCATCAATACGAGCACGAAATGTTTGAGTAATATGGGCAAGGGATTGGTGTTGAGTAGGTTCAAATGGGAAATCCATTGGAAAGTGCTTTCCCTTGGATATTGCAACTCATTTATGCTTATTTAGTTCATCTTTGTGATGTAATTATTGTTTGCGATGTTTTTCATTTGCTAGGGTATTTAGTGTAGATGGAATATTATTGAGTTGGTTGGTGAGATTGGAGTTGAGGTTAGAGGAGGTATGGGAGGTATTGAGTAAAGGGATGTTATCAGTAGTTGAGGGCATAAATGGTAATGATGGGTTTGTTTTTGAAGTTGATGGAGTGGCACGTATAGTTTGCATTTGGGTGAGTCCATGATCTTGATTCATAACTATTGAAGTTGTGTAGAATGGTGTAGTAGTATGGGTAAGGGCTTGGTGTTGAATAGGATCAATTGGAAATTCAATGGAAGGATACTTTTTCTTCGATCTTGTGAGTTGTCTATGTTTATTTAATTCATCTTTGTGACATGCATATTGTTTGCGGCGCTTCTTGTGTTTTAGGGCGGCTGGAGTAGATGGAAGACTATTGTGTTGGTTGGTTACATTGAATGTAAGGTTGGAAAATGTATGGGAGTTCTTGGAGAAAGGAAGGGTGTCAGCATTTTTTTCTTGTAGACATGGTAAGCATGGATTTGTTGTTGAAGTTGATGGAATGGTGTGTGGTTTCATAATGATGTTTGCTGGTTGAAATTGGAATTGTTTTAGATGAGGTAAAAATGCAGGGAACATATTTTGTAATGGAATGAGTTGATGTCTATGTTGGCCAATTGGTGCACATTCTTCGAGGTGGCCACTGTGGAGCTTATCATATTTATCCAAATGAAGTGATGTATCTTTGAGTTGTTCGATACTTTGAATTGTGAGTTGATCATGTATCTGTACAAACATAACCATTGATTTATAATACATATCAACATTTCTTTGAAAGGTATATTGAATGTTTGAAAAAGCATATATTGAAATAAATACATGTATAAGTAGAATATATATTAACAAAACAAATAGTATTATGAGTTAAGTGAAAGTACAAATGATAAATGTAACATAAAAAAATGAATATAGATACATGAATTAAAGAAACAAAAGAGGTGTATACAAACATAATATATCGTAATATTAGTATACAATGATAGGAATAGTAATTTACAATTTTAAGAAAGTGTAAGAATAATACGTAACCCTTGATTATTGAAAAAAAAGTATAGTGTGTAGCAACAGGAATATACTTTAGAAACTAATTGTAAGAACATACTATAACTATTGATTTTCATGAAGAAGACAATTTATAATTTCCACTTGTAAAATTTGTTGAAACACAATATATATATCTATGAAAGATATGGGTTACAAACGTTGATGTCACACATGGGTTGTATATAGTAAAGTAAGGTAGTATTGCAAGTATTGTCAGAAGGAAAGACATGTGTACAAAATATATACAATATAGAGAGTGGTGGCATACATATGTTGTATCAAAAAATAAAAAGGTACTATGTTAAGTCGTTGCAGGAATAAATACATAATAACATTGTTTACTTTGTATGAAGAGTTGTATCTAGTGGCATTTTTTCTTCCCCTCTAGTTTGGTTTCAACTTTGTTTGATGCAATAACAATGGATTGTACTTTTTTCTCATTGCCAAATGTGTCTTCATGTATCAACAATTTGAAGATGTATGTATTACAGAACAAGTTGCCAAATAGCTATGTAGTTTCAATATTGTTCTCCTCCTCCGTGAGTGCATATAGTTGCCTAGCAGGGCTACCAATAAGCGTTTCTGCTGCTTCTTGGAATGCAATAACATTGGTTGTTCCTGTATGGTCCTCGATTGTGAAGTGGAACATGTACCTATAATCACATTCAGAAATAGTTTGGTTTCATCTTTGACAATGCCACTGTCCCTCTTCAGTTGTAGTAACTTTTTTGTTGCATTGGCGATTATTAAAAAAGAGAGGGCAAGCAGTGTACCAACAATCATCTCTTTTTATAGAAGTGATACTCGCCTTGACCAAAATGTAATCTGGATGTTGATGATCTCGACCAAGCCCTTCCTTTTCAATGTCAATAACTATCTTTTGAATAGAGGGGTGACCACCCGAGGCACCATGTGTAGATAAGGAGTGAGATTTAAGGGTTGTGCCTTCTTTCTCAAACCAATTTTTTAAATCACAAGATTCTTTGATGTCAATATTGATTGAAAGATGGGATGTGAAAGTTGTACTAATCGATCTCTAATTGAAATCACTTATTCTTCCAGCCTTTATAGCAATCATTGGAAAGAAATTGGAAGTTGAATTTTGTTGGAGGCCATCTTTATTACAAAACACTCCCCATAATGTAAGGTCAACACTACAGCCTGACATGTCCTTCAATTCAAGGGTTCTCTTTTGGGTCTTGCCATTCTTCCTTAATATGGTGGTTACTTGACTAATAGATATAGTAAGACCAAGGATATCAACAACAGAGTTAGTAGGTAAAGTTGATAGCTCATTGATAGGAGTAAACTTGAAGTTGTGGGTTGCAATTAAATGGTCATCTTCATTGGAGGGCTCTATAATTGAGGTATTATCTAGAGTGATTTCCCATTCGTTTTCTAAATGGTTGTATTCTTTGTTTATAGGTTTGATCAACCCTCTAGAGATTAGGTAAAGTTTACCAATTTGTATTGAAGGGTGGAAATGCAATGCTTGTGTATTAAAGCAAGTAATGCAGATATCATTATTTTCATTTTCAAGTACATCAAAGCTAAACACTTGACCAACTCCTTTGGAATTTGTGAAAGTACATATATCACGCTTTGAAATGATTCTAGCTTTGATGGTCCATGAATGCATGTATGCATTCAAAGAGTTGATAGGGATTATTTTTTGAGGCATGGCAGTTGTTTGTAATGTCTGCATGGTAGAATGACGTACATTTGTGTTTTGTTGTGGGCTGCCAAGGATGTCATCTTTTAGAGATAGAAACAAAATATCAGTAACTATAACCAACCTGAAAAATGCAAGAAATTATGGTAGGTATCAATAAGGTATTGCAAAAACATTATCATGTAAAAATATTGTATGTGAAAATGCATACCTGTTGTGTTGGGTAGATCTACAAGTGAAGTTGTTAAGTTGAACCAGTGAGCCATTTTCAATTTTTCCTGATGTGAAATAATCTTCAAGGCTTGAAGAAAATATTCTTTGTATAGTATCACTTCCATCTGAGAGGAGTACAATATATCTTTCTATTTCACTTTTTTTGAAGTCTAGAACCTGTAGGATAGGAATTAATTCTTCTTCACCATTTTGGATTTTTGTTACAGCCTTGTCTGTTAAGATAAAAGACATTGTCTTGGAATGTGTTTTTGTCGGAAGAGGTATATGATGAAAATATATATTTTCCTATAGAGAACATGTCCAAATGAATATATTAGTACAATTAGATATATGGATATGAATGTGAGCTATGAAATGAATATATTGTATCTATGATTATCATTATACAATATGTGGAATAAAAGGTCCCTATAAAGAACATGTCCACATGAATGTATTCTTACAGTTAGATACATGGATATGAATGTGATCTATGAAAGGAATAGATTGTATCTATGATTGTCATTATACAACATGTGGAATAAAAGGTACATCTAGAAGCTTTGGTAATTTATAAAGTAGTTTGATGGTGTAAATATAGGAATGACATAGCTTATAAATTGTTTAGTTTGTGAATGACATATATCATAAATTGATTTATTGTATGTTTAATATGTAAGTAAGATTCCAATAGGCATACACATTAATAAATTCGTTGGAAATTGTATTTGTGTGTTTGTATTAAAATGATTTTTTTGTTTGTTTTTAAATTGTTGTGAGTTAAGAGTTTGTAATAGCATGAGAGTGCAATATTTATTGAATGATTTTATTGTAATCTATGAGAGTAGGTATACTAAAACTAAAATGCATATTTCACAAATTTTCATTAAGTAGAATGTATTTAAATATGAATGTAGCACATATAAAATACATATTAGTTTAAATTAAATATGAAGGTAGCACATATAAAATACATATTAGTTTAAAAAGAATAAAGAATGGTAGAAGTGAAGAAGTGCTTAACATGTTAAAGTAATAAAAAAAGTATAGCCTCATGTATGAAAATAGTCTAAAGAAAGCATGGTAGGGAAATAAAATTATTTCATATTTGATACTACCATGATATACATATCTTGGAGAAAGCTATACAAATAGAAAAATATGAGTAGCTAGATATTTCATATTTGATACAACCATGATATACATATTAGTCTAAAGAAATCATGGTAGGGAAAGAAAAACATTTCATATTTGATACTACCATGATATACATATCTTGAAGAAAACTATAGAAATATAAAAAGATGAGTAGGTGGATATTTCATATTTGATACTACCATGATATACATACCTTGGAGAAATATAAGTATAGCATTTAAAGTTAAATATAAATAGAATGGAATTAATATAAGCAAAATATAATTGTTCAATAAATTAGAGTAAAGTGAAATCAAGATATGAGTATATAGTAAGAAGAAAACATATTATGTTGGATATAAACATATTGTGATGTGTATATATTAAGTATAAAATAAATGACATTGAATATAAAATAAATGAAAAACAAGAAAGTTATTAAAAACAATGTAAATCATAAGACAATTTAAATTTAAGTATAAATACAAATTAAATTTAGGTATAAATAGAATAGAAGTACTAAAAATAAAATATCAATGAACAATCAAGAAAAATAAAATGATTAAGAATATGTATATTTGATAGCAAAGTAACAAATATAACTAAAGTATATATATCAAATATTTAGCTATAGTAGGTACAATTGTCCTCAATCCTCATCAAAATTTGGGTAATGCGTTTTTTGAAATTCGTCGATAACTTCAATGAAAAATTGATAACTTCATTAAAATTGTAGCACAATCAAATTCAACAACTTCTAAAATCCATACCACACTTAAATTATGAAGTGTATACATTTCCTAGTAAAAAATGCATCGAATACAATTATGTCAGATTGAAGTTTAATACATAGGCTTATTTAATATCTGGTAGATTATTATGATCTACAAAGAATCTCAAAAGGATGTATATAAAAGAGGTACATAATACTGTATCGTAATTATTTCAGAAATTAGGATCAACCACTAAAGTATTGAAATATTGTCCTAAGAAGATTTATGGTAGCCTAAAAAAAATAACCACTTCATACTTATCCAAATTAGCAAATTGCTATAAAATGTTGAAGTGGAAATGGTGAGTAATTTTGGAAATGGATAAAATGTTGAAGTAGAAATGGTGAGTAATTTCATAATGCATTGTTGTATATAGTTGTCTAAGTATAAAGGTCATTGTTGTGTATAGTTGTCTAAGTATAAAGGTCTAGTAATTATCAAATGTATTAGTGTATATAATTGATGGAGGGTCCCTCGTTAAATGGGGTCAAAGAAATGTCCATTGTCAGTCTACCATCCAACTTGGGATGTGTAAGGAGGGCTTCATAAATCCACACAACCCTTACTCCTGACGTAAGATAACATTTCTCACCCATCAGATTCCGAGTTTGAATAGTAGTTCCAAGTGCTATTCTGTAATGTGTCCATCAATCTAGCAATGAAGAGTAATATAAGAACTATGTAGTTTCCATATTGCATGAAGATTTGAAAATGCTAAAATCTAATCATATAAGTATAGCATTTAAAGTTAAATATAAATAGAATGGAATTAATATAAGAAAAAGATAATTGTTCAATAAATTAGAGTAAAGTGAAATCAAGATATGAGTATATAGTAAGAAGAAAACATATTGTGTTGGATATAAACATATTGAAGCTAAGTGTAATCAAAATAAGGACTACAAGATGTTTATATTGTGATGTATATATATTAAGTATAAAATAAGTGACATTGAATATAAAATAAATGAAAAACAATAAAGTTATTAAAAACAAGGTAAATCATTAGACAATTTAAATTTAAGTATAAATAGAATAGAAGTATTAAAAATAAAATATCAATGGGCAATCAAGAGAATTAAATTGAAATTATGAATATATATATTTGATAGCAAAGTAACAAATATAACTAAAGTATGTATCAAATATTTAGCTATAGTATATACAATTGTCTTCAATCCTCATCAAAATTTGGGTAATGTGTTTTTTGAAATTCGTCGATAACTTAAATGAAAAATTGATAACTTTATTAAAATTGTAGCACAATGAAATTCAACAACTTCTAAAATCCATACCACACTTAAATTATGCAATGTATACATTTCCTACAAAAAAAAAAAAATGGGTTGAATAAAATTATGTCAGATTGAAGTTTAATATATAGACTTACTTAATATATGGTAGATTAGTATGATCTACAAAGAATCTAAAAAGGATTTATATAGAAGAGGTAAATAATACTGTATCGTAAGTATTTCACAAATAATTTATAATATATAATAAAAATTTTATATAAATAATAAAAATAATTAATAAAAAATAATTCAAAATGTATATTGATTTAAGTAGATTTAATTTCAACTTTTTCTAATGATAAAGTACTTAATAATGATAAATTTATTACTTAATAATGATAAATTTATGGAGAAAGAAAAATCTATGTTCTCTTTTCCTTGTGTAGTATCCTTCCTATGGGAATCAACAATGAGGAATGGATGGATATATGTAAAAAGGAAGGAAAATAAATTTACTAAGAAAGAAAAATCTATGTTCTCTTTTCCTTGTGTAGTATTTTTCCTATGAGGACCAACAAGGGGAATGAATGAATCATATGGAAAGGAGAAGGAAATTGGTTCCTTAAAAATTAAAGTGAGAAGAAATTAGGACTTTTTAGGATTGATTGAACATTTATAGATAAAGGCTGGATTAAAGAAAAAGAATTACAACAAGCTCATTTCAAATTAAATGACTATTTAATCAAATAAAGAGAATAGGTAATGTAAATCACTATTTAACCAAATAAAGAGAATAATGTTTTGTCTAGACAAGGATTACAATCCTTGAATTCATCTTTCCAATCAACCTTTATAGATAAAGGCTGGATTAAAGAAAAAGAATTACAACAAGCTCATTTCAAATTAAATGACTATTTAATCAAATAAAGAGAATAGGTAATGTAAATGACTATTTAACCAAATAAAGAGAATAGGTAATGTTTTGTATAGACAAGGATTACAATCCTTGAATTCACCTTTCCAATCATTCATTCTTACTGTCTAGGCTAACACATGCGAGTATTCATAGATTTAATGGATCATGTTTTGACTTCAAACCTATATTGCTCTTTCGAAGTCGCAGGAGGGCACGTTGTCATGCTAGGTTCCTACGTGGATTAGGACGGATTCAGAGGATTCAGACCGACGTTAATTATGATAATTCATTAATAGGTTGTTAAGAATCTACACATACTATGGGACGTATTAGAATCCATACATTTTAAAGATGGCTTCTTCATTATAAATATTCATTAATGGACTGTTAATGGACTGTTAATTTTTAGTAATTTTTAGAAAAAAGAGCATATGTTGTGAGGACTCAAATTTGTTGAATATGGATGAAAAAAATGTTGAAAGGAGGGTGACCTTGGAACGATAAACAGAGTGAGAACACACTGACTTTTTCGTGCTGCTACATGCACCATGGTATAATACAAAGACTGTGGATCAAAGTGGGGGTCGAGGGGGAGAAGACAAGAAAGCTGTGGATTTGCTTTATGTTGTCAAAGTGGATAGTTGCATCTAAAATGATGTCTCTCTCCTCCATGATTTTAGAGGTAAAGAGAATACTGGAGTAGAGGACAATTGGAACTCAAATCAAAGAACAAAGATCAATACAAATACATCAACCATATCAAAGAACAAAGATCAAAACAAAAACATCAACTACGGAATATATGAACGAATCATTGTATTGGAAAAAAATCAAGTGAACAAATGGTAAAATCAGATTAGATTTGATAAGAAAACACTAATAAGAAACACTGACTCACAAATAACACAAAGTACAGTACGCCACAGAAAAGAAATGAACATGAATTACTGGAAAATATGAAAGAACGTATTAAAATACAAGTAAAAGAATTATGCGATTTCATTCGATTGCAGTAGATTCTCTGAAAAAAGCCCTGTCTTCGCAAGTGGTTGGTATTGAAGACCACATTTAAAAAAACCTCACTTGCATCCCTAAATAAATTAATTGTCTATGATATCAAATTTAAACATTTCATATGCAAATACTATTTTCTGAGAACTTTCTGGAAGTTTATTTATTATTTGTCCATGGTATCAAATTTAAACATATGATGTGTATAGACTATTTTGAAAGAGAACTTTGTGCAAGGTTACAACATTAGAGAATGTTTCCTCATATTAATTTGTATAATATTGAAAAAAAAAACAGTAATTGGAACCCTAAAAAGCAATTAGTGGACATCAAATTGATATAAGTGAGAATTTTACATGAACTTTTGACTACATGAAGGTTTTGAGATTCATTCTCATTAGTAATTTTGAGGATATGAAGGTTTTGAGATTCATTTTCACTGATGTTGTTGTTGCATGGTTACATTTCCATTTACAAGAAAAGTAGGCTAAGTAATAATGACAGTAGGTATTTTGTAGAAACCTCAATTTAATGTTAAGGATCTATGTTGATAATAAAAGATTATGAATTTCATTAATTCAACAATAAAACGTTATGAGTAATCATGGATCCACATCACAATAAAAAGTTATGAGTTCCAGTAGCAATCAATGTGGTTGCATCCTTACATTTCCATCTACCAGAAAAGTCAAAATAAGTAACCATCCATCCTAGAAACCTGGTTATAAGTACCATCATAAACACCTAGGTTTATATTTTGGTTAAGGATCCATATGTATTTACAGGTAAGGTTATGAGTTTCCAGTCAGACTTGGTTAACGATTCATATGCAGAAGTAAAAAATTATGAGTTTCCCACTTTGCACATATCCACGAGCTTTTAGAGTGCCTTGATTATGTAGGGACGATAAAGACTCGGTCAAAGAGTAAGACCTAATCTTAGTTAAGAATTCTCTATTCATTGCGGGATTTCATAACCTATTAACATTACTTAAAGACTCAGTCAAAGAGTAAAACCTAATCCTAATTAAGAATTATTTATTTATTATGTTCAATGATGGGATTTCGTAACCTATTAACATTTTCTTTTACTGTGTCGTAAATTAAAAGAGGCATCTGAGGCATTATATGCACTCAAGCTTATTGCCGAAATCCTGTATAAGTGAAACGAGGCATTATATGCACTCAAGCTTATTGCCGAAATCCTGTATAAGTGAAACGAGGCATTATATGCACTCGAGTTTACTGCCGAAATCCTGTATAAGCGGTATATTAAAAGTTTGAAGTTTATAGATTGTTAAGCGTGTTAAGAGCTACAAAGTGAGAATGGCAAGATCGTGGATTACATGCTGTCTTTCACTTATGATATCTTGATTCTTGTATATGAAGTAGATAATGGATTTTTGTCGGCCACTGTATATAGACCAGAATACTGCAAAACTCTCCTTAATATCCGAAGTTACGGTAGAATTGAAAAGTAAAATAGACAAAGTTGACGACCTTATGATAACACAAGGTAAGTCTAGTAGTTGATTCTCATTAAAAATTCTTAGATCTAATTGCACAAAAATTGAAAAATGTGAAGTAGTTTTAAAGTGAAACAGAGTAAGTATAATAGCTTCAATGGCAAGTATTACACAACCATGAATTCCGTTTGCTCCAAAAGCTTTATGAAATATTTTATATGATTAAAGTTCTATGTTAGCATGATTATATATATAGTTTTTAAAGTGATGATGTGCTTTGTGATTCTACACATTCAAAGGAGTATGATGGGAAGGTTCTTTCATCAAATACATCAGGTTTCTAAAAAGAATTTTCCAGTAATTTCTCTGGTTGGAATCCAAAAATAAATTCTCTTATTATTGACAATTAAAAAATCTTAGGCTATATACGTTACTTTATGAATCTCATAATGTAAACATGAATGCATACATAAATTAATAACTTCAGCTATTGATATTACAAGACACTTAACAATCTAATGTATTCGATAATACATTAGAACTTTATCCTAGTTTTAGTTGAGGTGCGATATTTTACCATGGTGTAACAACTGAAACTTCGTAAAAGAAAGCAACTTGAGATTTGGGTGGAAAACCTTGTGTAAAACAGTGTCATCCTACGGATTTAAGTGGAATTAGTAACCTAATTAATGAAAAATGAATCAATGCCCTCCAATGTTTGATGTTTTCTTTTCCGTCGAAGAACTCCGTCAATTACCGGAAACGATTGAATTTCTCTGATTTCTATATTGAAAGGCAAGAATGAAACCTAAAGGAATACAAGCCAGAGATATTTCAGGCATTTCAAATGGAAAAACAGGATGGAGAAGATGGCTGAAATGGAGGCGTAACCACAATTTACAAGTGGAAAAGGTTTGCGACTTGAAGGAGGGTTTTAAGTATAAAAATAAAACCTTACTTCGACATTCCCATAATATAAAACCTCCCTCGAAGACTGCAAATGAACCCTTTTCCATGAGTTGAGAAGAATTTTCTTTGCTGGCGGGTCTGAATCAATACTATACCTTTTCACGGTTCTGAATCAATACCATACTTTCTCACTCTATTGATTTAAAGCATGTTCTTTGTCTGCGACCTACATGTTGGTTTCGCAGATATTGCCCGTGGGTTGTGCCTTCTCTTCTCAGTTTACATGACTGAGAGGGCACATTCCTCCGGGCGACTATGATTCATTCAGATTATTTAAATATTCTTTCATTGTAGTTCACGTCGATCAATGTTCCTTGCGGACATCACATTCAATTTAATAGTAAAAACGTACATTACAAGGGCTTCAGCGAGCAGTGATTGGGGTGACCGATCAAACGAAGGATTAAAATCCTCTAAACTATGAAATCAACCTAATCACCACATTAACCACACGATTAAGTTGTACCACGACAACAACCTTCTCTTTTCACATTCATATTTCATATTTTAGTTCACACTTGTGGTTGATGTAGTAGGCATTGGCCCATACGTATTCACTACATATAAGAGGTTTACTGCTCTGTCTCGGTATGGGAACAATCAAGACTGATAAATTGTGAAGCAAGAAATGCAGAGAGAAAGAATCGAAAACAGTATATTAGAATATATGAAGAATAGTACAAAACGAGTACATGAAGAAGACGTGAAGGAGTTCTATGCAATGGGAAATAGCTAAGCTAAATAGGCTCAAACAAATCAAGAATAGGAAGTACAGCTGGCGAGGACAGCTGGCGGTGTACAGTCAACCTGTTGAGGTTACATTATATTTAACACTCCCTCTTAAACTCAACAGTTACAAACATCAGCACTGATTATGCCTAAGTGTTGTCTCTGAAAATAAAAAACCGATTTTCCTATTGGCTTTGTAAAGATATCAGCAAGCTGATCTCGAGAACCACAGAATTGTAGTGCAATATCACCATTATTGACTAGCTCGCGTATGCAATGAAAACGAGTGTCAATGTGTTTGCTTTTCTTGTGAAACACATGATTTTTGGATAAAGCAATTGCTGAAGTATTGTCACAGAAAATAGGAGTTGGATCCTTTTCTGTATGTGA
>JZKD02S1672716.1:815126-829549 GCA_000966675.3 Picea glauca
TTGGTATGGTTGTGTTCTGCTCGACTTCAAGAACCCAACACAACTGATGACATTGAAAATGGTTGAGCGAAGCTCCCGTAAATGGCCCACAGTTCCTTTCCTCAATGGATTCCTTTCATAAAAATGACTTTGGCTTCACAATTCTCCAACATTCCTCATCTTTTGAACCTCCCTAAGGTTTTCAAGAACTTCTAGTTTATATAGAATCGGAGTTGGTACCATCCTCCCAACTTCCTCCCACGATATGGTCCCAAATCGAGCTCCAAATCTCCCAAAACTGGCCAAAATCCATTACAAACAAGGTAAAAAAACATAAAAATAATATAATTAGGTTAAAAACCCCAAATTTGGGTAAATATTGGGTGCAACCCCCTATTTTCCTGGCTCCAAGTCGAATGGGTCTCTGCCATGTGGCCGAGGGCTGGATGGTGCACTCTGGCTCTTCTTGGTCTGGGTCCTGGCCTAAGTCTCCATGTGTCTGCAATCGGTTATGCCCCCAATGTGTAGCCCCTGGTCGGTCGGGGCTGGCACTCATCGTCCGGGGCTTACCCTAAACCTCACCATATGTCAAGTTTAAAACTATATTCATTGGATTATGGTTAATATCTTCCAGGTAGCCCGACCGGTCCACATGCTTCTCTGGAGTCATTAGTGCCCACAAAGGTCACGGGCTTGAATCCCCGGGACGTTATAAAATTTTGTTTAGCCGACATAGGCAAAATTTGGGGTGCCACATGGCACCCTATGATTGGTCCATGTTTCACCCTGTGATTGGTCTGTACCATACAGTCAACGTATAGTCAACATGCCATGCCACCTCCGCATACCCCATTCAGCTGCCATGTCAGCTTCCATACAACCATATCACCTTCCAAGTCATCTACCGTATAGCCACATGTCGTGCCACGTCATGTACGTACTACACAATCACCTTGCCACATCAGGATCCATCAACCCATATGTCATCTGTACTGCCATGTGTCATCTTGCCATTGGTCCATGTCATGTACAGATTGCCACATGTCATCCGTACAATGCCACATGTCAAATTTGTACATGTTCCAACTCAGCCCCAAAAATGAAAAATTTGAGTGACACATGTCACCTCCTGGTGATGCCACATCAACATGATGACATCATCATGATGTCACTTGATGTACTGCTGACATCATTGTTGACTTTGACTAGTTGACTTTTTGCCTATTTGGGAATTCGGTCAGAACGCGATAACTTTCACATATGGTGTCCTTTGAGGAAAACATTGTATGGTTGGAATCAATGCGACAAGATAGATGCAATGGTGATGGTTTCATCTAATTCTGAGAAATTTGATTTTTAGGCCTTCCTGGATCCATTTTGGATCATTCCTCCCCACTAAGACCTTTTGGTCCTCTAAAAGGATACTAACCAATCATCAAGTGCGAAATAGGCCACCCCACTTTTTATCTATCTTTAAAATCTTTCATGTTCACTTGTCTCATCAATATCAATTGCAAAACAACCATGACAATTGACAACATATTGTTAGGCACTTGTACTCTTTCACATCTTACTGAAGCCACTACCATCCATGTTGAAAACATTAGCAATGATAACATCATAAATATGACTGCAAATGAGCTAATATGTTTGTATTACTTTCACAACATTAGCTTATCTTGAATCAAAGTATGATTGAACTTCTATTCTACAACCATCTCACGTTCATTCTTAAGATAAATTTCTTTACTTGGCACAATTATAGGTGTGTTTCTTGCATAAGTTGTTTTCCTTAATTGTTCCATTGTTTGTAGTGATTGATTTGCTTTTAAGTGATGATCATGTACAACATATTCATTGCCTTCTTTGATTAAGTGGTATTGATTCTCTTCCCTGTAGAAGATTTCTTTGTGATCATACAAATAAGGACTGCCTAAGACCATTAAACATTCATTGAGTGGCACCACATCACACGTTACCTCATCCACGAACTTTGATGAAATTGCAAACTTTAAAGTGCATTGCTTTGTTATGTGCAATTTATTATTGTTTCTTATCCATTTAAGTGAGTAAGGTTTATGATGCATCTGAGTGTTTAATCCCAATTGTTTAACCACTTCCTCTAACATTAAGTTAGATTGAGATCCACTATCTATCAACGTGTCGACCTTATTATGCTTCATTATGACCTTATGTGAAACAATTTACTTCTAGAATCACATCCATCACCAATTTTACAACTCAAACCAACTATTGTGATTTTAAACTCATCACCCGAATCTGATCCCAATTCTGTTGGTCATGTTGTTGTTGCAGCTGTTTGCCTCCATTTCCTCTCTTTGAACCACTTCAGTCTCTTCTCGGGATGCAATTTCCAGCAATGGTCATCATCATGCCCTTCTTTCTTGCAATGATTGCAAGAGAGATTCTCTTCCCTTCTTGTCACTGAATTTTCTTTCTTGCCATTCCCCTTCCCTTTCTTGAAGACGATTCCCCTGATACACCAACTCTTGTTTTCCCTGCCTCAATGTAGGTTTCCTGAACAAAAACCTCATTAAGATTAGTAGGTCCAAACATAAAGATAGTGTTACGAATGTGTGCAAGTAAATCTCCTATATACTTCATAAGAGTTTCTTGGGTATGTAATGGAATGTATAACATTGATTCCATCTTACGAAATTCATTTGTGTATTCTTGCATTGTTTATCCCTTTCTTAGTTTAAGACCTTGTCATTCAATTAAAGCCTTCTCTTTATAACCCAAAGGATATAATTGTTTTCTAATTGCAGAAAAAAAACCTTTCCATGATGGAAATACATTACCCACTTGTTGCGTGCCATTTTTCAACTTGCTTTGCCACCATATGAGTGTTGTGCCTGCAAGTCAAAGTGATGCTAATTTGATTCGAGTTGCCTCATCCTTTATTTGTTGCACACTACAATAAGCTTCCATCTGTATGACCCAGTTATGAAGCCTCTCTGCATTGACTTCACCATCATACATGGGTAATTCAAACATCACATCAAGTTTAAGTAAAGACATATCATGTTTATGTTTTCTTGTGGTGGACTTAGAAATTGTACTTGAAGAAGAAGAAGTCGATGGAGAAGAAGGAGGTGAAGGAGGAGATTTAGGAGGATCCTCTCCTTCTTCACTTTTGGCTTTTGAAGATTCACCTAGAATCGATCTCTTCCACTCCAAGTAATCATCATATAAAGCCTTTACCATCTCCGACATGGAAACAAAGATCTTTTGAAACTCTATCTCATTATGAGAAAGTCCCTCTTCTGATGCCATATTCTCACTTTGAGAATTCCTCTTTCTCGATCCAATATCAAGATTCTCTTCAACAAGCTTGCCTTCACCACAATTCATCTTTTCCTTGGTAATCATGAAAAATCAAAAACCAAGCGTCAACCTGCTTTGATACCACTTGATCCGAAAAGATCTTTTAAGACTATGGTTAATTTTTTAATCTTGAGTTAATTAACCATTTAGGAATTTAATAAAGAGGAAGAAATTAATGATATAACATGACAACCATAATAATAAATGCATATATGAAATTAAGCATAGAGAATCAACAAACCATAACAACAAAATTGTTAACGGAGTTTGGCAAGATTGCCGATGTCTCCAGGCCTTTGTCTCAGTGGGTGAGGCTTTCTTATTTATCTTAAATTCTTCAAACTTACATAAGAAAAGTTTCAAATGGATTACAAATTGGTCTGGATTTGTTTTGCTTGGCCTCAAGAACCCAACACAACTAACGTCACTGAAAACGGTTGAGCGAAGCTCCTGAAAATGGCCTGCAAAGTTCCTCTCCTCAATGGCTTCCTTGCATAAAAATGGCTTTTGATTCACAATTCTACAACATTTATCCTCTTTTGAACCTCCCTAAGGCTTCCAAGAACCTCTAGTTCATATAGATTTGGAGTTGGTAACATCATCCCAACTTCCTCCCAATTTATGGCCTGAAATTGGGATCTAGGTCTCCCCAAAATGGCCAAAATCCATTACAAACAGGCTAAAAACAACATAAAACTTATATAATAAGGTTAAAAAAACTAAATTTGGGAAAATATTGGGCATAACCCCCTGTTTTCCTGGCTCCTGGTCACATGGGTCTCTACCATGTGGCCGAGGGATGGATGGCATGCTCTGGCTCCTTCGAGTCTGGGTCTTGGTCTTGTGTCTTGGGCCATATGGTCGTGCCCTAAGTCTCCACATGCCTACAATCGGTTATGCCCCCAATGTGTAGCCCCTGGTCGGTCAGGCCTGGCCCAATCAACGCTATATCAATCCAATATTTGAGGTTACTTGATCATATACATTTAGATTTATCATTCCAGTATTTTGAATAATTTCCCTAACTTGCACTACCTTATACCCATTCTTCTTTAAAACTAGAAAGAGGTGCTCTCTTTCTTGATTAAGGTGACTCTTATAAAACATTGTAAGGTCTCTAATGGCTAGAGTGGTTAAGACACCTATCTTTTGATCTAGATGATTATGGGAGTATACATGGAGATATTGTTTAGTGTAAATTGTTTTCTAAACACTTGGTGGTATAGAGACCCATATTTCTTTCTTTTTACCCTCATGTCGAGAAATGGGACATTCCCAGTCTCCTTGATCTCCATGGAAAATTAGATAATTGTCACTATGACTCAAGGATGTGCATATTTAGGAACTCTACAAAATTCCATCTCGATGAATTGTAATGTAATTCAAAGTGATTTTGAGTTGACTGTTTCAATAGGACATTCCCTTATGTCCATGTATGGTAAGTGTGGAACTTCCATTTGGGTGGGTGTTTTGTGCCCACTCAATAACACCACTATAAAATGGAGGGAACTAGGTTGCTATAGAACCATGGCCATGACTATTTTTTTACTTCAATATATATGTAACTAGAGTGGTTTATTTTTTAGGCATCCAAAACATCACATTAATATGAAGTCTCATACCATGCAAATCATCACACTAAACTAAAACTACCCCCAATAATTCATGTAGAACATACTCAATATTAAGTAGATGAGTGATCCGAAAAGATCTTTTAAATGACAATGGTTGAGTTATTATGCATGTGTTTATTAACCATTTAAGAAGTTGAATGAAAGAGGAAGAATTATAGAAGAAACATCACATCCATATGCATATATACATATATGAAATAAATCAAGAATAACAACAAAACATAGAACACCAAAGTTATAACGAAGTTCGACAATCTCGCCTATGTCTCCGGGCCTTTGTCTCAGTGGGTGAGGTTTTCTTATTTCTGTTCAAAGATTTAAAAGTACATCAAAATAGTGCCAAAAGGTTACAAAATTGATGTGGTATTTTTCTACCAGATCTCTAGAACCCAACAAAAGAAACGACACTGAAATCGGATGGCCGGAGCTCCCAGAAATGGCCCGCAAAGGTGCACTTCTCAATAGCTTCCCTGCATAAAAATGGATTAGGCTTGGAAAATATTCTTCATAAACCTGCTCTGAATATCCTCCCCCTAGCTTCAAGAAGCTCCGCTTTATATAGATCTGAAGTTGGTAACCATCTCCGAACTTCCCCCCAAGATCTGGCCTCAAAAAGGGCCCAATATCCCCCAAAAATTACCAAAATCCCTTAATTATGCTGATAAAATCAATAAAAAAATCTTATACTATAGTTAAATAACCACTTTTGGGAAAATATTGAGGATAAGCCCTCAAACCCTGGGCATGTGACCCCTCTACAGGGTCACATGAGATAATATGGCCAAGTGCCAACCCCCAAGGGGCTACACACTGGCCCCTCCTCTGCTAACACCTAGTCGCATGCACAAATCAGTGCACCTGGTCGTTGGTCATCACCCCGAGTCTCATGGTGGAAGGTGTTAAACTCCAGTGGAACCCCCATTATTTAATATTATCACATGGTATATAACATCGAGCCCCTGTATGGTGGTTATATGGTCCAGTAACAGAAACCGTAGGCTGGGGCTAGATCCCAGCCCTTTCCGCCTCTACATGAACACAAATGCAAACTCAAATATAAACAGTGTCGAATAAGGTTAAGATCCACCCGGTAGGTGGGCTTGTAGCCTTGCCTACATGAATATTCTAGCGCCCATGGAGGTCCAAGGTTTGAAACTCGTTGAGTCCAAACAAAGTTTTGCAAAGAACTTAAGCCAACCAATGGGTGCCATGTGGCAGCCCATGTCTGGGCCACGTGGCAGCCCATGTCTGGGCCACGTGGCATCATTCCATATGCCAGATACGACCACGTGTCAACACACTATTCAACCATTTTCCTTCCATGTTTGCACAACTTTCCCAGTCACTGTATGCTATGTTTTGTACATACACCGTACGGGCGTGTCATGTGTCACCCTTGCAGTGGTGACATGTGTCACTCTCGGATTGGTCCACCTCTACCTTCTCGACATGTCATCCGTCCATACACCCAGTCAGCCTGCCACGTTTCACCTTTAGATGCTGCAACATCAATGCCAACTGTTCCTTCCACATCAGTTGTACGACCGTACGGCCTGTACATTCCTCTGCCACATGGCACTGTATAGACTGTACAATCATCATTGTTTTTGCCTATTTGGCTAAATGAACAGATCGTGATATTAGGAGCATACAATGTTTGTTTGAGCTCATTCAAGTTGCGTTGGGTTCATATAGAAGAGGCCAATTCACACGTTTGTTTTGAATCCATTATGAGAACTTTTATTTTTAGGCCTTTCTGAGCCCCATCAAGTTCCTAGATCCAATTCTGGATCAATGAGAAAGTGTGTGTAGTTGGATACAAATGTAGGATAGGGATGAAAGGAATATGGTTAATTGGAAAGTATAAAGGACCCACTGGAAATAAATGTGTTCATCTCTCATGGCCATCCAATAACTCAAAACGATGCAACTAAGAGTCACAATAATATTACGAATGTGGTTGTACATTATGCCTGTGATAAACATACAATTGGTGTATTAGTATTAAATCCAAGGCATTCAGAAACTAAGCATTGAGACACCATATACAAGTCAAAATATGACACTAATAGGCTGGTAACACTTTCCAAATACACATATTTACATATTGATTATCAATTTACATGAGCTCTTCATATACTACTCGTAGGAAAAAAAGTGAGCCTGTTTTTCCAACCATGTAAATGCATCTATTATCCACAATGATAATATGAAAAAACAAGTGCCAAAATATAGAAAATATTATGGAATAACTATGATAAGGAGAGCTTATATGTGGTTGGAAATGTATCTTTACACAACCATATATATATATTACACAATAAAAGTACGAATACCACCATTAGCATGCTTGACAACGAAAATCTATGCCAAATAATAAACTAGAAATGCACCAACAACCAAATATATTTCAATGTATTTAGAAAGGCTAGAAAACTTGGATCCAATATTAATTTTCCAAGAATAAAATAAAGGTGAGGTACAATCCAAGGCCATTCAACATGCAATATGTCATACCTTTGTAATCCAACAAATGACTATCAAGAGTGATGAATCGCATCATGGGTGGCACTTCATCCCTAAAGAAAAATGTTTACAATGATAATTTGAGAAGCATACAACTATTGGGAATGTAAGATTTGAACCAAAGACCATCAAACCAACCATTGTAGCCATGTATAAACCCATAATGGTTGCCTACTAGTTTCAAGAAAAGGATTGAGATATAGGCACACTTGAATGGTTCAAACGATAGAAGATAATGAGGTTCTAAATACATTAATTTGCTATAGCCAATAAAATTAAGTTTGAGTAAGTTTGAATGGTAAAACACAACTTGGGTTATGGTCACATGGGATTGAATGGGTGCAATATGAGGTATAGAAATACTCAACAATAAGCTATAAAAACATGCCAATATGTAATCCCAATGGTGCTAAGAATAAATAGAATTTATAAGCATAGAATAGATGTGAATAAA
This sequence comes from Picea glauca, assembly GCA_000966675.3. NCBI lineage: Eukaryota > Viridiplantae > Streptophyta > Pinopsida > Pinales > Pinaceae > Picea > Picea glauca. The sequence goes on from JZKD02S1672716.1 coordinate 823,068, forward strand.
TAGAGTGTAAAGCATGGAATTGTTGAGCCAAATGGTGGATTTCAATGGTATTTTCCATTGTCAAAAGTGTTGATCATATAGATAAAATAAGGTTGTATCATGAGGGGAAAACAATATGGGTTATAGTTTTGAAGATATACACACATAAATACTCACGCAACTCTAACTTAAAGCATGAAATCATGCAACTAAAGGAGTTTAAAACTGTTTGAATCCTATCTCTATATCCTTGGAGGTTGTACCCTTTACTAGAGTTTTGGATGAGCTTTCTTGGTGTGCCATCATTCCTCTAATTTGACCTCTTACAACATAAGTTTACCCACACACCAGGTTGAGTTTAATTAATTGAAAATAGCCCTTTTAACCATGCATAATGGCGCTAGAAAAAGAGACAAATGTGTCGATTCCAAGAAAGTAAATGATCCTTCCAATTAGTGAACCCAAAGGATAAAATGTGGTAGGTTTTACCTCTCCTAATTTCTCATAGAATGACAATGGTGGAGTATCAATAGATCTCTAACACTCAAAACCTAAGAAAACTCACATTGTATCAAAGCACATGGAGGCTACCTCAAATGAGAAAGGTGTTAGGGAAAAACTTCAATGAATTTCTTCCATGTGAAATGACAACCATTGGATCGTAATGGAGGGATGATATTAGATCTCATTTTCCCATGCAAAAATATAATCAATCAACATGCTAAGGAAAAGTGGAACTCATCATTCATTTTATTTTTAGTACTTATAATGTGTCAATTAAATTCATGGGTTATAGTGGCTTATCTATGTGTGCCATAATAATACTTAGGTGACTTATAACCATGCATCAAACGCTTTGGCTTGTCACACATTCAACCATAGATATATCAAATCCCATGATTGGCATAATATTGAGACCAATATTGGTTTCCCTTAGTTTCATTCATTTCATATATTAACAATAACTCACATTTGTGAATGAACCATTACCATTTTTTATCTTGTTTGCAGGTGGGTACCATGATGGTGGCTAGATAACACCACAATAATGACAACATTGTCAACCAAGCCAGTTGAAGTAAACCATCACTCACTCACTAGATCGAAACCTATAAGCACAAATATAACCAATCAGAATCCACAATGCATACCATATTGAGCTAAATCATAATGGAAAAACTACATAAATAAAAAACAAATGATACTCAACCTCACATGTAACACCATTCAAACATAATAGCATGTAAACATCATTGGAAGATAAGTTCGAAGTAATCAATGTGCATGAAACAAAATCATGGACTGTCAACCAACAATTTTCTTGAATCATTAGTGCACATTAGTAGGAGATTTTACAATGGTCTATGGGGAATTTTAGGCAAAGAAAAGGCTTATGGTTCATTTCATATTTTGGATGGGGTTATATCACTGCAACACTTCACAACTTGTCTTTTTTTGACAAAAAAATTGAGTCTATTCACTCCACTTAAGGTGTTTCATTACCACAACATCAAATTTAGATTCTCTAGTTTTGCATAAGAGAGACTATGGGCATATTCTAGTAGTTGTGTAGTAGTAGATTAAAAAACATAATGAGGCAAGCATAAATCTCATATCAATTCCTAGAAAATGCAAGAATTGGATAGAGTTGGACCATTTTTCTATAGTGGATGAATCAAAGGGATTATGAATAATAACAAGGAGCCTAATCAGAACAAGTAGACATTCAAACAACCACCCAGAGGGATGCCATTTCTCTTCATCTCATGGGTAATGTGATAAGAGAGAAGATGCAGAAAAGGACAACCACTAAGAAATGATACCACTGGGTCACTGCACCCTTTATTGTATTGATTCAATCAAGGAGAGATTTAGCAAGTCAACAATGCTATAATTCTACAAATAAATGATGCATTGATACATTTATCATTTCAAACCCTTGAGGTACCAAAGTGTTAAACAATTATGTGCATAAATTATACTAATTTGAAGAAAATTGATGAGATTTTGGGTTATTTGAATAGGGAAAACAATATATCAGATAAATTAGAGGAGGGTAACCATTTGGATCTCTGGAAGAAACATACTAATTTTTACCCCATTTTTGGTGATCCCCTGAGCATATTTATCTCTTCTAAGGGTGGTTGGGTCTGCTTTGTTGTTTGTCGTGTTGTGGGCAGCTAGGGAATCCTTGTCTCGGCCTTGTGTGTTGTGGATAGGGCCTCCTTTGTTCGTGGTCGGCCTCTTTGTTGTGGGTAAGGCCTCCTTTGTTCACGGTCGAGATGAATTTTTTTTAGGTAGGGCGTGCAACCTCCTTGTTTGGCCCTTCTCTTCTGGTCAGGCTCTTTTGGTCTCCACACAGGTGTACAAGTTTTTGAATAGTGTATTAGAAAAAGTTTTATTTGTTATTTGAAACAACAATTAAAATATATAGATTATAATTATATATAATTTATATATTATATATTTAATATATATTATATAATAGTATGATAAATATATTATAACAATTAAAATATGATATAATTAATATATATTATATAGTGGGCGTAACGGTCAAGAACATGTTTTTAATCCCTGAAGGTCACAGTTTTACGATGATATGACAATGAAGATGATGATTACAGTGATGATGATGATGATGACAATGGTGATGATCATGACAATGACAATGACGTTGATGATGACGATGATGATGATGACAATGACGACGACGATGATGACGGTGATAATGACGATGACGATGATGATGATGATGACAATGATTATTTCTATATCGATGAAAATGGATGATGATGATGATGGAAATGATGATGATGTTGACAATGACAATGACGATGAATATGAGAAGGATGATCACAAAGAGAATGATGATAACAATGACAATGATAATGGCATTAATGATGATGGTGAGTACACTGATAATAAATATGATCATGGTAATGATGAAAATGATGACGATAACTATGATGATAATGACAATGGAATAAAATTATGATGACAATGACAATGAAAATGATGATGACAATGACAATGACAATGATGATGATGGAAATGACAATGACAATATTGATCACGATGATGATGGAAATTATGACAATGACGATCATGATGATGACAATGAAAATGATGATGATGATGATGATGACAATGATAATGATGAGGATGAAAATGACAATGAAAATGATGATGATGATGACAATGACCTTACATCGGGATGAATACCTTGCTATTGAGTAAAGAACTTTCTTTGAGTTGAAAATGAACACAAATGTGAAGTTGTGGGATGAACACAATCACATTTGTCTAACATGATGGTTGATAACCTTTCTTTCAAAACTATGGATGAGATTTGTTATCTGATTGTGAGTCAAATTCCCCACACCAACTATCCCTTAACTGCAAATATAAAATACACTCCCTTAAATCTATCCTTAAGGGTGTCATTGAGTAAATGTGATGCTTGTAGCTAAGTGCATCAACCACTCTATTTATTATCCCTTTGACATAGGTAACATAAAGTCATATTAATTATGAAGCTTCAACCATCATTGTTTCTTCCCATTCAATGCACTATGAGTATATATATATATATATATATATATATATATATATATATATATATATATATATATATATATATATATATATATATATATATATATATATATAGTAGTCTCTAGTAATCTATTTTAACTTTTAATTTATGGCACACAAGGTTATGTATACAAATTCTTTGAGCATGAACAACTACTACTAACTATGAATCATGTTTTTCATAGTTATACTTATCTATCCTCATCTTCATCAAAGCATAATAAATCACTCACCCATCCTAGAAAATAATGCACTCATTCCTTCCTTAGATGCATTTGTACAAACAAAAAAATCTAACTAATTATTAGGTACCTTTAGTATTGGAGTTCAAGTCAATAACTTCTATAGCTTATAAAAATATTACTCACTCTTTTATATCCATTTAGACTTCCATACATTATTTTCCAAATAATTAATAGGACTACCAATCTTGGATAAACCCTCCACAAACCTTATATAATATCTTTCCAAACCCATATACACATCAAGCATATTCTTAAGTGTTGGCCATTATAATATGGCCTCAATATTCATAGGGTTCACTTCATTGCTATTATTAGAGATAATATGGTCCAAATAATCAATTTCATGATAAAATAAATAAAATTTGGACAACTTAGAATATATATTATGCTTCTTCAAAACTAACCTCAAATTCTCTTCATGCTCCTATAGAGTCTTATAAGAAATAAAAATATCATCAAGGAATACATGGACACACTTCTGCAAATATTTTTGGTATTCCTTATTCATCAAAATCAAGAGCACAACAACAAAAACATCGACAAACTAATAATTCCCAAAGTGAACCCTAAAAATGGTCTTCGAAATATCCTCATCCTTAAGCCTCAATTGATGGTAACTAGATCATAAATAAATTTTTGAAAACACTATGGTCTATTTCATATAGTTAAATAAGTCAACAACATAAGGCTAAGGATATTGATTTATGACTATGTCCTTGTTTATCATCCTCTAATCAATACACAATCTCAATGATCCATCCTTCTTCATAATATCACAGGTGCACCCCATAGTGAAATGTTGGGTCTAATCATCCCCAAGTCCAAAATATCTCGAAGTTGCACTTGCAACTTATGCAATTTAGGTGTGGTCATGTGATATGATGATTTGGATATGATTTCAATCCCAAGCTTAAGATAATAAAATAAATCAACTTCCCACTTAGGAATAATTCTAGGCAAATCACTTGGAAAACAATCTAATAACTTACATAACATAAGGTTATATTGTCCTCAAGGTGTAGGAAAGTCAGTGATAGAGTGTATTGTTAAGGAAATCCGTGATGTAAAGTCACTGGTTCGAAACCTCTGGGGAAACAAAAAAATCCAACCATGTTAAGGGTTGGTGTGGCTCAGGATGGGTGTGATCCCTGGGTGATTTTGACGGCTTAGATGCCCCTGAGTCGCAGTTTCTCAAGCCACAGGCTAGTTCTATAGGTCACGAACAAAATAGAAAAAAAAACATAAGCTTATATTGATCCAAGGATGTGTGGTTACCTTCATTCAAAACCATCATTGCATACATATAACAACCCTTCTCGAGACTCCTTTTTAATTGCAATTATAAAATAAATATCATGCAAATAGGTCCCTTTATCCCTCGAGGCATCAACAATTACCCCATATCATCCAAAAATTAAAATATTCTTCTCCATTAATCCAAATTATTCTAATGGGATTCTGAACAATCCATGCCTACAATCAAATCATGGTTCCCAAGGGTAGCCAAATAAAGGTCATTCTTTGTAATACACACTCTAAGATACAGGTTGAATCCTTAGTTAAGGACAAAACCCATTTCTTCATCCTAGAAACTATCTCAACCATATCAAAATCACCTTTTTCTATTATCACACATCTAAAGAATACATTAGGAGAAATAAAAAAATTTAGTATGACCAATATTTATGAAAACTTAAAGACTAACATCATTCAATTTTCCCACTATTTCAAGCATGTAAAAATGTGCATGGATTTTCTATTATGAACAAATGCATGAATCCTATGTGTTCTTCATATATCTCCAATAGTAGTATGAATTTGATTAGGAAAATGATTTGACTAGTTCTTAGGGTAGTCTCTCTCATACTCCATTTGGAGATGGTCTAGGAATCCTTATCTATGAAGGTGGGATGCATGAAAAAATCTAATAAGAAGTCTAATAACACACATTTCTATACTAAGTTATATACCTAGGAAGTGACCCTTGTGTACAAGGTAGATTTCTTTGGATACCCAAATTATTTCCCTTCTAGACTTCTTGGTGCCTTGAAAAAGGATGTCTAGAACTACCCCCTTGTTACACACATAAATATAGTGGCTCCATCTTAAGTAAATTCAATCTCAACTTATGGAGCAAAATACTCAACCATTTCCTAAAATACCTCATGATGGTTAAGCCTCTGAACTCCTATATAATGAGTGCATTCCAAAGTGAAAGGGCTAGAGAACTGAAGAGCATCATACTTACTGGAGGAGGAACTACTGCAACGTTATGATAATTATTGTAAGTGCTTCATCATTGCTTTCTTTTAATAGATAAACTTGGCCTATTCCCTTCATATGTTGTGTTATTTATCACATGTATGTGTATTGTTGTAAAGTCATCATAGATATATTTATTGTCACCTAACAATATAGAGTAGTAGAAAGGATATTCTTCTTTGTTCATTGCAGGTCCTATCTTGCTCCTAGGATTTTGGTCAACAAGGTAAAAGGTTGGAGAAACGAGGAAAGCCATCATAAAAAGGCATGTCTTCCATCTCTTTCCTCTTACTCTGATTGTTGAAGTAGGTCTAAAGGGAAGTTAGTGTCCATTTTTCTTCTATATTTGGATAAAATAAAGGGTCTTGATCCAAATGGGGGTTTCACCTATTCACATGG
>JZKD02S1672716.1:829628-840842 GCA_000966675.3 Picea glauca
ATTGAAGGTGTAGTTGGTCTCCTGGTACAATAATCCTCCATACTACCACATAATTCCTCCTCTGCAATAACTACTTTTTCCATTGCCTTATGAAAAGTATAAGACATCAAGATGTGAACCTTTTATTTAATCATCAGATTCAACCTATAAATAAACTTATTCACTTTCAAACTATTAGCATTAAGATGTTGGGAATTTCTAAGAAACTCGATGAACCATGCTTCATATTTCAACATTGATTGAGTAACTTGCTTAAGAGAATGAAACACATTCAACTGTCACTCAAAGTACTCCTTATAGAGGTAGTTATTATTGAATTGTTCCTTAAGCTAATCCTAAATCACTATTTAAGTGAGATAACCCAATTGTGTCTCTAGGGTCCTCTAACAATGTAGGGGGATATCCTTGTGTTTATAAATGACCATCATGGCCTTTTGATTAATAGAATAGACCTACAAAGAAAAACATATACTCATATCTTCATAGGCTAGAAGGTCGTGTATAGGATCTCGAACCACCACCCATGACCTCTCTAGGGGATCATTGTATTATGAGTGGGTATATGGGTGCCATTTAGAATGTTTTTGGTAGTAGGGATGAGTCTCATGATAATGGATATGGTTAGGGGTGGAAATTAATGCCTTAGGCCATAAAGGAATATTTTAGGGCTATAGGGACGTAATTGATGCCGCAAAGCACAACACATGACCACTTGAGGGGATATTTGGCCTCCAAGTGAGGATATGGGAATGTATGAGGTTTTGAGAAACATGGATGGGTCCTAAGACCTTAAACATTGTCATGAGAAAATAAAATACCTATTCCCTAAAGGAAGCTTCTATAGGTTCTCAAGGGCCATGAACGATGCCTCAAACCACCACATATCACTTCTTAAGGGGATAGTTGACCTAAAATTTTGTTCCATAAGGAGTTTTTAATAAATAGGGATGGGTATAAAGGATTTATAAATACTTAAGGGATGAAACCCATACATTAGGGCCTAATGGATGATTTTATAGCTTCAAGGCCATGAACGACACCTCAAACCTTCATGGAGAACCCCATGAAATAATATTCGACATTCAAGTAGGGATATGGGTATGATTAGGATTTTTTAATAACCAAGTATGGGTTTTAGGGCCTTAACCATGTTGGGGGTAGGAAAAATGAGCCTTAGGCACTCAAGGAATCTTATAGGGTTCAAGGGTTAAGCATGGTCCCTCAAAAAATAACATATGACCTATTGAGGAGATAATTGGTCCTTAAGGTTAGATATGGGCACCATCATGACTTCTTTAATACCAATAATGGGTATTTCAGCCTTGACCATGGTCAAAGAAGAAAAATCAAGCCTATGTGATCAACCCTAAAGGAGGTTACTTGGGCTTGAGGGACATGAACATGGAATTCAACCACCACATATGACTCTTTAGGAGATACTTGATCTATGAGTGGTGATATTAGTGGTGATCAAGTTCTTCATCTAACACATCGTCGATATAATCTTCATCCAGAAAATTGTCTTGAACAACTCCTTGAACTGATTTGACATATTCCTCTAACACATGAAATAATTTCTCCTCTACATCATATTATTCTTCAATATCATCTTCTTCCACTACATTATACTTTACCAACCTTCCTCTTGGATCATATCTAACAACATATGACCAACCCCCTCTATGTGGAACCTCTAAATAAAATACTTGTTCACATTGGCTTGGAAGCACATAGGGCTCTGATCCCGATGCAACGTTCCTTGTATTAACCATGGTAAATCTGTTAGCATGCTGATTAACAGTTCTATTAGGATCACGTTCATTTATTTGTAGCATGTACCATTTGACATCAAACATAACTAATTTGAAGGATTTAAAGTCACACTCAAGTATATCATCCAAATACCAATAGTATCGATTTTTAGAGACTTTTGGATGTCTGTCACTTCAAGAGGAAACATTAGTAACCTGAAACACTGCAGTTATCCCAATATCATAATTTTTCATCTTTTCATCCACCTTTTTGATGCGAAATTGGTGGCCATTGCATCACATAACATTGTGGTATTTCCACTGAATTTTTCCAGACACGTAAAAAATGCATTATCAATTGATAAACATATTTATGCTTTGAAATTATTAAAATTAAGAAAAAAAACATGCCATATACATAAATATAATATTAAAAAAAACTAAATAGTATGGGTGAATATGTGCGTTTATGTTTATCTTTTAAAACATAAGCTAAATCAATTTCCCTCTGTGTAAGTTTGGTATCTCCTTTACATTCAACTTCTTTGACTAATGAAGCCATACCATACCATAATAACCTACCATTATTAGAATGTATACATCGTTCAATCCATACCTTCATCCAATCAAGATTGTTTGTAATGTATAAATGTATTGGATCACACTCTCGAGCAACTGTATTAAAATAAAACAGTTCACATATAATCAGTTACCATGGTATACCTTCATAATAATGGATTATGTGGGAAGACTAAAAATTAAATAAGTACGATATACATAAAAAAAAATGTTAAATGTATTGTAAATCACCAGCTTGATCTACTTACTTGTCACTTTCCTCATTCTACCTTTCCCCAATATGTGCTCCCCTTCAAATTTTTTCATGGAGTTGACATCCCAAATGCGATCCACATTAATACTTGTAGATATTTTAGGAAGATATTGAGTAATATAAACCATGGTTTGATATACCATATATCCCTCTACTATAGAACCCTTGGGACATGCTCTTTCTCTAACCAAAGCCTTCAATGATTTCAAGTGCCTCTCAACCTTCCACATTGACCTTGTGTGTAAAGGTCCACACTTTTCAATCTCCTCAACTTGGTGTATGCGGTAGTGTTCTTGTGCATTGAAAAATGTCGAAGGAAGATACTTTTTCATTTCACACATTAGACAAGGAAGTTTTCTCTTCCAATACTTTATATCTTCTTTATCGATTTCTTTAGATGACAATGTTGGACACACCGATCACATTGAGAGGGGGCGGTGAATCAGTGTAGGGCTCTTTTTCACTTCCTTTCACAAAAGCTCCTTATTTATCAATCATCATTTACTCATCACTTATTATAGTCATTTATAACCAATTGTATGCATCATATATAAATGACAACACATTGATCCATCTTCATCTACGCATCAATTCATCTATGCATCATATATCGATGACAACACATTGATCCATATTCATCTATGTATCATATATCAATGCCAACACATTGATCCATCTTCATCTATGCATCATATATCAATGACAAATCATTGATCCATCTTCATCTATGCATTACATCATACAACTATGACAAGACATTGTTCCTTTGACATCAATACTTTGACATCAATGACAACATGATCCAACATTATCCCCCTTTGGCATTGATGGAAATACCAACATTGATGTCAACACCAATCATTGATGGAAACATGTAGACATGGTATTTCTCTTCATCAATAGTCATCTCAATCACATCAATGTGACTATATCTTCCTCTTTGGCATCAATGGAAAAGGATAGTCCTCTCCTTGGGGCTTCTCCCCCTGTATGAAATCTCCTTGGGGATGCTCCCCTTGTCTGGATGCCTTTGATCTTCCTATGAATAATCTCTCCCCTTTTGAACAAGGGATATCACTCTGATGTAATGCTGAAGTCATGTCACTCATGCTCCCCCTGTGACCATCGCTCCCCCTGGAACCATGCCTCTGTGCTTTCTCCTCAAACATCTATCCTGGATCTAACAAATATATCCTCCTGGAATCATAGAAAGAAGAATGAATCCCCCTATGGGTATGTATCCCCCTATCTTCTATGAAAGATGAAAAATATGCTACCAATGCAATATGCTTCTGTTGCAAATGCTACTGCTCAACCAGAACATCGATCAACTCCTCAATAATGATATTCTCTTCTGATGACGATCCTTGGACCTGTCCATGCGTCAATCATCCAAAATTGTTCCATACCATACTTGTATGCCCATTATACATTCTATCTCATGCCTCACTAATGATACAAAAGATATGTCAAAAGTGAAATGGATAATCATGAACAAAACATAAATCATATACATCATGTGCCATATTGTGTGCCCCCCATGCACAACATCCATGTACAATAACCATGTATATCAATACCATACAATATACCATAATATATCATCAATGGAGTGTATCAACCATATGCCAATAACATGTGCCAACTACCAACATGGAGTGTATCAACAATATGCCTCTACCAACATGTCAACCATGTGCCTCAAACAAGTGTCATATCACTCATGATATTCCTCTACCATGAAACAAGTGCCACAACCATGTATCTCAATCATCCAAGCATCATAACAAGTGTTTCAACTATATCATCCCATAGTATATGTTAAACAAGTAATACCAATGATGTACTTTAACCAAGTACTATAACCCACAATCATATACCATATATAAGTTCATCAACCATGCACTAAAACTCAACAATATGAACTACAATTAAAATGTGTTCCCATATATGTATGCCATATCAACCATAAACCATGTGCCAATCATACTGATAGTAGGTGCCTCAACCAATGTACCAAGTATGTACCAATCATAGATCAAGTTCTGACTCATCAATGATGTACAACATAATCACGTCATCAACTACATGTCCCAAAATGTAGCTCAACTATATGCCAAATGCATGAACCAAGACATCCAACAAATATGCCTCCAATAATACATCATAAGATATATCAATGGAACTCACATATGTACCAACAATGTACCATAACAGATCTTCCTCAACCATCATTCACTACAACAAATACTAAGAATCCAATAGCATCTCTACTTCAATAGATCAATGCTATCTCTATCTAGCATCATATCATCATATCATCATATCACCATGATATATCTCATAACCAAAGTGCCACAACTTCACTATCATAACCAACATTGTTCTTCAACAGAAAATGCCTCAATCCATATCCTAGAGTTAGTATCATGCATCTAGGATAGACTTTTAATGCTCAACCATATGTCACCACCATACATACATCAAATACATATGCCAACATATAATCATGAACAACTGCAAAAAACCATGTCAGACCCTACAACACAAAGTTATACCGTCATACCAAGATGAAACTCATATGCATAACTTTTTTCCAAAGCTATCACCACAGGTACGCAACCTATCATACATACATCTCGTGTATGTACGTGACATGTCTATAGGTTAGCTCACATATGTACGCGACTGTCACCATTGTACCCCACGTATGCTTAAGAAGAAGTCAAGCTTGAGCTTCCCTTAAGGTTGCCATTATGTTCTGGTTGTCCAGTCTTCTTTACCCACTTCTAAAGGTGTCCCAGCTTCTCAGAACTTGAACTCTGAGCTTCCATGTTTTCAAAAATGTTTCCCTTCCTAACTTCATTTTTTCTTCTAGTCATTCTATATCAAGCACTTATCAGGGATTGTCTTCTTGTGTTCCATCAATCCTGGGATTTGTGGCCAAACCCACTACAGCTATAGCATCTCATGGTATGCCAGTGAGCAACAATGTGTCCTACTTGATTACATCTCCAACACCTTAGTGTGTTATGAAATATTTCATTATCTTTCCTTTCATAATATCTACATTCCAAATCTTTGTGACCATATCCATTACATGAGTAAGTGTGACCATGAAAAACATTTTCATACCTTTGCTTCGGTGTCCATCTTGAAGGTGTCTCTCTTATTTGATGTGTAAATATGGCTTCTTGATGCCTTCCTTGCTTTGTTCTTTTAAAAGTTTCCTTGCCTTGTGTAGATGGTTGAATTGTAACATTATTTCCATCTTTTGATAACGAGGGACTTACCTCATGCTTCTTTGAGGTTCTTTCTTCAACATGTGTAGCTTCTTTGTTGTATCCAAGACCTGATTTATCATTTGGTGATATTTGACTATCCAAGATCTCATTCAAGATTTTTGAGCTATTCAAGAATTTGTTTGACTTCTCTACTTTCTTTCTAAGATCAACAACTTCAGATTCCAACTTATGACATGACTCTTCCTTTTCATTTACTTTATTCTTTAATAGTTCCTCTACCCTTTCGGATTCTTCAATTTGGGTCTTGAGATGGACAATAACTTCAAGACTTTTGCTAATCTCATCATCTAGCTTCTTATTTTATTCTATTTCATTCTTAAGTATTTTGATCTCTTCTTCTTTTTCTTCTAATTGAGTCTTTTTACTTTCTTCTTGTTCCTTGAGCATTTCCTTTAATTGCAAGATATGCCTTTGATTCTTTTTAAGAAATATTTTAGTGTTATCAGAAATATAGCTATATTCTATATAACAATGGTCATAGTTGTATTCATATAGACCCCATTCAACTTTATTTTTAATCTTTGATAGTTCTTCTTCTACTTATTCCATGGGATAACTATCATCTGATTCTACACAAACTATTTCTAGATTTTCTTCTTCACTTGTAGAGATGATGCAGGAGCATCCCTCCACGTCATCCATCCAGTCATCCAGCCACATCAGCGCATGCATTCAAAGCTGAAGAGAGGTGTAGCCCTCGTCTTCCATTTTGAATTTGAATGTAATTTAATGTTTAGGCTGTTGAGCCGTGAAGCCATGCCTTTGCGCAGGCATTAGAGTAGACAGGCCTTTAATGTTTGTAAGGCTGAGATATAGATCCGATTTCTGGACTACACAGCCCATTCAATGTAATTGAATAGGGTAGGTAGATTGGAGGGAAGAGCTCAAAGATCCCCCTCATGTAAAAGATCAATTTCAATCTCATTTTGAGTTAGTGGTAATAGTAAGAGTATGCACAAGAGAGAGTGAGTGTGCAAGAGAAGGAGCTGAGAAATTGTTACAGACTGTGCTCAGGAACACCTTGTAAGAACAAGCATTTACCATTTAATACAAACAACAGTTTTTCCTACATATTTCCTATGTCGAATGAATGTTGGTGTGTGTTCAATTTATGTTGTAGATGTATGCTAGACATTTGTAGGGAGTTGTTTTGATTTCAGGATTGAGAGGTTCTTTGTGGTTTCATGCTAGGAGGGCGTGATAGAGTACTGCGGTCTCTGGATACCAGTGCAGAGATGCACTTCTGAACTCTACAGAGTCAGACAAATATGTTCCAGGTGGGCACAGAACTGGAATCATCAATTCAGAGGAAGACTTGTAAGGTTACTGAAGACCTTAGAGGCAAGGCTATGGAGAGGAACACAGTTGCAGACAGAATCTCTGAGGAGTTCTGTAAATCTCTGCCAGGTGGGCATTGAGCCAGTGCAAGGAGTGCACAGAAGAAGAACTATGCTGTGAGTTCTTAAGAAGTCAGAATCATCTAAGGGTTCTTGACACTCTTCCAGGAGGGAATTAAGTCAGTGCGCAGATAGGCACAGAGAAGAAGGGAACTTTGTTGAGTTCTGTGATTGATGAAGAGTCCACTCAAGGATCCTCGCAGGGTTGTTGAACACCCTGAGAACTCAGTAAAGGGTCACTTGAGTGAAGGATAGCCAGGAGGGCATCTAATATCTCCATCTGAGGGAGAAAATAAAAAGGACGAGTTTCCTTGGAGGTTGAAGCTACAGGAAATCTCAAAAGGGATAACACCTTGTGTGCGCAGAGGTTTTGCAAGATGTGCAGAAGCCGAAGAATCCTTTGAGGATTCAGGAGAAAGATTAGGAGGAACATCATCACTGAGAGTGTAGGCGAGGACTCAAGTAGAAGATCTCGCAGAGGAAATAAGACAAAGGTCGAGGCCTTTGGACACTTGAAATTCTTCCAAGTGCAGAAAGAAAGCACCAAGTCTCGGGAGGAGCAACAACTGCCATTAGATTAAGCCAAGAAGATCTGGACCGTTGAAGGTTTTCACATCCAGGAAGCAGTACAGGAAGAGCACACAGGAGAAATGATCTAAACCGTCAGATCTCGAGTGAACAATCGTTAGTCGTTAGATCTAATAGAAGATGCACGAGGTTTAAACCTCACGTGAAGAGAAGCGAAAGGAGAAGTCCCGAAGAGGTTGTATCGGGATATCAGCATTCAGAAGTTCGGGAGTTCGGAGGACGAGAGTCCGGGCACTCGACCTCCAAAATCACGAAAAGGCAAGATTAAATCTGAGTCGTTTGTCTGAGAGTGGACAGGTGTCGCGAGATCACCCATATCGGGGTTTCGGGCATCGGAGGCCAGAAAGGGAAGTATTTCGACTTTGCGAGTAGCAAAGTCGCGAAGAGATCAGGGACGTCCATTAGGAGGAGGACGGGTGGTAGAGATTTAGGGATCTCGTGAACTCAGAGGTTCACAAGGTGAGAGCCCAAGGATTGGGTGCTCGAACTCGCGAGAGGCGAAATCACGAGGAGTAAAGAATAGCCATCGCATCCAAGGACATGGGAGAACCATTGGATCAGGAACCCTATTGCATTTCGTGCATTCGGGAGTTCGGAGGTTGAAAGGAGTCGCTTTTGATTGCGAAAGTCACGAAGTGCCGAGAGCCGAGGCACGAGGGACACGTGGCAGAACCGCAAGGTGGGCCAGGGAAATATACAGGTAGACACACGTCACTTAGAGAAGGGAGTCAACGCCCCATTGACATCTCGCGTCTCGGGGGTTCGTGAGGTAAGAGTACGTGAGCTCGACCCTTCAACTCACGAAGTCGCAAGTAGCGAGAACGAGAGGAGAAAATTCAATATCGCCTCTCGGGGGTTCAGGAAAGAAAGGTACCAAGGTTGGACCTTTGAACTCGCGAAGGCGTGAGAGGCGAGAAGTGCTAGCACTTAGCCTAGCCGACGGTCACACAAGGAGGGTGCTGACGGAAGAAAGGGCTATACCCATTTCGCGATCTAGGGTATCGTGGATTTGAGAAGGAGGATTCGGGAGCTTCGACTCGCGAACTTAGGAGACCATGAGTTACGATAAGTGACTTTGGAATTGAACCTTTGTCACTGTGCTGTGGTCACACGGAGAAGGGGAGCTTACGCCTAGAGCTGTTCGCACAGGGAAGCCACCAAAAAGGACTCGTGGATCGATAAACTGGAGATCCCAGCAGGGGATCGAAAGAGATGATCTGACTCATGAATTGAATGAATGATCCTTAAGACCGGGAGGTCATGCAGAGACTCTATTGGGGCAGAGGTGGTGTCTGTGTCAGAAGAAATATTGAACATCATCACATTTTGAAATATTGCAATTAGGGGATTTTGGAGATTCTTTACCTTCATTGATCTTGATGGAATTGTCTTCAAGGTATTCCTTTTTGCCTTTGTATGTCTTCTCTAGATTTAGCCATAGATCCTTTGTGGAAGTGCATTGTCCCATGCTTTCTTTGATAGAACTTGACAGTCCATTGAATATGGTCTTGAGAGCCAATGCATCATTCTTCTTTTTTTCCTTTTGAGCTGAAAACTTTGACTTGTTATTCAAGGGAACTGATCCACCAATAGTTGCTTTCCAAACACCTGCTCCTTTTTCTTTCAAATGCACTTTCATTTCTATTCTCCATGCCGAATAATTTTCCTCATTAAGGATTGGAACTTCATCATCCATTTGTGTGTCCATGGATCTCCTCCAAGATTGCTAAGGCTTATAGTGAAGGCCTTCTCTGATACCAATTGTTGGACACACCGATCACACTGAGAGGGGGGGTGAATCAGTGTAGGAATCTTTTTCACTTCCTTTCACAAAAGCTTCTTAGTTAGCAATCATCATTTGCTCATCACTTATTACTGTCATTTATAACCAGTTGTATGCAAAAATATATCATCAATAAGCCATCACCACAAGGAACACAAAGAACATAAGATGCATGTACAATTTTATTTTTATTATGGACTACAATCCTTGGGGTTTATCAACAACAACTGAATAGATTATCAACTCAACAATAGCACCGGCTCTCAATGCAAGACTCAACTTACACAACTCAAAACCAACTGAGAAGAGGATTCAATCCTCAAGAGATACCAATATGTCAATAGGTACGCAACCTATTAGTAGTGAAAAACGTGTATATACGCGCCCTACCAATAGTGCAGTGCGTGCATGTATGCGATCTAGCTCACTGCAGCCTGCGTATGCTTCCTTCAGAACTAGGGTTTTCACTCCTTGAAAAATCAGATCCTCTGCAGCCTTTGTCACATCCACTTCTACCTTTCACTGTCCAATCTGTTCCATAACCAATCACAACACATCTATTCTATCCAACAACTTACTCATGCTCCTCAACCATACAATATGAATGTTACTTAATCATGCATAAGTAACCAATATACTGTGGCATCCATATCAATACAGAAACATAAGAGTGTTTCTCACTCAGTCAATCAAGTAACATAAACCACATCAAAACATCCATACCAAGAATGCCTTAAGAATTCATCATACCATAAGAAAAAGTATCCATCAAATCAATCATGTAACCATACCATAACTTCTATGAAAGATTTGAGCCCATAGAATGCATATCTGGAACTTGCTTCAGACTTCAGGGACCTCGCACCATCTCTCACTCAAATATCCATGACCCTCTCCAACTGTACGCACTCTAAATTCCTTCATCCTGCGTGTGTACATGCTCTAGCTCATTGCAGCCCGCGTATTTATGTGCTCTGACCCACTGTTGCTCGCGTACTCCTTCAGAAACTAGGGTTTCAGAAATTCTAAAATTTTCTCCATCAAGATCTCAGACTTATGGAAAATTTGATGCATCCATGAGATCCTGCAATGAATATTTCACTCAGAATAGATCTATTGAAATTACTAAGAAAACTGAGAGGGGGGGGGGTGAATAAGTTGTTACTGTGCTTAAACAATTTTAAGTCAATTAAGCCATTTTTAATCTTTCTCCAAGTGACCATCAATATTATACAATATATGAACAACATAAATAATGAGCATCACTCACACATAAGATATAGACAGAGATAGATTTTCACGAGGAAACCCATAAAGGGAGAAAACCTCTTCTTCTTCGAAATGATAGGTAGTCTTTTAAGTTATGTACATCATCTATAATTGAGCACAAACTCAATGTGAGGCTACTACCTTTGTTTTACAAGCTCCAAATTGTTTGACAGCACCAACTCTCTGGTTTCTCTAGCACCCACTAGAAGGAAGCACCAACTCCCTGAGTGTTCCAGCACCAACTTCCAGTTACACAGGCTCCAACCTGTATAATAGAGAACACTTGTTC
>JZKD02S1672716.1:847958-862125 GCA_000966675.3 Picea glauca
TCCCTTGCACCACCATGCCACCCTGGTTTCTCTGGCTGCAACCAGATGGAAGCTACAACTCCCTGTGTTCAAGCACCCACTTGAACCTCTAAGGACAACAGTCCTCCCTAGCACCACCCTACCTCCCTAATTATAAATAAATGATTGAATAACCAACAACACAGATAAATCGATTCTTACCACTTCTTCTCTGTTTTGTAAATCTAGTCTGCTTCAGACTGTTCCGCAATTCTTCTCTTCCTCTGTCTGTTCTGCAATTCTACTCTGCTTCAAGTTGTTCTACAATTCTTCTCTTCCTCTGTCTGTTCTACAATTCTTCTCTACTTCAAGTTGTTCTGCAATTCTGCTCTTCCTCTGTCTGTTTTGCAATTTTGCTTTGCTTCAAGCTGTTCTGCAATTATTCTCTTGCTTCTGTCTATTCCTCATCTATTCCTCATCTCTAATTTTTATCTCACACTGCACATACTGTCGGTCATACACTGCGCATACAATAATTTTCCCTTTCTTATAGTTCAACTCATTTTTCATTCAAAATGACCAACCTTGCACAGTCGTCTCATATCTTCTTTTATTCACACACGCCTCAGCAACTAAAACGTCAAATGATCAAGAATCATGAATCATTTTTTCTAACTGAATCATAACTGATCAATTAACTGTGAAGTGAAACAGTAGCCCTCCGATCATATTCGAATTCACCTGCACCGTTGGATTACAAGAAAACAAAATGTCTTTCACATTTCGTGATTTCGCATGTCGCGAATTCCTATTGCAAATTATCTCGACTCTCCAAGTCACGTTCCCCGAAATGGATCCAGATCAATGGTCCACAAAACTTCATAATATGATCCCTTATTTTCCTAATCGAACGACTGACGGGATTTTGGCGATTTTCCCTTTGAGTCTTCGAGACTCACGATAGTTCCTTTCAACATTTTGTGATTTCAACAATTCTTTTGATGAGATATCTGGACACTCCATGTTGCAATCCCCGAAACTCTGAAACTCCATGTCGCGATCCCCGAAACTCGATGTCGCAATTTTGCATTTTGGTATTTCGCAATTTTTGTGGTGAAGTGTTTCGACACTCCAAGTCCCGGTAACCGAAACCTACACCAAAAGGTGTTTTTCATATTTCGGCATTTCGACATTTTGGCATTCCTGTGGTGAAGTGTTTTGACACTCCAACTCACGGTATCTAGAACTTCGAAATGGAGTTATTTCCCAGTCTGCGAAACTCTTTGTTGATGTGCCTGTTTCGGGACTTCGTTGTTTCACATTTCACGATTTCGAGACTCCTGTGATGAAGAGTCTCAAATCTTGAATCCTCCAACTACCGGTATCCGGAATTCCAAAATGGAGTTATTTCCCGGTCTGCGAAACTCTTTGTTGATATGTCTGTTTCGCAATTTCGGCATTTCGCATTTCGCGACTTCGGGACTCCTGTGATGAAGAGTCTCGACTCTTGACTCTTCCAACTCCTGGTATCCAAAACTCCAATTTCCCGGTTTGCGAAACTTTGAAATGGAGTCTTTGGCATGCTCCGATCTATCGCATTTCGGTATTTTCTGCCATGAGTTGCTTCCTTGACACCTGGACTTTACGGTTCTGATCTTGCCATGCGATCATCGTTGCGCTACTGGTCTTGCCAATTTCTCTTGTTCATCATCGTCAGGTTGAGCTTTCCATCAATGACAAACAAATACTCTGCCTTCTGTCTACCCGTAATAAATATGCCAACAAGATCTTCACTATGATCAAGAAATATGCCTAAACAAGAGACCCTTGCTCTCTTATTTATACTCTCCAAGTAGCTTTTTTTAGAAGCATGCACTTAGCCACTTTGCCCACATATCCACTTTGTCCAGATAACCACATTGTCTACATAGCCACTATTGTCCAACTTTGTCTACTTGGCCACTTTGTTCACATGGCCACTTGTCCACTTAACCCACTATCCTTATTTTAGGGTTAACCCACTTATAACTACTTTCCATAATTAGTGAGTTCTTCATTTACTTTATTATTTAAATAATCATCTTTGACATCATCACTTCACTTTATTATTTAAATAATTCCTTCTTTGAAATAACTTTGACTTCTTTGGCCTTTGGGGGATTCTATCCAACACTTGAGGGTCCTCCAACTTCACAAGGCCATAACTCTCTAACCGTGAGGAGTTATGTGATGTTCCACATACCACTGGAAATTTCATGACAAGCACTATCCATCTAGGATAGGTTCACTGATAAATTCACTGATCTTTATCTCATTATTCCACAAATAATCTTGGGTTCTCTAACCATACTTCTAGTATAACTCAATTCGCAAAGCATCTTCCCGTGAGGGATTTCACCATAAGGGGACCACTTTGGAGTTCATCTATTTGTACTTCCTATCAACCATGAAATGACAATAATGAGTCATATTTACATCAATACAACTGGAATAACCCATGACAACACATCACAATGACATTGTCTCTTTGTCATTGATTCCATGCATGACCACATGATCCAACGATCAATACATTGATGCATCAATCCATCTATGCATCATATATCAATGACAACACATTGATCCATATTCATCTATGCACACATATCCACTTTGTCCACATAGCCACATTTTCCACATAGCCACCTTTGTCCAACTTTGTCTACTTAGCCACTTTATTCACATGGCCACTTGTCCACTTAACCCATTATCCTTACTTTAGGGTTAACCCACTTATAACCACTTTCCATAATTAATGATTTATTCATTTACTTTATTATTTAAATAATCCTCTTTGACTTCATCACTTCACTTTATTATTTAAATAATTCCTTCTTTGAAAGAACTTTGACTTCTTTGACCTTTGGGGGCTTCTAGCCAACAATTGAGGGTCCTCCAACTTCAGAAGGCCATCACTCTCTAACCGTTAGGATTTATGTGATGTTACAAATACCACTGAAAATGGCATGAAAAGAACTATCCATATAGGATAGTTTCACTGATAAATTCACTGATCTTCATCTCATTATTCCACAATTAAGCTTGGGTTCTCTAACCATACTTATAGGATAACTTAATCTGCAAAGCATCTTCCCATGATGGCTTTCAACATAAGGGGACCACTTTGGAGTTCATCCATTTGTACTTCCTATCAACCATGACAAGAAAATAATGAGTCATCTTTACATCAATCCAACTGGAATAACCCATGACAACACATCACAATGTCATTGTCCCTTTATCATTGAATCCATGCATGACCACATGATCCAACGATCAATACATTGATGCATCAATCCATCTATGCATCATATATCAATGAAAACACATTGATCCATATTCATCTATGCATCATATATCAATGACAACACATTGATCCATCTTCATCTATGCATCAATTCATCTATGCATCATATATCAATGACAACACATTGATCCATCTTCATCTATGCATCAATTCATCTATGCATCATATATCAATGACAACTCATTGATCCATATTCATCTATGCATGAAATCATACAACTATGACAAGACATTGTTCCTTTGACATCAATCTTTTGACATCAATGACAACATGATCCAACAAACAACCATCTACAAATGATGCAAGCAAATAACATGTTTCAACAAAAAAGTATATAGTCCTACATGATTACAAGTAAAACACATGAAGTGAAATATAAGTTGTACAGCGAATTGAACAAATTACACTTTGCATATAAATTGCCACTTACCTCATGTATTTTCCAAGATCATATATAACTTGTTTGACATTGTTGTTAAAGTTGTCTAGGAGAGATAGAGGTAGAACATGCTATAACAAAAAAAAAACATTATTTATTCCCAAATTAGTAGAAAAAAACACTAACAAGATGTTTCACCAATATACAAATATATACACCAAAATAATTACCTTAACGAAGGTATGCCAATGATGAGTTTTTACACCACCTAATTCACCATTCTTTGTTAGGATATTCTTTATGTTTGAAGAAAATCCAGTCGGAAATTTAATTTTTTGAATAACCTCTTTTACATCCTTTATTTGTTTCTTTGTCAATAACCATGGAAGGGTGCTTATATTTTGGTCTCCATGACTATTTTAATGAATCACAATTTGAATTGCATGATTGGCCTCCTTAATGTCATTACAAATCTTTACAATTGTTTCTTTGTCACTCCTTCCATCTAAGATTCTCCATAGCATTTATGTTACATTCTTCCAGATGTGCATTGTATCAAATAAATGGACAATTTCTAGGTGGTCATAGTAGGGGAGCCTACTAAATTATATAGGATAAATTTTCATTCCTCGTGGAAGTGCCCTATTATTAATGCCTTCATGACGACCTTCAAGGTGAAGTATAATTAAAGATATTACAACATAAATTGTCAATTAGTATAGTGAACAAAATGCAATAAAAATATAAAATATTCCAAACATTTCATGTATGATACATAGATGTTTTGATCCATACCATGACGATTTCTATTATATTGCAACTTCCATAGATGAGGTGTCATTCTCCATGGTTTTAATCCAGTCTCTTATTTCTCATTGAAAATATGTTTTTTGATACTTTGATACCTATGGTTCTTAGAGAGGAAGTGCCTATAATCATCAAACACCTCCTTTCCTAAACTTATTGAATGACGAGATTTCATCTTAGGACCACAAACTGGACAAGAAAATTTACCATTTGTTTGAAGACCTGTAAGAGATGGATTAAATTTTATATCAATTATTCGAAGTATGACTAATGAAGGGATTATGTATTAAAAACATGCATGATATGAAATTCATAAAATTAAACACTATTAAAGTGCAGTGTAACATTATAACATACCACATAAATTTGTTAGCCCTCAAGCATCGTGAATTTTCCATACACGCATTGCATGGAATTGAAATCCCCTTTGCTCACCTACTGGTCTAGAGATATCATACATAGTGATGTACTTCCATAACTCTAGTAACTCATCGATAAGAGGTTCAATATATGCATTCATATCTTTGACTTGGTACTTACCTAATTGATTGAACATACAATAGATACTTACTACATATATGAGTAAATAAAAAAATATCAAACATAATTATAAGACATATATAATTGAACATATATGAGTAAATAAAAAAATATTTAAGACATAATTATGAAACAAACAAGACAAATGAGATATTACTATGTTAAAATAAATTATTCTAAACAAATACCTGGAACAATCATTACCAACATTATGTGCTCCCTCTTTATTTACATTCATGGAGGAATGTTATTGTTGATAACAAAAACAGGCCACACCGAGTAAGTAGATATGAGATCTCCAAATGGATTGACATCATCAGTTGCCAATGAAAGCCTAATATTATGAGGTTCGTCTTTAAAATGTGTCCATATTTCCTCTATCTTATTAAATGTAGATCCATTTGTAGGAATTCGAAGAACACCATATTTACATAAAAAATTAATATTGGTTAATGTAAGGAATATTAATCATACATATTGCATCTGAATTTTACAGATGATCAACTAACAATAAAATAGAGGAAAAAATAAAACCTTTATCATCATGTACTAAATTTCATGAAACAATATATTACATACCTTAGGAGTTATGTGACATAAGTGTTTGACAAACCATTCATAACCTTTAAGTTCACCAACAACATTATAGCAGAGAGAAGACTTGTTTTGGAGCCTTCATAAAGAGGTTGTGTTGCCTTCTCAAGTACAGGTATATCAAAAACACCATCAAGCTAATCATCATCATCATCATCCATTCCAACATTATTAAATGTCTCCTGGATCAATATATTTTTCCCATCTTCTTCAACTGTGTTATTAAAATCATCATCTTCTTCCATATGGTCATTAACTTAATCTTCAATATTTGCTCCATGTTCTTGAACATGCACTTGTACTACAACCATGTCTTCCTCCATGGGCAGTGCACTAGGGAATCGTCCCTTTATAATTACAAACAATCAAGTAACATTAGTGTATATAACAATTATTAAAATGATATATACACTGAAAAATTAATATAATATAGGTAAACAAAGACAAAGATAGACACTTTTATTGACATGTATAAAGAAAGACACTTTGTGAGATATATAGTCACAACTAGCAAAAACAACATGAAATTATTATTTCGTCTTCATCATTATGTCATATTCTATCTTGATTTCACTTGGAGACCACACGTGTTAAGTGGATGGAAACTTCACTTGGCCCAACTTGGAGACCACAATTTAATTTATAAGGGGTTGAGAGCTGAGGGAGTATGGGGTTGAGAGTTGAGGGAGTATTAGGGGTCAAGGATTGGGGTACTTAATGATTTAAGGGTTTATAAGGGGTCAAGGGATAAGGGATTAGGGGTTAACAGGTTATTGGTCATCCAACAATTAGGGGTACTTAGGAGTTGGTATTATATATGGAGCAATCATATTAGGTGAAAGTGAGAAACAAAGACAAAAAATCAATGATGAAACTTGTGAAATTTATGAATATGTTTATGAATATATTGAACAAATATAGGAAAAATGTTATTTTTCTTGACATGTAGAAAGAGATACACTTTGTGAGATATATAGTCACAACCAACAAAAAAGACCTATTATTATTTCACCTTCATAATTATGTCACATTCTTCCTTGATTTCATTGGTGACCACAAATTTTAAGTCGATGGAAGATGTCCAACAACTTGGAGACCACAGTTTATAAAGGATTAAGATAAGCTTATATAACCCTTTGATCCCTAACCCTTTGTTGGGCACTTTATTTGTCTAATTGAATGGAAAATCAAAGTGTTCAATATGAATTGTCAACCTAGGGAAGTCTGTTATTTCAAGATAATTCTGCACAGTCCATGCTAGATTATGAAAGCATATCTAATCTAATTGCAGTAGGGAAGTTCTTTTCACCAAAACAAACAAACAATATTTCTAACAAAATTGTGCTGATACAACTAGAGTGCTACAGAATTAAAATCATAATTGCAATCTAAACTGATGAATCTACAAAAGACCATTAATTGCCTACCTTAATCTAACTTTCTAATTTACTTTTGCAGGAAGAAATTCTATACTATTGCTGAAGGGAAATCTACTTATTGCAAGAAGCTACTTCACACTCTTAATTCTTCAAAGCAAGCTTTTAACCTAATTTAGAAAAAGGAAAAGTAATTCTCCATCCATGTTCAGCAACTGACTTCTAATTCTCATGAGACAAGTCTATGCGCATTTACCAAGAAGGAACTACACTGTAACAACAGTTGTATTCAGAAATATCTAATAGTTAAATCATTTGCAATGAAAACGACTAAATCTAGAATTCGAAACAAAGGGGAATCGTTGAGGAAGGTGGGCCCTTTCCTTCTCACTGAATCCACTCAAAATATAGGTTACAGTCTGCTCAAGAAATTCAATCCACTTCTTCTTTCAATTGCCAAAAAGATGTATGTGTACAATAATCATTCCTTTCTTCAGTTCAAGACAAAAGACTAACAACCCTTTACATTACAAAATCTCTGCTTTTTAAAGTCAAAGTCAATCAGTGTTCAGAACAGAGTAGTCCTGAGAATCCCCGATTCTTAAGCTGTTTGTTAGATATCATTAATACCAAATCTTGAATTCTCCTTCATCAACATCATGAGCCAGCATTCTAATAAATAGGTGTTGCAACAATCGCATCACAACAGGACTGGTGGCGTCTGTTGCAACATCTTTCGAGATTAATAGGCTTCTATCGTAGCAATTGTGTAACAACTTCCAGGATTGATGGGTGTCTGTTGCAGAAGTCCTGTAACAACTTCCAGGATTGATGGGATCTGTTGCAGAAGTCTTGTAACAACTTCCAGGAATTGTGCATAGCTATGACAACAATGAGTTTCTTGAAGTGGGTTGTTCTAACACTTTGATCATTAGTTAAATTATTTCATGGGTAAAATATGTGAACGTTATCAATCAAACATGCTAAGTAAATGAAAACATAAAAGTAAGATGAATAGTTTGTACCTTGGGAAAAAGGGTCTTGGTGCTCATTATAATAGTCATTTATCTTAGGAATGAGAAGGTTGAATGATCAAAAGGTGTAGTGAAAAAGAGGCATTTCAGGGTCCTAACATACCCCCTGTTGGTCACTGCAATTGCTTATTATCAAGTGTTACATAAATTGTCAACCCAGGGAAGTCTGTTTATTTCAAAGGCAATCACACACTATATATGCTCAATCTCAAAAGCAATCTAGAGTTGTAGTAAAAGTACATTATTCACACTTTGCCTTGAATAGACTGAAGTTCTACTTTGAATTACAGAAAAACAATCTATCTATTACAGAGTTTGAAGTTTAAGGAAATAATTATCAGAAGAATCTTGGATCACATTAAGAAACAACAACCTAGGAAAGAAATCTTTCAAGATACTGCAAAAGAAAAGACCAACTATTCTGTAATAGAGAACAAGACCCTATTCCCCAAGAAGGAATCTTCAACACCTGTTTCCGACTATCACACTTTCATGAACTCATTACTAACCAAAATGATTGACACGTACTGAAGGCTAACTATCCCATAACAGAGAACATGACCCTATTCCCCAAGCATGAATCTTCAACACCTATCTCTAATTATCACACTTTCATAAATTCATCAAGCATAATTACCAATTAGAATGATTAATAGTTACCCAAGCATGAATTGTATGAAAACAATGTAACAATCAGTAAAGCAGAGTTTCAGCAAAACAGAGTTCAGTAAAGTAGATTTTTAGCCAAACAGAGTTTAATCAAGGCGTGAACAAAAATAATGCTAACACACTACAGAAGTAATGGGTGAATCTTGTGAAGAAGGTGGGCCCTCCCTTCTCACAAGATTCCCCAGAAATGAAAGGAACTAGGAAGAAATGCTCAGAATACTATTTTATTCATCTGTCAGTTGTATCATGTTACAATATCCAAAGTGAACACGTCCTTCTATGTAATTCCTTTCTAGCCAAGAAAGATCCCCTCTAATGATGATTTCCCCTTATTTAAAGAGGAGAATCCCCTCAATACAATTGATCATCAAATTACATGTGCACATACGAATCCTATTTTTAGTCACATCTAATCTTCTATACTGGAATAGGATATCTTGATCTCCCGTAGCAGAATGTTATTACAATAGTTGGAATGGTGTTGGGTGAGGTGTAGCTGTTGCGGTCGGTGTAACAGCTTATTTATTTATCTTCTTGTTACTGTTGTTGTATACTGTTTCAGCATCGCAAATCATGGACTGCTTCAACAACGGAATTTGTGTTCTAACTGTTTCAACAATGTGGACTCAAGCAACAACGATGGTTGATGCCGGCTTAAGGTGCGGCCGTTGCGGCCAGTGTAACAGCTCCTTCTTACTGCTGTGTTAATTTTTGTTCCAGCATCGCATACCACAGACTGTTTCAGCAATGGGGTTTGCGTTCTTTTGACTGTTTTAGCAATGGGTCTTCAAGAAACAACAATAATCTGCAGTTCGAACTGTTTCAGCACTATATGTTTTTGATCGATGGCTAAGTATGCGAGTAATGCAAAATTACATGTAAAACAAATTAAACATATAGCAAAGAGAAGAAATGTTATATACCTTTGGAAATATAGGTTAAGGTGATAATGTAAGCTTAAATGTGAGTGGGAAAATGATGTAATGATAGAAAAAAGTATGAAAAAAAAGGTACATTATAGGGTCCTAACATCCCCCCCCAACTAAAAAGGTTGCATGTCCTCAAGAAACTTCAATCTGAATCAGAATCTGGATACCAACTCTGAGCGTGCAAATTACTTAAGCAGTAGTTGTGGAAAGTGTTGTCTGTTGAAGCTCTGAATCCTTGAACATAAAGTAGCCTTTGCCAAGCTGTTGTTTCAGCATTCTTGGGCAATTTATGATGAAGTTGATATTTCTCTGCTGGCATCCACAGAATAGGAAAATGGAACTGATAACCTATCCATCTTTCAGCACATTGCTGAACGCATTTGATGTCGCTAGGTACCCGAGAGATTGTTGTCTCAAGATTGGTAGGACTAAAGGGATTGTGTTCCTGTCTTTTCTCAGAAGATTGTTGCCAAAACATGTTATTTTCTTGTAGGGCAGCGATCTCTGTGGATTTAATAAACTGTTGACAATCCTGAAGTACTGTTGTCTGTAGTTGCCGAATATATTGAATCATCCTTGGTTTCTTCAAAAATGGATAATACTCTGCAACAAAGGTGGCAACGTTCCGTGGTTCTCGCAGTATCCAGAGGAGGCGGTTATCCTCGTTATGCTTGGCAGCTAGGAAGTCATTCTTCCATATAATCGGATTGTTCAGGAAGGAGGTGAGTGCCCGAATCTGGATATCACCGACAAGAGGGTTAAGGTTAAGCTTTCGGTTCTCAGGGATGGCCTCATTATGAAGATATACCTCACATAGGAGGTGTTGATGAATAGTAGAGGCTTCTGCAAAAGTTCTAACAAAATCTATTGGATTTAACACTGCATGGGGTCTGCCTTCTTTGATTGATTTAATCTGAAAAAATGTAAGTCATTCTATGAGGAAAAGAGAGTAATTGGAGGATGGTTTCCTTGCAGCCAATTTTTTTTTGTGCCAAGTCAAACACCAGGAGCAATTTGCCTTTTAGCTCTTTATTCTACTTCTTATGGGCACAGGATTCTTGGCGTGTCTACTCCAAAGCTTCCCAGTTTGAATAGATGTGGTTTAGTGAGAGTAGTCTGTGCTCCTGCAGGCTTTTGTCCTGTGTAACAACAGACTTTTTTTTCCATTTGTCCATTATTGCCTGCTCATCCCATGGTTGAGTTTGTGTTTCAACATTGCAAGTGATAGGCTGAGGTAGGGTTTGAGTGGCTTGTTCCTCAAGAGTATGGGTGTTGATCTCACTAGGAGGGGTAGATTCATCAATAGGCAGTGTTTGTACATCTTTATTAATAAAAAGAGGGGCTTCAGATGTAGCAGTTGTTGTAGGCCAGGGTTCATTTTGAATTTTGGAAGGTCCTACTGGTTCTTGTGTAACAACAGGGTTTTCTTCTTTGACTGCAAAATTCGTAGGTGCAGGGGAAGCTCCAGGCATTGGAATTTGAGTTACTTTGTAGCTTGCTTGATAATAAATGTCCCCACATTGACTACACATATACTCTCTACACTGATTCTCTTTTGTATTTTCCTCTGTCATGGTCACTATGCGAGCTAGGGTATACAATTTAAGTTCCTTATCGTAGGCTTCCTTTACCATTACTAGATCTTGCTTGTAGGCTTCCAGTTCATACCTTAGGAACTCATTTTCTTGTAAGATTGAGGCCATTGTTGTTTTTGGTTGTTGATATTTCATGGGTATATTAAGAGGGGTGACTAGTTCTTGTGTAACAGTCACAGCCGCACTAGCTGGTTCTTGTGGAGCAACTACAAGATCAACAGCTGATTCTTGTGTTTCAGCTTCTTGATGTAGAGATAGTAGTGTTGTGGCACCCTGGGCATCTGATTCCTGTATTTCGGTAACAATATCAACAGTTGGTTCTTGTGTTTTAGCTGTAGCTGGTTCTTGTGTAACAACTATAGCTGGTTCTTGTGTTTCATCTACTGAATGAGTAGTTGGTTCTTGTGTTTCGGCTATTGGATGAGTAGCTAGTTCTTGTGTTTCAGCTACTGGATGAGTAGTTGGTTCTTGTGTTTCAGCTACTTGATTTAAAGAGAATGATGTCGCAGTACACTGGGCCTATGGTTCTTGTGTTTCAGTGCCCATGGGTGGAATAGGTAAAAATTCCAGAATTTGGGAGGGTGGAGGTGTACGGGCTTTTAGAAAGATGGGTTGGGGGTTTAGGGAAGTGGCAGTAGTGGATGCTCTTGTTGAGGTCCTTGTTCGTTTTCTTTGTAAAAAAGAGAGAAAAGGAGGAATTTGCTTCTTTCTTTTGCGTGTGGGTTTTTCCTCAGTGATGGGGCAGGGAGAGTTGTCTAGTTCAGAATCATCGCTAAGGATATGAATGGTAGGAGTAGATGATTCTAGTAAGTTGTGGGGTGGGCTTGGTATGGT
This sequence comes from Picea glauca, assembly GCA_000966675.3. Classification (NCBI taxonomy): domain Eukaryota; kingdom Viridiplantae; phylum Streptophyta; class Pinopsida; order Pinales; family Pinaceae; genus Picea; species Picea glauca. The sequence continues at coordinate 860,020 of JZKD02S1672716.1, forward strand.
AGGGAGGTTAATTGGATCAATTGGGTCTGTAGGTGGACTGTTAGGTATTTCCGAAGGGTCTGGAAGGTTTTGTGGTTGTTGTTCCTGAATATTTTCAGGATGTTCAACAACTTCTTGAGGGTCTATGGGTGGGTTGTTTAGGGGAGGGTTTTGTTGGGAAAAACCCTTTTGGATAAGTAGTTTAGCGAGACGGTGATGGGTGAGGGAAAGGGCAGGATTTTTAGCCTTTTTACAGTAATGCGACATATTTCTAAGACATCCGAGCAGATAGTAGGGAATATTGACCAATCTAGCATGTCGTAAATGAGACAACAAGACAAAATCGTACTGGTAGACTACCTAGTATCGGCCTTCATAGGTGAGGTATTTCTTGACAAACTCTATAACTTTCGGCCAAGGAGGCGGCAACGAGCTAAGTCGAACACCCCGGCCTTTAGGCTCGATTTGTTCTCCTGGCAAGAGAAAATCCTGCTGGGCATTAAGGATAATGTGTTTGCGGCTAAACCAACGAATGTCAGTGACAGGGAGACCCAAAACCTGTGTTATATCATCCTCTTTGACTGGAATCCGAACCCCTTGAACAATGGAATAATCTTCTTGAATATTTCGAGCAAATTGAAGAACCTGTTGTTGATCAAATCCTTGGAGCCTCTGAAAATAACCCAGCCAGCCTGCCTGCAGAAAAATTTGATAGACTTCTGGATATAATTCTAACAGGGCTGTCGTGGTGGGTTTGTACCATATAACAGGCCCTCCCATAGCTAACAGCTCAGTAAAATGCACAGTCAGAGAGTCAAGTAACCGCTTCTAAACAGAGTAAGTTTTGCGGGTGAAGGCATGCAAATGGTGGTGAAAATAAACGAAAGTATGGGTAAAAAGGAATGACGGTAGTCGGTTCGTGTGAAATGATGGCATAAGATTTCGATATCCCCCCCCGCCCAAGTACGACTAAAATAATGATTTTAAGTGAGTGATAATAATGAGTCAGGATCTTCTCATTAGCCATAGTTCAATTGTATTTACATATAAAGTTTACATACCTCATCTTTACCTTTGATTCGTACGTTAAAAAAAATATAGTGTTTGTCCATAATAGTTCTACAGTAACCATGGGGGAGACTTTTGATTTATTAGATAAATTGTATCAAGGGTTTGTTTAATTATGAGAGAGGGTCGTCGAAGGACAAAATGTAGTATGAGAGTGAAAGAGCCTATTGACAGGGAATGTTGAAAAGTTGGTGTTTCAGCAACAGGAAAAGAATAGAAAAATGTTTGCTGAAGAGTGATGTTTTAACAATGTAAAATACTGTTGAAGAAATGGTGTTTCAGCAGTGGTAACATGTTGCTGAGCCGTGGTGTTTTAGCAATGGAGAAAAATGGCGAAAAATTGCTGAGCAGTGGTGTTTCAACAATGGAGAAAAAGGGAGAAAAATTGTTGAACAGTGGTGTTTCAGCAATGGAGAAAAATGACGAAAAATTGTTGAACAATGGTGTTTTAGCAATGAGGAAAAGGGAAATTTTTTTTTGAACAGTGGTGTTTCAACAATCGGGAAAAGGGCGAAAAATTTATGAACAATGGTGTTTCAACAATGGGGAAAAGGGCGAAAAATGAGGAAAAATGTTGCTGGAAAGTGATGAAGAAAGGGGGAGTAGTGTTTCACAAAATGAAGCTTGGATCTTCTTGAAATAAGATCGTCCTTTCTTGGTAGGCCTTTTCTTTGATCGAGAATCTGCAAAAGAATCAATTGTAACATGCCATTCCTTGACAGGGATTATTAGTAAAATAAATCTAATCTAATACTAAATGAATTAAATTCAAAAGAATTAATTGCAATGAGGGGTAGGAGGCCCCTCTAAAAGGAGATAATGTGAGTTTGCCACACATGTGGCCTGAAAATATTCTTTGTAAATGGGTCGCTGGTACAGACAGAGCCGATGACCATTCACTAGTAACGATGTTTTAGAGTCATTGATTATGAGGAGCCTTACTGTTCCATTGGGAAAAATAGTGTCCACTTCGTAAGGTCCAAGCCATCTTGTACGTAGTTTACCTTGAAATTCTTTAAACCGAGAATTATACAGTAAAGACCAATTACCTTTTTGGAA
>JZKD02S1672716.1:862175-876978 GCA_000966675.3 Picea glauca
TCAGTAGCTCTATGGAGTGCTTTAGCTTCCACCCATTTGGTCATATAATTTGTGCAGACCACTATATAAACTTTTTGATTGGATGGAGGGTTAATGGGTCCTACAAAGTCTAAGGCCCATCTTTCAAATGGTTCGATTACTACCTGGGGATTAATGGAATTTCATCTCTATGATTAGGTTGATCCATTCTTTGAAAAATATCACACGCCCGAACATATTTCTTTGCATCTTTAAAAATTGATGGCCAATAATACCCCATCCTGAGAATTTTATGTGTTGTTCTCTTATCAGCAAAATGCCCTCCACAAGGGCCATCATGACAAGATTTTAGTAAATCATAAACCTCATCTTCTCTAATGTACCTTCGGATTTCTTGATCAAGTCCTATGTGGAAAAGACACCCACTTATCTAGCTATACTGAGCACTTTGTTGAATGATTCTTCTTCTCTCTCGGTGGGATAGGTGTGGTGGTAACTTCCCTGCAACCAAGTAGTTAGCGATGTCTGCATACCATGGTGAGTGAGCAGATACTACAAATAGATATTCATCAAGAAATGAATAATCTACTGGGGTATTATCATCAGGTGTTAGCCAAGAAAGGAAATCAACAACTACATTTTCTTTTCCTGGTCTATCTACAATTATAATATCAAATTCTTGTAATAATAGTAACCATCTGGTGACTTGAGCATTTGTGATAGGTTTGTTCATTAAATATTTGATAGTTGAGTGATCAGTATGGACAAGAGTAGAGTAGCCAGTGATGTAATGTCGAAATTTATTAATAGCATAAATAACTGCTAAGAATTCCTTTTCGGTAACTATATAGTTGAGTTAAGTAGGAGTCATATTCTTGCTAATGATGTAAATAGCATAAGGGAGATGATTTTCTTCTTGTCCCAAGACAACTCCTATTGCAGTATCTAAAGCATCAGAGGATATATGAAAGGGAAGTGTCCAATCAAGTCCTCTTAGAATAGGGGTTGTAGATAACTGATGTTTGAGTGTATTAAATGCCTCCTGGCAAGGATTAGTCCACTTGAATTCAACATTTTTCATCAGTAACACAAACATAGGAGAAGCTATTTTGGAATTTTTTTTGATAAATCTTATGTAGTATCCAGCATGTCCTAGGAAGCTTCTCATGTCTATTTGGGTTTTGGGAATAGGAATATTTTTAATGACTTATATCTTGGATGGATCCACCTGGATTCCTTGAGATGAAATAACATGTCCAAGCACTATTCCTTCACTCATCATCATATGACATTTTTCTGTACTTAAGGAAAGGTGGGCTTGTATACATCGTTTAAGTACTTTCTCAAGGTTTTGTAGTGCTTCCTCAAAAGAAACACCATAAGGGGTAAAATCATCCATAAACATTTCCATAGAGTCATTAATCATATCAGAAAAGATTCTTATAACTTCTCTTTGAAAGGTTGTTGGTGCATTACATAGTCCAAATGGGAGGACTCTATAAGAAAAAGTTCCCCAAGGGCTAGTAAAAGTGGTCTTATCTTAGTATTGGGGTGCAATTTTGATCTGATTATACCCACTGAAACCATCTAAAAAGGAGAAAAATTTCTTCCCTGGCAAACTATCTAACACCTGATCAATGAATGGTAAAGGAAAGTGATCTTTTTGAGTGGCTTTATTTAAGGCTCTATAGTCTACACATACTCTCCATTTCCCATTTTTCTTAGGAACTATTACCAACGGGGAAACCCATTTTTTGTCCGACATAGGATATATAAACCTTGCATTAAACAATTTTTTAAGTTCCTCCTTAAAAATTTCTCTTAAATTAGGGTTCATTCGTCGTTGAGATTGGCAGATCGATCGACAATCTTCCTTGATATAGATACGATGAGTACATAATTCGGGAGATATTCCTTTCATATATGTATAGTCCCATGCGAATGCTTCCTTATGTTCAAGAAGTAACTTCATTAATTGTTGTGTTTCAACATCTGTCAGGTTGGGGTTTATGTTCAGTGTTTTGCCAGGTTCAATTTCTAYTGGTATACTTTTAGAAGAGATGGTGGCTRATGTTTGAGGTGGGTTTTCAGAGTTAAGGTTTTCCTGGTTATCTGACTCCAAAAGTGCAGTTAGTTGGTTATGAGTTTCTGGAGTCACGGAGGAAGGTTCACAAATAAAATTATTAATTACTTTATCCTTAGTGGCATCTTTAAGGCTTAAGGCTTGTCCGATAGTCAAGATAGGTTGAGTAGTTTGATCATTAAAGTCCACCCATAAAGAATTGTCAATATTAATCAAGGGTGTAGCGTGAGGGTAGAGGGTAAGATGTTTAGTCTCATATCCATTGGAAATTGTCATTGAACAAGATCTACAGCTGATAAAAGCGTCTGCTGCAGCTAGCCAAGGCCTGCCCAAAATTAGAGGGTGCCCCCCCAACTTTGTTTTAGGTTGTAATACCACAAAGTCAGCTGGATAATTCCAGGATTCAACTAAGATGATTAGGTCTTCAATGACTCCTTCTATTTTGATTGTAGAACGGTCAGCTAATTCTAGAATGGTTGGGGTGTCTCTGATTTCATTCTTCAGTTGTAACAGTTGTGAGGTTTCAAGAGTCATAATATTGATAGCAGCGCCTAAGTCTACCAGGACTCGAGGAATTATTGTTTTTCCAATTTACACTGAGACGGTAGGATGGTCGGGATCACCATATTTAACTAGGGGAACTTTACCTGACATTAGTGCAGAAAAATCACCCATGACATGAACTATGAGGGGATCTTTAGTTTTCTTACTAGGTTTCTTAACACAAATGTCTTGCATAGTTATGGCATAAATTGGTACGTCTCTTAGTGCTTGTAATAGTGGAATTTTGACATAAAGATTTTGTAATTCCCCTAGAAGATTGAAAGCAGTTGGCTCAGGCGTTTTAGTCAAAGCTAAACGCTCAGGAAATGGTGGTTTTGTTGTTTCAGCAACAGTGTTGGAGGATGATTGTACCTCTTCAGGTACATCATGCTTCTTTGTTTCCTCTTTATTGGAATCAGAAGAGGTAACATCAATAATGATAGGTTCTACTATTTTCCCAGATCGTAAATGAATATCATTGCATTGCACAGGGAAAAGAGAAAGTATAAGCTAGTTTTGAATATCAATGCACTGCACAGCCTTATTATTGGGGTTAGGGTTAGGTTGTACAGGTAGTTGGGGCCTCATCATTTGATTTTTTGGTGGAGTACCTGATGGTAAGGGGAGTGGTTGTAGAAATTGTGATTGAGGTAATTGATTTGGGAACGGGGGTTGTTGACCTCTCCAATTTGGATTCCATTGCTTAAGGTAAGGTTGTTGTTGTGGAAGCCAATGAGTCCACATTGCTGGATCTACAAAGGGAGGGTTAATTTGTTGCATGGGTGGGTAATTCATTTGATTGAGGTATTGCATTTGATTATAGGGAGGGTAATTTGTTTGATTAAAAGAAGGATAGTTATTCCAACGATTAGAAGATGTAAATGGCATATTAGGATTCATACCTTGTCCCCGTGGCTGCCATTGCCTTCTCTGTGTCAACAAATAGAAAGCTTCAGCTTCTTCATCAGTTGGTTGTAATGCTGCCTTGATTCTTGGTAAAGAAGGGCATTGTTGAGTTTCATGATCCTTATCACAAATGGTGCAGATTGGATTTTTGTCTAATGGGCATTCCCTTCGTGGGTGATTATCTCTGCATTTGGAACAAAAGATGGACATAGATGCTTCTGCTTCGGCTTGTTTCTTTTGAATATGCAAGGTATCAATTTGTGAGGCAAAAGAGCTTAACATTTCAGTTTTAAAACCCTCAAGTAAATTACCTATTTCAGCTCTTATTGCTCCTCCACTGGCTGATTTTTGAACTCTTGAAAATGTGGTATCCCTGCTATTTGATCTATTCCTTGAAGCTCCTCTTGAACATCTTTTACATAGGTTAACAATTTCATCATATGATTCTTTAGATATGTCCCCTTTTCCAAGCATATTCAACATATCTAGACAGTCATCCCTTACTCCTTTTAGTAATATTGTTTTAAGAATATCTTTACTTACATCGGGGTGACTAGATCTTTGTAGATTATACTGTAGTCTTTCTACAAAGTCCTCCAGATTTTCATCCTCTTTCTGTATCATCTTGAATAGTTCCTCTATTTTTTCTCTTGTTCGGAAATATTCTTGGTATTTCTGTAGGAATTTTTATTTCATATGATCCCATGTTGTGATTACATGACCTCCAAGACTCATGAACCATCTTAATGCATTTCCTTTCAATGTTGCTGGAAATAACTTTAATTTTTGAGCATTGGAAATGTAATCATAACTTCTGCATAATATGTCAAAGTCGAAAAGGAATTCATCGGGATCTTCTGAAGATAAACCATGAAATTTAGGTAAAGCTGAGAGTGGAATATTCTTCATGGGAGATACTCCTCTAAGAATATCACCAATAGGAAATCCTAAGGTGGAAAAAGAGTTTTCATCATTTACCTCTCCTTCAGGACCTGCCTGTTCTTCATGATGCAGTTCTTCATTATACTCATCCATGGTTTCTTCTGTTTGTTCCCCTGCTGCACTTGCTCGATCCTCAATGTTTTCTGTTGGTTTCTCAACTGTCTCAGGACTCCAAATCTCTTTCCCCGTTCCAAAGTTTTCTTGAAAGGAAGGTTGGGATTTTGGTTTTCGAGAGCTTGGTCACTGAGGAGCAACAGATTCAGATTTCGATATAATCTCGTCAATAAAAGTCTTTCTTCCTCCCCTTCCTCTGCCCCTGCCACCTATAGGGTCAGTTTCTTTGGGGTCTCCACGTCCTCTCATGCAATCTGTATATATGAAAGAACATAAGTTCTTTTGAAATCTATAATTTCCTTCCTCGACAATGGCGCCAAAATGTTGGTCACTGTAATTGCTTATTAACTAAACAATCAAGTGTTACATAAATTGTCAACCCAGGGAAGCCTATTTATTTCAATGGCAATCACACACTATATATGCTCAATCTCAAAAGCAATCTAGAGTTGTAGTAAAAGTACATTAATCACACTTTGCCTTGAACAGACTAAAGTTCTACTTTGAATTACAAAAAAGCAATCTATCTATTGCAGATTTCGAAGTTTAAGAAAATAATTATCAGAAGAATCCTGGATTAAATTAAGAAACAATAACCTAGGAAAGAAATCTTTCAAGATACTACAAAATAAAATACCAACTATTCTATAACAGAGAACAGGACCCTATTCCCCAAGCATGAATCTTTAGCACCTGTTTCCAACTATCACACTTTCATGAACTCATTACTAACCAAAATGATTGACACATACTGAAGGCTAACTATCTCAGAACAGAGAACATAACCCTATTCCCCAAGCATGAATATTCAACACCTGTCTCTGATTATCACACTTTCATAAATTCATCAAGCAGAATTACCAATCAGAATGATTAACAGTTACCCAAGCATGAATTGTATGAAAACAATGTAACAATCAGTAAAGTAGAGTTTCAACAAAATAGAGTTCAGTAAAGTAGAGTTTTAACAAAACATAGTTTAATCAAGGCGTGAACAAAAATAATTCTAACACACTACAAAACTAATGGGTGAATCTTTTGAAGAAGGTGGGCCCTCCCTTCTCACAAGATTCCCCAAAAATGAAAGGAACTAGGAAGAAATGCTCAGAATAATCTTTTATTCATCTATCAGTTGTATCATGTTACAATATCCAAAGTGAACATGTCCTTCTCTGTAATTCCTTTCTAGCCAAGAAATATCCCCTCTAATGATGATTTCCCCTTATTTAAAGAGGAGAATCCCCTCAATACAATTGATCATCAAATTACATGTGCAGATACGAATCTTATTTTTAGTCACATCTAATCTTCTATACTGGAATAGGATATCTTGATCTCCCGTAGCAGAATGTTATTACAATAGTTGGAATGGTGTTGGGTGAGGTGTAGCTATTGCAGCTGGTGTAACAACTTCTTTATTTATCTTCTTGTTACTGTTGTTGTATACTGTTTCAACATCGCAAATCACAGACTGTTTCAGCAATGAGATTTGCGTTCTGACTGTTTCAACAACGTGGTCTCAAGCAGCAACGATGGTTGATGCTAGCTTAAGGTGCGGCTGTTGCGGCCAGTGTAACAACTCCTTCTTACTGCTGTGTTAATTGTTGTTCCAGCATCGCATACCACGGACTGTTTCAGCAACGGGGTTTGCGTGCTTTTGACTGTTTCAGCAACGGGTCTTCAAGTAGCAACAATAATCTGCAGTTCGAACTGTTTCAACACTATATTTTTCTGATCGATGGCTAAGTATGAGAGTAATGTAAAATTACATGTAAAACAAATTAAACATATAGAAAAGAGAAGAAACGTTACATACCTTTGGAAAGATAGGTTAAGGTGATAATGTAAGCTTAAATTTGAGTGGGAAAAGGATGTAATGATAGCAAAAAGTATGAACAAAAAGGTACATTATAGGTCCTAACGCCCCCCAACTAAAGACATTGCATGTCCTCATGCAAAACACATTCAAACCTTATTTTGTAGCTGAAGTAGATCAATATCTCCTCTAATGAAAAATTGTGAATAGAAATCTCTAAGTGCCGGTAATGTAGAATGATGTGTCAAAAAGAAAATCTGTTGAGTCAATAATTTGTTTGGGTTTCTTTATGCTTGAGAACAGGATCAGTTTGAGTTGCTTGAGTAACAACTTGTGAAGAAAACAGAGGTTCTTGTTTGCAAGCTTCTAGTATACCAAGAGCTGATTCATGACGATGAGATCTCCTCTGTTTTACTGATTTTTGTGTAGTAGGAAGTCCATGTTCAGTCTTGATTGATACATTTGCTAGTCCTGTAGCAACTAGAAATTTGACTACGTCATATCCTGCCTCATAGTAAATGCTTCCACACTCAAAACACATTAGTTCTTTGCTTCTGCCCAAAACAACTTTTGTCAGTGCTAGGATGTCCATGGTTATCCCCTCTGGATTTTTCTGTCGGGCCTCTGCCATCTCTTGTTTTAGGGTTTTTAATTCGGCCTTGAGGTTAGCATTCTCTATTTTCAGTGCAACGATCCTGGCATTTTCTGTATTTTTGATATTATTCTCTATTTGGGCAAACAATTGTGCAAGTGGTACATCCTTAGCATGTTGTGGAACTGATTCTTGTGTAACAACTGTGTTCGTCAGGACTGGTTCTCTTGGATCAGTCTCGACATGGACAATTGATGATTTTGGAACATCTGTGTCTGTCAGGACTAGTTCTTGTGGAGCAGTCTCAACATTGTCGGTTGGTTCAAATATGACTAGCTCTGGTAAGACAATCTTCTGTGGAGCAGTTGGTTCAGGTGTAACAGTTGTATCTATCTGGACTAGTTCTTGTGGATCAGTCTCGACATTGACATTTGATTCTTGTGGAACTATCTCTGCATCAACCATAGCGAATAGTGGACTGAAGAATAGGAACAACCTGCTCCATATCTTGTCTTCCAATTGCAACTTCGACATACCTGGTGGACCTGGTTTTTATCCTGGGTAAAGTAGAAATGAAAGTAGTGGTTTACTTCTTCGTTGCTAGAGGAGGAACAAGTTGTTCTTCCTTAAGCACACAAGGAGGATATTCTGGTATACTAGGGTTGGTGATGATCTGGATATCGTCAACGAACATGGGAGGCGCAGAATCATCAGGCAACACCGATGATTCTGCTGCAAATTGAGTACATACATTTTGAAAGGAGAAGATAGTTTCCTGCAGTTCTGGGCATAAGGTAAAACTTGGTATTTGTACCCCTGGAGAATTCTTTGTTGTAGAAACCAGAGGATTCTGATTTGATGTTGATCCAATTTGATCAATGGATCTCTGAGGTTTTCCTTTGAATGGACGTTTCCTTTTCTGTGAAGATGCACAAGTAATGATAGTAGGTGCTTGATCGGCTGTAGCAGTAATAGGTGAATCTTGTGTGATTGCAACAACAATATGAATGGTCTGTGTGAGCCTCAGCAGAGGGGGTAAGCGTTCTTGATGTTATAGTGGACCATGCTATCCTTGCTCACTTTTTAGGTAATGTAGAGGTAGGAGTAGGGTGTTTCTTGTCAGAGGCAGGGGGTTGAATTTCAATAATCGGTGTATCAGCCAAGTGCTGCGATTGTGGTCGAGAGGTTGGATCTTCATCTATTTGTTTGTCCACAGCTACAGGCTGTTGTATTTCAAAGTCATCGAGGCTTGTCTGTGTGGTGCCAATATGGCTTCGTGTTACATGGTTGCTTTTCTAAGTCGTCTTACGGAAAATGCAGTAGGGGTTTGGACTGTTGTTGCAGCCGAGGGTGGAGGCGCTGGAAGAGGTCCATGGGTTGCGGTTTCAAGGACTGGCGTAATCCTTTCTGTATTTACAGACTGTGGCTGGGATGCTATAGCAGGTAATGGGTTATTGGAACTGCCCATACCTCTACGAATTAATAGGCCGATGAGTCTGTGATTAGAAACAAAGTTCTTAGGGCTCTTGGATTTTTTTACAAAACTAGCCATGTTATGCAATGATTGTAGGAGATAATAAGTAATGTTTATCAATTTCTGATGTCGCAGATGTGGTAATAAGATGAAATCATAAAAATAAACAACTTGGTATCGGCCTTCATAGGTGATGTACCTTTTAAGAAATTCTGCAACTCTCCCCCATGGCTCTGGTAAGGAATTGACGTCTACACCTCTGTCCTTGGTCTGAACTCTCTCAACGTTGACGAGGAACCCCTTTTGTGCATCCAGGAGATGTGTTTTTCTATTAAACCATCGGTCTCCTGTCCTTGGAAACCCTGTTACAACAACAATGCTTGCTTCTGTTACTGGAATCCTTACCCCATTCACCATTGAATACCCTTCAGTAAGATTTTGGCTAAACTCCAATACCTCGTCCTCACTAAACTCTTTCAACTTTTTAAAATATGATATCCAACCTGCCTAAAGAAATATTTGGTAGGCCTATGGGTGTAGCAGCAAACTGTCTAGAGTTGCGGGTTCATGTCTCACAACTGATCCTCCCATGATGTTTCTTGAGAGTTACAGGCACATAGGAGGAGAAACTATCATCTAAATCAGAGACGCAATAAGCTCAAACGTGATTTGAAGAGAGAATACAGTGTCTTTGTTAAAATAAATGTGGGTGGAAAGGTGGTGGAGGTGTGTATAGACTTCGAAATGAACGGCTAGATTTACGTTCCCCCCCACCAACTAAGTGGATTGGCTCCAGGTGTAACCGGTTAGTTAATAGGAAATCATGCTTTTATATCTTCATTACTTTAACACATAGGATTAATCACGTACCTCAAATCTTACCGCACATAACGACCTGTCGGAGTAACTGCACAATCCAACCGCCGTTAGAATGGCACATAATAGCTAGCATGATGAAGGATCGTGAGAGAAATGAAAGCTTGTGCAGAGTCATAATCCTTACTGTAGTGAGGCAACTGGATATCGCCCAATGTGAAGTCATGTCATAATGAAGCAACACTTTCAGATAGAAAGCACTAGTATTGTCTAATCAGTGGCGCTGCTGCATGAAAGATTGGAGGGCTGGAGCCGTAGCATCGGCAAAAAGAAAGAGTGAAGTGGCAAGAAAGAATAATAGTAATTAGTGTATCTTTTCAAAAATGTCGAAGGTAGGTGTAACAACATTGAAAGCGGTCAATTCATCAGAAAAAGGTGTAACAACATTCAAATCGGCCAATTTATCGGAAAAAGGTGTAACAACATTGAAATCAACCAATTTATCGGAAAAAGGTGTAACAACATTGAAATCAGCCAATTTATCAGGAAAAGGTGTAACAACATTGAATTTGGCCAATTTATCTGGAAAAGGTGTAACAGCATTGGAATTGGCCAATTTATCGGGAAAAGGTGTAACAACATTGAAATTGGCCAAATGCTACCTTACTTCGATTCTAGGAAGTTTTTCAACTTCCATGAAATCATTGTTTCCTTTTGTTCATCAATCTACCTGCACACACAGAATCGCCTGATACCTTCCAAGGCTTTATTAGCATAGTAAATAAAATAGAAAACTTTCAACTAAAAACAGAGAAATGCAAATTTTGCTAAGATTATTTATATACAAAGTCTGAGAAAAAGAAGTCCTAAAGTTCAGAAGGGGAAGGAGCAAGCTTCTTTCCATTTAATGTTTGATAATCTGTATCATCTGTACAACTAGTTTTGAATTCTTCCTTGGATAGTGGACGTTGATATAGACGAAGGCGATGACCATTTGCATGTAAGTGTGTATTGGATCCATCAATAGTAATCAACCGGACTGTCCCATTGGGAAAGACTGTGTCTACCTCGTAAGGCCCTAGCCATCATGTACATAGCTTACCTTGAAGTTCCTTAAAGCGTGAATCATACAATAGAGCCCAATCTCCTTTCTGGAATAATTTTTTCTTAATGATTCGGTCATGCCATTTTGTTCTTTGTTGTTGAATCACTGTGGTTTGATGGATTTCATACAGATGCTTTTCATCAAGCTCATTAAGCTACTGCAGTCTGGCTTTATGTGCCATAGTCAAGTCGAGGTTGACTGTTGATGCAGTTCTTAAGGTTTTAATTTCGAATTCAATGGGAAAAACAAGGCTTTTTCCATATACCAACTCGTAAGGAGAAAAACTAGTTGTGCTCTTCCAAGTAGTTCGGTAAGCCCATAGAGTTTCATGCAATCTGTCAGACCAATCCTTATGATTTTCTCTCACTGTTTTAGTAAGAATGGCTTAGATAACTTTGTTGGTGTTTTCCACTTGGCCATTTCCTTGTGGATGGTATGGAGAAGCTATTCTATGTAAAACATGATATTTACTGAGTAGAGCTTCAAATTTATGTGATGTGAAAGGGGGTCCTCCATCAATGACCAGTTATCTGGGAACACAAAACCTAACAAATATATTTTCAAACAAGAATGCTAAAACAACCTCTTCTGACGCTCTGATAAGTTCTTTTGCCTCCACCCACTTGGTCATGTAATCTGTACAGACCAATATATAAACTTTCTGATCGGAAGGTGGGTGAATGGGTCCTACAAAATCCATGGCCCATCTCTCAAAAGGATCTAAGACTACCTGAGGATGGAGTGGCATCTCATCCCTGTGATTTGGCTGACCCATGCGTTGGCAACTGTCACAAGCTTGGACATAATTCTTGGCATCTTGAAATATGCTAGGCCAATAATAGCCCATCCTTAAAATTTTATGCCCGGTCCTTTTTGCAGCAAAATGACCCCCACAAGGGCCATCATGGCAAGCTTTCAATAGATCATAAACCTCATCATCCCTCACACATCTCATTATTTCTTGGTCCAGGCCTATGTAGAAGAGGTATCCTCCTATCCAACTGTACCTGACACTCTTTTGAATAATTTTCCTTCTTTCCCTAGGAGATAAATGGGGAGGTACCTTCCCTGCAACCAGAAAATTAGCAATGTATGCATACCAGGGCTAGTGAGCAGATACTGCAAACAATTGTTCATTAGGAAAGGAATAGGCTACAGGTGAATTATCATCATTTATATGTAATCTCGTGAGAAAATCAGCAACCACATTTTCTTTTCCTAGTCTATCCACTATAGTGATGTCAAATTATTGCAGTAGTAACAACCATCTTGTCACTTGAGCATTAGTAATAGGTTTATTAATTAGATATTTTATGGTTGTATGATCAGTATGAATAAAATTTGGGTAACCAGTTACATAATGCTTGAATTTATTGATTGCATATATTACTGCCAAGAATTCTCTTTCAGTAACTATGTAATTTAACTCAGCAGGAGCCATGTTCTTGCTAATATAGTAGATAGCATAGGGTTCTTTGTCCTCCTGTTTCCCTAGTACTACACCAATTGCAGTATCTGAGGCATCTGAAGAAATGTGAAAAGATAGAGCCCAATTGGGCCCTCTCAAGATGGGAGTTGTAGACAATCTCTGTTTAAGATCAACAAAAGACAATTCACAGTCGTCAGTCCAACGAAAGTTAACATCTTTTGTTAGTAAGAAAAACAATGGAGAGGCAAGTTTAGAGAATTTTTTTATGAATCTCCTTTAATAGCCAACCTGTCCTAAAAAACTTCTTACCTCTTTCTGACTTGATGGAGTTGGAATGTCCAAAATTACCTGGGTTTTGGCTGGATCTACCTGAATCCCTGCATAAGAGATGAAGTATCCCAACACTACCCCTTCACGCATCATCATATGGAACTTTTTTGTACTTAAAGAAAGATGAGACTGTTTACATATTTTGAGCACTTTTTCCAGATTAGACAAAGCGTCTTTGAAATCATACCCATAAGGTGTAAAGTCATCCATGAATATTTCCATACATTCATTCACTATATCATAGAAAATACCAATCACAACTCTCTGGAAAGTGGCTGGTGCATTACACAAGCCAAATGGGAGAACCTTGTAGGAAAATGTTCCCCAAGGGCTGGTAAAGGTGGTCTTATCTTGGTTCTGTAGGGAAATTTGTATCTGGTTATAGCCATTGAATCCATCTAGGAAAGAAAAATATTTTTTTTCGGCTAAGTTATCTAAAACCTGATCAATAAATGGCAGAGGGAAATGATCCTTCTGTGTTGCCTTATTCAGGGCTCTATAGTCCACACACACTCTCCACTTACCATTTTTTTTAGGAACAATAACCAATGGTGATACCCACTCACTATCTGATATAGGATAGATGAATCCAGCGTTGAGAAGTTTCTGAACTTCTTCTTTAACAATTTCTTTAAGGTTTGGGTTCATCCTCCTTTGCGGTTGGAAAATGGGTCAACAATATTCTTTGATGTATATATGGTGGGTGCATAGCTCAAAGGGGATGCCTTTCATATCCATGTAATCCCATGAAAATTCTTATTTATGTTCAATCAGTAAATTCATTAGTCAACGAGTTTTAGCATTGGAGAGATCGAGATTGATGTTCAAGGTTTTTCCAGGTTCGATTTCCACAACGACGCTCTTGGAACTAACTTTAGGAAATAATTCAGCTCTTACTGTTTCATCATCTACTGTTACAACGTTTTTTGTTGCAGCGACTGTTGTTACAGCTGAATCACTCTGATTGTTAGCAGTTTCTGAGAACATTTCCGAGTTCATTTCTTCCTGGGCCATAGGGTCAAAGACTTTGATCAATTGGTGGTGCGTGTGTTGTGTAACATTAGAGGGGTCACAAATAAAATAGTTTATTAACTCATCCTCTGTCTCGTCCTTGAAACTCAGGGCCTTTCCTATAGTGAGCACAGGTAGAGCATTTTCAGCCTCAGTGTCCATCCATAGAGAGTTTTCAGGTTCTGCACTAGGTATAGCATGAGGATACAGGGTAAGTTTTTTTGTGTCGTAACCATCAGAGATGGTCATAGAACTAGATCAACAACCTATGAAGGTGTCAACTGTGGCTAACCATGGTTGTCCCGGGATTAGAGGATGGCCTCCCAGACTAGATTTGGGCTGCAACACGACAAAATCAACAGGATACTCCCATGAGTCTACTGAAATAACTAAGTCATCGATTACTCCTTCTGGTTTGATGGTAGAGCGATCAGCTAATTCTAGAACAGTAGGAGTAGGTCAGATTTTTGTTCTGAGTTGCAAAAACTGCGTAGTTTCTATTGGCATGATGTTAATTGATGTCCCTAAATCAACTAGTACATGTTGAATAGATGTATGTTCGATTTTAACTGTGACAGTAGGGTTTCCTGGGTCGCCATATTTAATAGGTGGAGTTTTTGTCTATGTTTTTTGATACAGAGATCCCTCACAGTCTTGGCATAAATAGGGACATCCCTTATTGCTTGCAGTAGTGGAATATTAACGTGCATATTTTGCAATTCTCCAAGGAGATTGAAAGATGGTAATTCCACAGGCTTGGAAATTTTCAGTCTTTTAGGGAATGGTGGGTCTGCTGATTCTAGAATAGGTTGGTCAATTTCTTCTATATCAACAGATGGTCTCTCCCCTAATTCCTTATCTGATTCTGAAGATGGAGCATCTTCATCTATTGGCTCAACTGTTCTCCCTAATCTTAAGTGTATTTCATCACAAGGCATAGGAGTAATAGATAAGGTTGGCACATTAAGTATGTCTATGTTCTGAATGACCTTATTATTTGGGTTTGGGTTAGGTTTCATAAGCATTTGAGGTCGTAAGGGAGGATTGTTTGGTGAGTTATTGGGAGGCAATTACAGTTGTTGTTGCTGGTATGGGGGTTGGAACTGTAAGTTTTAAACCTGCGAAGTAAAGCAATGCATATAGATTCTTAAGCAATACAGAAATTAATCAATGGCTCATACACAGAGTACACAAAGATTTTTATCGGAAACCCTCAACTGGGAAAACCTTTCGTATTTTCATTATCTCAAATTTCACCATTCGCCATACAATATATACAATGTTTTTAGGTATTCCGTAGATACCAAAACCCTAATCCCTTAATCCAGGATTAATTTACAAATCAGCTAAAAATAGCAAAATCTGCTAAAAATAGCAAAAACCGCCAAACGCAGACGTAGACACAGTTGTCGTATCTGACGCACCCACACACACACACATGCAAAGAATATAACACACACCCAACATTCTCCCACTTGTTTTTTTCTTTGCATCCATGGGTCCAGGGGATTATATAGTCAACAATCCAGGGTAGCAATGCCCATTGTCACTCTACACCAAGAGAACTTTTCTGTGCTCACAGACTTTGTCAATGAATCTGCAACATTCTTCAAAGTGTCAACCTTTTCCAGCAACACCTTCTTTTCCTCAACCATGTCTCTCA
>JZKD02S1672716.1:879223-908572 GCA_000966675.3 Picea glauca
CTCAGCAACAAAGGCATCCCTCTGAAGCCAAAAACGTGCTCTGATACCACATGTAAGTTTTAAACCTGCGAAGTAAAGCAATGCATATAGATTCTTAAGCAATACATAAATTAATGAATGGCTCATACACAGAGTACATAGAGATTTTTACCGGAAACCCTCAACTGGGAAAACCTTTCTTATTTTCATTATCTCGAATTTCACCATTCGCCATACAATATATAAATTTTTTTTAGGTATTTCGTAGATACCAAAACCCTAATCCCTTAATCTGGGATTAATTTACAAATCAGCTAAAAATAGCAAAATCCACTAAAAATAGCAAAAACCGCCCAAAAACAAATTTCGAGGCGCTGCCCCAAACGCTGCGCGTAACCAGGGGGGGCATACCTGCCCCACCCTTGGACCCAGTTGTCGTATCTGACGCACCCACACGCACCCACATGCAAATAATATAACACACACACAACATGAACTGTTGTTGAAAGAAGTTTGGTTGGTGTTGTCTTGGATAACTGAATTGTTGTTGAGGACCTCTCCCATATGGGTTCCATTGCCCATAGTGATTCGGTTGTTGGGGCATAGGTAACCATGCATTGGGATCTTGATAAGAGGGTGGGATTTGATTTGGAGGGGGGGCATTAGACTGGCCATATGGTAGCTGATTGTTCCAATAATTAAATGTTGGAGGAGAGAATTGAGAATTCATACATTGACCTCTTGGTTGCCATTGTCTCCTTTGTGTGATCAGATAGACAGCCTCTGCTTCCTCATTAGTTGCCTTCATTGATTCTTTTACCCCTAGTAGAGAAGGACATTGGTCAGTGGCATGGTCTAATTCACAAATAAGGCATACCTGGACACTATTCAGTGGACACTCCCTTGGTGGGTGTTTCTTCCTGCATTTTGAATAGAAAATGCATAATACTTTCTCTGGTTCTGCTTGTTTCTGTTTGACATGCAAAGTATCCATTTGTGAGGAAAAAGAGTTAATCATTTCTATTTTGAAACTTTCTAACAAATTACCTATTTCTGCTCTTGTTGCTCCTCCATTTGCTGATTTATGTACCCTTGAAAACGTAGTATCCTTGGTAGCTGACTTATTCCTTGTAGATCCTTGAGAACATCTTTTGTAGAGGTCTACAATGTCCTCATAGGATTCCTTAGATATATCTCCTTTACCAAGCATATTCAAAATATCTAGGAAATCTTCTCTAACTCCTTTTAGCAAAATGTTTTTTAGAATGTCCTTACTCACATCCAGATGGCCAGACCGCTGTAGATTGTATTGGAGTCACTCCACAAAGTCCTCAAGGGTCTCTTCCTCCTTCTGTGACATTTTGAATAGCTCCTCTCTACATTCCCTTTTTCAACAATAGTCTTGGTATTTGTGCAGGAAAAGCTGCCTCATTTGTACCCATGTTGAAATGTTTTCCCCTCCAAGGCTCATGAACTATCTTAACGCATTTCCTTTTAATGTGGGTGGAAACAGTTTAAGCTTCTGTGCAATGGTAGTGTAGCCACAACTTCTACAAAAAATGTCAAATTCAAACATAAACTCATCCGGATCTTCAGTAGATAATCCATGAAAATTTGGGAGAGCCGAGAGAGGTATGTTTTTCATAGGAGCCATCCTTCGTGTGGGAACATCAAAAATAGGAAAAACCAAGTTAGAGATAGTGTTTTCATTGTTTACCTAATCCTCATTGTTCTGTGGATTCTCTTGGTAGAGATATTCTTCATTATTCCCTTGATTCTCCACATGTGCTCTCTCCCTCCACTCAATATGAACAGTGTCCCACTCTTCCTTAGTGACTATCCGACCGTTGATATGATAAACAAATTCTTCTAGGTTTTCTCGGTTCGAGGCTATATTGCCTTGATCCTCAATGTTCTCCAGTGTTGCTTGCTGATTTGTTGGTGACAAATCTTCAGCTTCTCTTTCAGCTACAACTTCAGCTTCGGCCCTTGACGAGAACGATGTTTCAAGGGGGTGTTTTTGTTGACTATGGATCACGTCCTCTTGGAGGATTGGCAGGGAGAAAAATGGATCCTGAAGAAGAGTCTGCTCTGGCTATAATCTCATCAACAATGTTCTGTCTTCCTAGTATGTTAGGATTTATTCCTCCACATACTCTGGTGCCTACAATGTTAGTACTTTGGGGGGTTCGTTCTCACGTTTGGTGATTCATGCAGACTATTCATTCCTAAAAAAAACTAGTGTGCTTACCAAAATCTACAATTATCTTCCCCGACAATGCGCCAAAATGTTGGGCACTTTAATTGTCTAATTGAATGGAAAATCAAAGTGTTCAATATGAATTGTCAACCTAGGGAAGTATGTTATTTCAAGATAATTCTTCACAGTCCATGCTAGATTATGAAAGTATCTCTAATCTAATTGCAGTATGGAAGTTATTTTCACCAAAAAAAACAAACAATATTGCTAACACAATTGTGCTGATACAACTGGAGTGCTATAGAATTAAAATCATAATTGCAATCTAAACTGATGAATCTACAAAAGACCATTAATTGCCTACCTTAATCTAACTTTCTAATTTACTTTTGCAGGAAATTCTGTACTATTGCTGAAGGGAAATCTACTTATTGCAAGAAGCTACTTCACACTCTTAATTATTCAAAGCAAGCTTTTAACCTAATGTAGAAAAAGGAAAAGTAATTCTCCATCCATGTTCAACAACTGACTTCTAATTCTCATGGGACAAGTCTATGCACATTTACCAAGAAGGAACTAAACTGTAACAACAGTTGTATTCAGAAATATCTAACAGTTAAACCATTTGCAATGAAAACGACTAAATCTAGAATTCGAAACAGAGGGGAATCAGTGAGGAAGGTGGGCCCTTTCCTTCTCATTGAATCCACTCAAAAGATAGGTTACAGTCTGCTAAAGAAATTAAATCCACTTCTTCATTCAATTGCCAAAAAGATGTCTGTGTACAATAATTGTTCCTTTCTTTAGTTCAAGCCAAAAGACTAATAACCCTTTACATTACAAAATCTCTTCTATTTAAAGTCAGAGTCAATCAGTGTTCAGAGCAGAGCAGTCCTGAGAATCCCCGATTCTCAGGATGTTTGTTAGATATCATTAATACCAAATCTTGAATTCTCCTTCATCAACATCGTGAGCCAACATTCTAATCAACAGGTGTTGTAGTAGTTGCATCACAATAGGACTGGTGGTGTCTGTTGTAATAGCTTCTGAGATTAACAAGCTTCTGTCGTAGCAGTTGTGTAACAACTTCTAGGATTGATGGGAGTCTGTTGCAGAAGTCATGTAACAGCTTCCAGGATTGATGGGCATCCATTGCAAAAGTCCTGTAACAACTTCCAAGAATTGCGCATAGCTGTGACAGCAACGAGTTTCTTGAAGTGGGTTGTTCTAACACTTTGATCATTAGTTAAATTATTTCATGGATAAAATATGTGGACATTATCAATCAAACATGCTAAGTAAATGAAAACATAAAATAAATATGAATAGTTCGTACCTTGGGAAAAAGGGTCTTGGTGCTCATTATAATAGTAATTTAAATTAGGAATGAGAAGGTTGAATGATCAAAAGGTGTAGTGAAAAAGGGGCATTTCAGGGTCCTAACACCCTTAACCCAAACCTAATCTCTAAACCATTAACCCCTAACCCTTTAATCCCTATCCCCTAACCCCTCAAACCCTATCACCCTAATCCTTAACACCTTAACCCCATTCCCCCTAACCCCTAAGCCCTGAAGCCCTAACCCATAAACCCTTAACCAATAACCTGACCTAGCGCCCTAAGCCCCTAAACTATTAACCTGACCTAACCCCTTAATCCATAAACCTAAACCCCTAACCCTTACTCCCTATAACACCATTAACCTATAAATCCCATAGAACCTAAACACCCTAAACCTACCTTAAACCATAACCCCTAACCCCTTACACCCTATACCCCTAAACCTTAAACCCCTCAACCACTAAACCCTACCCTAAAACCTAATTAAAATATACATCTTATGTCTACTTCTTCTATTATTAAATTACTCTCAATTTTTTGTGTACCTGATCCAGGTGGATATCGGTGGCCACCCACCTTTTCCAACTAGCTCAAAACAATTTTCTGGCAATTTTGGTAATTTACTATTTTTAACAATTTTCACTTCTGGAGCCATTTTGAGGCCCTAAACAATGTTTCTTTGGGAAACTGTATTTTCAATATCAAGGTTGCTTCGATATTTCACCTAAAATTAATCTCCTCGACGATACCTTTCCAACGGGCTATCATACGCCTAAAACATAGATCGTATGCAAAAGTTACGATGCCGAGAAGTTGATGTACTAACTTACCCAAATGGGGCCCACATGACTTTTGGCGCTTCATCTCCTAGGGTTAAGTTTTTGGATGTCTAGGGTTTTGGGCATTCCTTATTATTGTAAAAAGGCCTTTAGAGCCTCATTTTAATCATGTTCTTGTGAATGAGTGCAGTCGTCACATCTCTTCTCAGAGATAAGCAACCACCATTCCAACAAGCTTGTTTCCGCTGCATTTTACAGCTTCAACTTATTTCGTTATTGAATAGAAAACCAATTTTAATGTATCCCTATTATTTTGTGTTAAGCACCTGTTAATAATATGTAGTCACTTTGTTATGCTCCTAAAATCCGGATCAATGGTATCAAAGCGGTATGCTCCTTGTCGTCTTAACGCATGTCCCCAATGAGTCGGAGTACAAAGAGTTGGGTCTCGAGCTTGTTTCTCTTGAGGACAAAAGCTCTCACATGCCCAAGTGACTTCTCATGGTAGGAGAAAATAAATATGAAGGGATAGGATATCCTTTCAAACTGTTGATTGAGGAAACCCTCACACAACAAAGGAACGAGATGATGGATAGTTTCACGCAAATCCTTCGGCGGCTACCAATAGGCAACGCATCTTCTTCTAGAGGAGGCACCGCCCCCTTCAAGGTACAAATAAGCTTCAATATTCCTATATTTAAAGGTCAAAATAAATGCAGAGGCTGTAGACACGTGGTTGAATCTACTAGAAGGGTATTTTTCTGTCCATAACTTTTTGAATAGAGAAAATATTACTTTTGCGCTCCTCAAAGTCATTCCCCATGTCAAAGATTGGTGGGAAACTTTCTGTGAGAAAAAGGAAATAGAGGAACCCTCATTATTTAGAGTCATGACCACCTGGGAATCCTTCAAGGATGCTATTAAGGAACAATACTACCCAGTCGAAAATTATGACGACTTGTATACCAAATGGACCACACTGCTGCAAGAAAGAGACCAAGCAATGCCAGATTTCACAAATATCTTCCATACCTTGCGAACCAAGATGGGTATCAAATATTCACAGAGACATATGGTGCTCAAGTATCGTGGTGATATGCATAGATACATCCAGGCCAAAATGGAATTTCTAGACATCTCATTCTTGGGTGCGGCCTACCGATATGCCATCAAAATCGAGCAAAAGCTCAAACAAAAGACGCGAAAATTTGGGCTTGGGAACCCCTCACAACAAAATCCAGGAAAGGATGGCCCCAACCCACAAAACAAAGGACAAAGAAAATATGGACAGTATCAGGACAACCAGTCCAAGCCACAAGCAAAGAAGGACACTGAAAAGACAAAGAAAGATACCAGGAAGTGGTGCGACTTCCATAAGAGCCCTTGGCATAACACTGTTGACTGCCGCTCAAAGTAGTCACTGGTGGCTGAAGTGAAAGCCTTTGAATCATATGTGGATTCTAACTCTGAGCCATAACCAGAAAGGGGAAGACGAATCATTGATGCGGAACTCAGTGCCATCATTGCTACCACCAAGCTCCAGCTTGGCGAACCAGACGAGCCAGAAGAAGGAGAGTGCCTCTTCCATTCACAAATGTGGGTAAAAGGCACCCCACTGCACTTCATCGTTGATAGCGGTAGCTAGAAGAACCCCATCTCAGCAGAGGTCGGCAAGCGGGTGTCCCTGCCGACAACACCGCAACCACAAACCTACACCATTGGATGGCTCTACCAAGGAAGCGATCTCCACATCAACCAACAGTGTCGATTGTCGTACGACATCAATCCCTTCAAAGATGAGGTATTGTGTAATGTTGCTCCTCTCTAAGTTTTTGATGTTCTTTTGGGCCAACCTTATTTATGGAAACATCATGTTGTATATGATTCTAGGCCTCATAGTATTATTATTACTTTGAACATGAAATTGCACAGGATACCCAAGGCAGTCCCACCTAGTGCTATTTCCTTGATCTTTGCTAGGCAATGAAGGAAGGTCATCTCTCATATGGAGAAGTTTGTCTTCTTTGTGATTCACTCTCAGAATAAGGGAAAGATCACAACCACATCCAAGGTCTTTGCAGCCGACCTCTCCACACAAGAGAAGCAAGTAGATAAGGTCATGGAATAATACTTAGATATCTTCTCCTCACCTACTAGGGTACCTCTGCACTATCATCTCAAGCACCCCATTGATCTGACCCCCATCGCACCATTTCCCAATGGACTAGTCTATCGCCGCTCTCTATTAGAGAATGAGGAGATCAAGTGACAGATCCAAAAACTACTCCACAAGGGGTACATCCATCCCAACTCATCACCTTGTGGGAGCCCAATTGTGCTGGTACAGAAGAAAGATGAAACTTGACAACTCTACATTGATTACCGAGTTTTGAATAAAATCCCAGTAAGAAACCGATACTTGATTACTCGAATCGATGAGCTCCTTGATCAACTCACGGGGGCCAAATACTTTAGTAAGATTGATCTGAAGTCTAGCTACCACTAGGTCCCGATAGAACAAACATATGTATGGAAGATCGCCTTCAAGTCAAAGGAAGGCCTTTTTGAATGGTTGGTCATGCCCTTTGGTTTGAAAAACATTCTAGCCACTTTCGTGAAGATGATGGACGACATCCTACGACCATTCACCAATACTTTTTTAGTGGTGTATCTGGATGACATTCTCATTTACATCAAGACTTGGGCCAAACACTTGCAGCATATTCAACAGGTTCTGCACACCCTGCGATAGCACAAGATATACACCAACTTGGAAAAATGTTCCTTTGGCATGGACATGGTCCATTACCTTGGCTACATCATTGATCAGAATGGTGTACATGTGGATCTAGCCAAGATCCAAGTCATCCATGACTATCCAGCCCCAACCACACTCACTGAGCTTCAGATATTCTTGGGCCTTGCCAATTTCTACCGCAGGTTCATGTTGGGATTCTCCCATATTACATGGGCCCTCAGCCAAATAACTAAGAGTGGTGGTAAGGTGAAATTTACGTGGGGCCGGTCCCAACAAAAAGCGTTCGATGATTTGAAGTAGCACTTATGCTCAGCTTCAGTACTTTCACTACCAGACCCGCAACATCCCTTTGAGACCGAGACAGATGTTTTAGACTATGTTGTGGGCATCGTTCTCTCTCAGCATGACCACCCCATGGCCTGTCATAGTGAGACACTATCGAATGTTTTCCATGAGTACCCTACTTACAACAAAGAAACATACTCCATTGTGAAAGCCTGCTGCCAATGGAGACATTACATTCTTGGGAAGGAGACAATCATCCAAACTGATCATAAGCCACTACATTTCATGCAGACACAAGGAAAATTGCAGAACGACTGCCATCAAAAGTGATCCACATACTTTCAGCAATTCCACCTCAACATCAAATATAAAACAGGAAGCACCAATCACATCGTTGATTGCCTCAACAGACCACCAGTCGCAACCCTCACCACGATGCTAGACTCTTGCAACCATGAAACCTTTGGATGGCCCCAACTCTATGAGACTGACCTGGACTTCGCCACTACCTACCAAATGTTGGGGGAAACCGCAGTTGTCGATAATTTCCATCTTCAGCATGGGTTGTTGTGTCATCTGGGCCATATATGTGTTCCATCAAGCGAGTGAGAGAATTTGATCTGGGAAGCCCACTACAGTCGGGTGGCAGGACACTTTGGCGTCGAAAATACAGTGGCGATGCTATAGAAACATTTCTACTAGATGAAACTTCGACAGGAGGTCAACAAGTATATCAGGTCCTGCATTGCTTACACTATTGCCAAACCGACCACTAAGAAATAGGGCCTATACACCCCTCTTCCTACTCCTTACAGGCCATGGGAATCCATCTCAATGGACTACATGTCAGGCCTCTCGTCCACCAAGCAGGGAAATGATTGTTTTTTTGTGGTGGTTGATTGCTTTTCTAAGATGGTGATTATGGTTTCCTGTAAGAAGAGCATCACAGTAGAGGCCACTGCCAAGCTCTTCTTTGAATGAGTATGGGTACATTTTGGAATCCCACAAACTATTGTCTCAGATCAAGAAAATCAATTTCTCATCATATTCTGGTCGAGCCTCTGGTCACTGCTGGACACTAAGCTCACCAAATGCATGGCCTTCCACCCCCAGACAGATGGCCAAATCGAGGTTGTAAATTGAGTGATTTTTCATATCCTTCACATGTATAATTCAAAGTACCATCGCACATTGGATGAGATCCTTCCCTATGTCCAACATAGCTACAATCGAGCCCTGCATAGCTCAACTGACCACAACCCCTTTCAGGTGGGGTACGGATTCCAACCATTGGGTCCCATAGATGTTGCACTTCCCCTTGCGGTCACCTCGACCGACTCATATCTTACTCCAATTGAAGCTGACAAAGCCATCCAGTTCATTGAGCGGATCTATCACATTCGCCAACATTTTTAGGATATCCTATAGAAGTCCAATGACAATTACAAGCAACGCCATGATCAACATTGGGTGCCACATAAGTTTTAGGTGGGCGACAAATTTTGGTTGCACTTGCAGAAATAATGCCTTATAGGAGCCCATCGGAAGGTTCGCCCACTCCGTTATGGGTTGTACACCATCGCCAAGGTCATGGGGGATAATGATTTTGAGCTCAACATTCCTCCTTTACTTGGCCTGGACCTAGTGTTCAACGTGGATCTCCTTCGCCCTTATTTCCCACCATTATTGGACACCTCAGAAGTAGTAGAACAACTGACGCCAATAGAGCTCAACCCCGATTGCATACAACAGACATCCAAAGATCATATTGTGGACACATAGATCAAGGGCACTCGACAGCAAAGGATCCAACTTTATCGAATCATCAAAGCAGGGCAGCTCTTACACCAAGGCAATTGGCTCACCCGGGGCCAAATTCAACAGAAATTTCCTCATCTAATGAGGGAACTAAACGCAATGGAGACCATTGTTTACTAAGGAGGGAGGATTGATCTAGGTGGATATCGGTGGCCACCCATCTTTTCCAACTGGCTCAAAACAGTTTTCTGGCAATTTTGGTAATTTACTATTTTTAGCAGATTTCACTTCCGGAGCCATTTTGAGGCCCTAAGCGATGTTTTTTGGGAAAATAGGTTTGTAATATTGAAGTTCCTTCAATATTGCACCTAAAATGAATCTCCCCGACGATACCTTTCCAATGGGCTATCATACGCCTAAAATGAAGATCGTATGCAAAAGTTACGACCCCGGGAAGTTGATTTACTAACTTACCCAAACGGGGCCCACATGACTTTTGGTGCTTCATCTCATAGGGTTAGGTTTTTGGATGTCTAGGGTTTTTGGTATTCCTTCTTATTGTAAAAATTCCTTTAGAGCCTCATTGTAATCATCTTCTTGCGAATGAGTGCAGCCATCACATCTCTTCTCAGAGATAAGCCGCCACCATTCCAACAATCTTGTTTTTGTTGCATTTTACAGTTTCAGCTTATTTCGTTATTGAATAGAAAACCAATTTTACTGTATCTTTGTTATTTTGTGTTAAGCACCACTTAATAATATGTAGTCATTTCATTCTGCTCATAAAATCCGGATAAATACATAGAATATATCCATAAAGAAAAAAGAATTAATTATTGTTCTTCTACATTTAACATATAAATGTTTAATAAAACAAGATGCAATATAAAAACATATAATGAATAACTTACCAAGGGACGATATTCATGCCCTCCTTCAAGGTGTCCATACTTTGTATAATGTTTTTTAGCTGGTTTTATTAAAATTCTCCTTCTATTATAACCCTTGCACTTTTTACAAGGGAAATAACATGTTCAATCACCCAAAGCCTCCAATGCAGATATCATGCCTCCTTTTCCTCCTGGAGGAATGTTATGTGACATTTTTCCTTACCAAACGTTCAATGATGATTATCTTCAAAAATCAACCTAACAGTTTAACTATTTGATTAATGCAGTTAACAAAATAAAAATGTTTTCTATTATGACCAAACAATATCCCCTATATATAATAACCTCGCAAACCATCGTTAGTATAGAAACAATGTTGAACATCTCTAAAATTTCATTTTTTTTTTAATTATATATCCTTTTTTCGTCGTATTTTCGACAGTTGATGACGAGAGAGACATTGCTTAACATTCAAAAATATTTACTTTGTCAAACCTTGGTAAGGGGATATTTGACCTAGTCAACCATCAGATATGCGATAGTGTCTTAGGACATCGAATATTCAAGGAAAGAGACATTATCATCATTTATTCGATGTGTATGTCCCTTTCGTCGAATAGTCGACGAACGTCGAGCACTTAATTTTTTTTTTTACCAAAATTGCAAATACAATCCGACAGTATGATCGATTTTATCCGTACTGTCAGAGTACGATGTCAGTTTTTCCATACATATGTATTGGTGCTAATCATCTTGATGCCAGAAAAATAAGAGCACCCATACTCAAATCAACTCCTTACCAGCTGATAAATGATATTCTTTTTCAGAAAAATTATGATGGAGTGTTACTTCATTGTTTAGAATAGGAAGATTCTCAGAAGATTCTTAATGAATTGCATTATGGGCATTTTGGTGGCCATTTTGGCCGAGACACCAATGCACATGAGGTGTGAAGGGATGGCTACTATTTCCCAACACTCTTTAGGGATTCCCATGCCCTCACTCAAAAGTGTGAAACATGTCAAACAACTATTGGTAAGGGTAAGAAACATGCTTTTCCCCTAAATCTCTTCACATTTGATGCTCCTTTTCAACAATGGGGCTTAAACATCGTTGGTCCTGTGAATCCTGACTCCTCTCTTCAACACAAGTATATCATAACAACAATAGATTATTTTACAAGGTGGGTAGAGATAGCTCCTCTTCAAGCTGTGAATTCAAATCAGGTAATATCATTCCTCGAAACAAATATCATTACTCGATTTGGGGTTCCAGAGTCATTAGTCTTTGATAATGCATCATATTTTTCCTATGTTGATGTCAACACCTTTTCTCTAGAAAAGGGAATTAAACTTAAGTATTCAACAAACTATTATCCACAGGGAAATGGTCTTGATGAATATTCAAACAAAATTCTGATCAAAATCCTAAAAAGAATTGTATCCAATCATCAGAGGAACTGGCACATCACCTTGTTTAACATATTATGGGATGGTAGGGTTACCCCCGAAACTGCTATTAGAAACTCTCCATTTTTCCTTGTGTATGGAAGATAAACTATCCTTCCTCCTAATATTTTTTTTCCTTCACTTTAATTGTCCTAGAAAGTCCAGAAGGTTGAATGTTCTGCCATGAAAAATAGAATTAATTCCCTACTCAGGATGGAAGAAGCAAGAGATAAAGCCAAGAAAAAACTTGATGAACACCAACACACTATCAAGAGTTGGTTTGACCATAAATCCTCCTTTGATAGAAACTTAGAAATGGGATACTTAGTACTTAAATGGGATAAATCACATGAGTAAAAGGGAGAACACACAAAGTTTCAGAAGTTGTGGCTAGGCCCATTCATTATTACAAAAAATATTGGACCTAGTACTTTTCGGTTGCAAACTTTGGAGGGGGGAACTGAATTCCTTTGAGTCAATGGACAACTTCTAAAAAAGTACTTTGCATGATTCCCTGTTGGGAATCTTGTCTTGTAAATATTAGATTTGTGTTTTGTTTTGGTTTAACTGGATTGTTTTGACTTTGATTTTTTGTTGAACATGATTGGGTTTGTGTATATTTCACTGCATATTCATTGGACGTAACATAATTTCTGTTATTTAATGTTGATATCCTATATTTGAGGAGATTTCTTATTTAGATGTTTCTCTTGTGATAAACATTCTAATCTCCCAAATAGTCTCTTTCTTTGATTTTGGAAAATGCTCATAATTTACCTGAAAATCTTTATCAGTATTCATTAAGCTTATATTTTACCCATCTAACAAGTTATCATTCAAAGATATTTTACTTTTAAAATAATCAGTTTTGGGAAAGCTAGATTAATCAGTCAAAGATTGGTTATTCCTAAAATTTTTATGCCATCCCATTCTTTTAAGGAGTTTTCAAACTTTCTTCCCCACTTGTTAGACTATCTCTTTTGAGATTGATGAAAAGTAAAGCTTGATTTTAATAGCTGAAGGATAGGAGGTCTCATCACGAGCCTACCTACCATGATCATAAATTCTTTGCAGAGTGACATTGCCATCAACTGGCCACCAAACCAGGTTAATGGCTTCCAGCTGTAAAGATGAAAGACAAGGGGTCTCATCATGAGCCATCTTGTTCACTTTATGAGATTCTGTGAATGTCATTGCCATTAGTTGGTCGCCAAGACAAGTTAGTGGGTTTTAGCTAGCTTCTAAACTAAAAGGAAAAAGGTTAATTAAGTCATATAAACCTCCAACAGTTGGGATAAAAGCATCTAAAATGGGTTAAAAGGAAACCATGTCAGGGCTATGAACGCATGCTGGAAACAGTGGCCATGCTTGTGGTATTGAAGTCATATTCAAACTGATTGATTACTTGATTAGCTTGTCTTTCATAGAATTAATTATTGGTAAAGTTCATTATATCCCTATGTAATAAAGTATATGAATATGGGTTTATTTATTTTCAATCTTCTAAGTTTTGATAAAGAAGTTCAGATACTTCCCAACAACATATGTTATAAATCAGAGATGAGGGTCTTCCTGGATGATTAATCACTTAGCATTTCCGAAATATATTAACATTGTTCCTAAATGTTTAACATATTTTAGACGATTATGATAGAGACAATTGTTCCACCGAGTGAGTCACCATTTATTGTGGTGAACAACAACCCCCCATATTTTTCTTTTGAATGATAGAAAATTTGGGTCCCTTGTGATAAAAAGTTTTTTTTTATTTTGTTTGTGGTCCTATAAGTTTTATTAATTTGAATATGATGATGTGAATATTTGTTATAATTGTGATTTGAATGTTTCCTCTAAACAATATCATATTTAATGAGCTAACTATTGGAAGTGATTTTAACATCGTTTCTTCGTATCTTTATTGATTATTTATTTCATGATTTTCAACCTGAAATTCAAAACAAAATTATGAAGTATTTCATTTTTCCTTTCAATAATTAGCAAATGATTCCATAGCATGTTTTCATATTAGGGTCTATTTTTAATGATTAATGAATGAAGACTATTATCATCATAGTTAATCTTTGTTGAGATTTAGGAACAAATTTTCTTTGTTATGTTTTATTCTTGTTTTCTCAATCCTATTATAAACCACTGGATGATATTTTGAAAGGTATGATCTCATTTGGTCATGAGCTACAGAACTAGATTTCGATGAAAATCCAAGATATGACTTACATTAGTCTTAGTCTTAGTGATCATAGTCTTTATCATAACTTGAAACTATGAACATTAACTGAATTACCTTTATGTATTTGGACCTTCATTTGATTTACATAATGTTACAAAGGTCAATACTATGAAAATTTTGGTCGGAACATATTATCATGTCATGGTTTTCGAATTATCATTATTATTACTCAGTTACGATGAAAAATTATTGGCAATTTAATTTTTTTAATGATTGTTCTTAATCACCATGTACCTTAAAACCTGAACCATTTACATGTTACACTATGTTTGAGACATTTGTCTCATGTATTGAACATGGCTTGTACGGTTTATTGTCAATCAAATTCACAATTACTTCTAATCAATTGAAGTCGAATCTCTTAGCACATCTTTACCAATCATAATGATTCTCCAACTTCATATTTTCTTGGGTTCTTTTGGAGTTACCCTCGCTGTATTTGAATGTTTATGCCTAGACTTGATCCCTCACCAAATTCTTTGTGTAATCATGGCACTAGTGGTTAGGATTGATCCTGTTGGAGCCGAGGTCCTAGAGGCTAACAAAAAATTGTCAGCGTTGATTCAGAAGGTCAGGTGGCTAGGTTTTTCTTAGTTCGTTTCATGGCCATAACCAATCGGTTACTAGGGATTTTGAAAAGAGTTTTAATGGCAAGGTAGCCAAAGTCGGAGACTTGGAAATTGAGGTTAATGAGACATTGATAGCTGAAGCTGCGCACTTGCCTCTAGTGGGAGAGAAATGGTCGAAGAATTGTTCAGTGAAGAAGATACACTAGAAGGAGTTCCTGGTTTCAAGAAAAATAGGATACTATCCTAAATGTATGCGCCTCTTTCATTTTAAGAAGAAACGAAAACCTCTAATTGCAATTGCCAAATTATATATAGCTTGCAATTGCATATTTAACCTTTGTTCCTGTAGTCGTTGACTTAGAAGAAGGTGAAATCGACAAGAACCCTCTTTCTCATAAATTCCAGACTGAGAATAGTGTTAGATTCAGGCATCGTTTTGTGCATAAGGAAACCAGATCCAAGAATGTTCTTCTAGAATGTGTTGATTCTCCTGTGGGTTGTCTTTATGTTAAAGAAAATGTAAAATATGATCCTAAGTTTGAGGCCTGGTTTTGGAAAGAGAAGTATCATGTAGTAGCCCCTATTTTGAAAAGTGACATTGTAGATCTTGAACTAGAGAACAAGCAACTCAAAATTCAAAATAGGAATCTGACTGAACAGTATGAAAAAAAAATCAATGAATTGAAAAAGAAAATTTTCAATGAAGGTTAATTTCATTTTGAGTTAGGAATTTGACTTATTTTGATTCAATTTTGTTTTATTTTCTTATTTATGAGCAGCTACAGAATCATAGATTATGTAGCTACTCCATTTAAAGTTAATTTGTTATTAATTTACTTTATTCAATTATTCTCAGGTATTCACTGGAGAATTGGATGCTATCTTATGGGAGGAAACACCAATCCGATTACATCAAGACAATTGGTTTGTTTCTAGCATTTTGGTCATCCGTGATATTTTTACAAGAAGACCTTTATTTTCAAATTTTGTTAAAACTTGACTATGATTAAAACTTTTATTTAGAACATGAAATTATTAAGTTTGATATGATTTCCTCCTAATTTTGGGGGAAAATTTCTTATCTTTACTTCATAAACTCTTTATTATAAAAAGAGTATTAAGACATAAAAATAGGGGAAGGGAATACTAACAGACTTGGGATTACATTTGGGGATTACATTTGGTGAAACAATGAACAATTTTTTAAGACTCATGTTTGTAAATCCATTTTGAATGCATTTTAATATATGAATTGCTTTCATACAAGTATTCATTGTTTTTATTAAAAAAGAAATTATCATATAAGATTTTGGCTTTGCTCCATGTCTTATTAGTCCCTGTCGTAGGCATAGAGGGACTATAGCGATCGATAATTCGTTGATCTGATATTAGTTTGTCCTTTGACCAAAAATATTTGCATAATATCTATTGTTGGAGCTAGAGAACTAAAAACATTGAATTTTATATAATAAAAAATATCATATATGTAGTGACCTGATTGGATAACAGATTGGAGGTCTTATTTCCGGCTTTTCTATTCCCAATGTTTTATATGTTAGCATATCCAAACTTTTTCATCGTCTACAGTCTTTTTGAATCATATATTTTTCTTATGCATTGCTTGAGGGTGGATTAATGGTAGTATTAGTTTGAATGTTTGTCTTAGCATTTTTCTGTTGCCATTGTCTTAGATCATATATGGTGATTTTTTATTTGTACTAATCATATTGAAATGTTCAGATATCCAAGATTTATACTGATCAATAATTCCAAAGTTTATAACGTCGTTGCCACATGTATTTGTATTGAAATGTATTGACATGCTTTTTGAGGTGCTTTAATACGCCTGACAACTTAAATCTTTGCATGACGCGAGGTCCTCCAACAGGACTAACGGCTTAAATGTTTGCATACTATGAGGTCCTTAGACAGCCCGACAGCCTTAAATGTTTATCTAAATACGCTTATCAGAGTAGATTTTTCCTCGAAATTTTTCATACAATGTTGCAGTGATTTTGCACAATGTATCTTCCATCCTTGTTCTAGCCTTGCAATGCAATTTTGCCATCGTTGAAGCTACATACATTATTTACTGGTTTGGTGAGTGCTTGTTCTTCACTGCTTCGTCGATTGCTGCTTGTTGTTGTTTTTTGGTTCACAATTTGACTTGTGCTTCTTCCTTTCATCATTTCAGAGTAAGTTTCCATGCCATAGTTTCATTTTCTATTCCTTCTTTGTTGTTCAATGTTTGCAGTTTGCAAGTAAGAATGTTTGTTTATTTCTACTGGCATGCTCATCGTATGTTTCCGGTTGCTTCTATGCTTCGACTGCAATTTCGTAATCGTTGGAGATACATATGTTGTTTACTGGTTCGGTGGTTGTTTCTTATTCGTTGGTTCGTTGGTTCGTCGGTTGTTGGTTGTGTTTGTTTGGCTCAAGTTTACGCTTTGGGGACCTTGGGTTGCAGTTGGGCCTGTTTGTGCTTTCTCGCTGGTTTGGTGCTTGTTGTTTTCTTTTGTTTGATTTGGCTTTGCAGGGTTGGGGTCCTGCGCTGGTAGCTGGAGCTGGGTTTTTTTTTATTATTATTGTTTTTTGGGGGTACGTTACGGTGTTTAGCCCCTGCACCCATAGGTGGACATGCAGTTGTGTTATTTTCCCTGTATGGCGAGGTCAATATCTGTTCTACTGTGATATTTTGCTGGTGCTTCGATATTGACATGATAGAAAATAATTGCATGGAAAATTAGTTTTGAGAAGTACATGTGAAATTGCAATATCCGTTCTTTTTTGTTAAAATAAAACATATACAGGTTGCATTTATAAACCATGCATGGTGAAATGTGCCCATATGAAAATACATGTTGTTTATCCTCTACACAGACTGGTGTGTCCACAATGCAATTTGGCTTGTACTTGAGATATTATATTTACAACAAAGATTCTGCAAAATTATATTTCCATGTTTGGAACCATATCTGGGTAGTTTTCCCCAAAAAACCAAAATCTTGTGTCATGGGCACATTAGTCTGTGTAGAGGATAAAGAACATGTATTTCCATCGGTGGAAGCATATCTGGATACTTTTCTGCGAAAAAACAAAAACGGTTTAGCTATGGCCATGCAATTTCATAATATTTTATGGTTTGTAATATATTTTGGGTAGGGAAAAAAATTACATATTTACAACTATGGATGGAGAAGCGCAAAGGTTCATGCTTCTGCCTATCTTTTAGACTATTCATTGAGTCTCTTTTACTGTATGTACATATTACTTGTTCTCCAGTGCATACCAACTTCCATTCATGTTCATTGTAGTTTGTGCGTTTCCATATTCAAAGAAGCATAATAGCTGGAGAAAATGATGGAGTCTCGTCTGCATCGATTGAAGAGGATATAGAAATGTGCATGCTTGCCTATCTTTTAGACTATTCGTTGAGTCTCTTTTACTGTATGTACATATTACTTGTTCTCCGGTGCATACCAGTTTCCATTCATGTTCATTGTATTTTGTGCCTTTCCACATTCAAACAAACAAAATAGTTCGAGAAAACGATGGAGTCTTGACTGCATCGGTTGAAGAGGAGATAGAAAGGTGCATGCTTATACTATTATTTCATATTGCATTGTTTTGTATTCCATTTATTGTCTTTATATGTGTTCACCTGTTTTATTGTATGTAGATGTTGTGTACCTTCCTACATAATAACTTATCTTCATTACATGTCTTCCTGCATACTAACCTACTTCATGTGCATTGCAGTTTCCCTGCATTGCTACATTTAAACAAACAGAATGGATGGAGAGGATGATGGACTCTTTGGCGGGAATGTAGACGAGGAATTATAGTGGAGGATACCTGTACTCTTATTTCATATTCCAGTTTTCTTTTCTTCATTTATTGTCAGTATATTTGGTGTGCTTGTTCTGCTGCTTTGCACCTTTTTTTTTCTTTTTTTTTTGTTCTTTTCTTCCTTCAAATATAATATATTTCTACGCATTTTCATGTGAATCGTATTTTGTTTGTTGTTACATTGGAATCAATCAAACACTGGACCAATTAAGGCCAAGAACGAAAATTGATATTCAACTCGTTGTTTTTTACATGTCTGTCTTCATACTAAGTTGCCTTCATGTCCATTGCATATTTGACATTGCTACCTTGGAAGAAACAGGTTGGTTGGACAAGAAAATGAATTGTTTTGTGCAACAATAGAGGGTTCTTTGGTACAATATTTGGAAAGGTATACCAACTATGTTGGTAAATTAAGTATACAAACTGGGTGGGGGCCTTTTTTCCCTCCCTATTTCTACTTTTTCCATTTTGTATTTTCCCTTTTGTTTTCTAATTAATCTACTTAGTGGTCTTTTCGAAAAATGCCTTGGTTCGCCGTTTGGCGGATGAACGATTTCACATGTATGGTCACGCTTCTACCTTATTCCATACTTACCCACTTTGTCGATTGCAGGTGTCAGGTTGGCAGGTTCAACATTGCTACCCTGGCTTCCGGGGGTCCGCGATATATAGATTGGCCATGGTGCCCCACCCTCACGCCTTGTTTACTGTTACAGATTGTTCCATTCAAAAAATCAGATGCATACAATTTTACGCTTTTTTAGTCCTTTTGATGGACAGTATACAATGCATATTCTTGTTATAATTATTTTGTAGTAGTCACCATTTTTATTAAAAAAAAATGAAGAGAATGGGGATAAAGATCTTATTTCCCCAAAACATACCTCCTCACTTAATAGTCACACGATGATTCAAATAATTTACACATAGTTAAACATGAATGCATTATGTGACCTTATTTAGTCCATTTGATGTTCATTTGCACATGCTTGCATCAAAAAAAGTTGGACTAGTGACATGGCCATGAGCAGTCAGTCATCCCAAACATCAACAAACCGACAAGGCCAAAGGTAAAGATGCATACGCTCTGCTCCTAGTATGTTTACCAAACAAATATCCTCTACTATTTATTCATCTATGGCATGGTGAATATACTGATGTCATCTGCAATACATGGTTTTCAGTTCACAAGAAGTATCAACAAGTACAAGCGAGACGCTGAACATAATGCAGGTTTCGCAGACTAAGAGGTGTGGTTGCAAAACTCTGGCTCCATAGTTCATCGAAGTTATACATGTAATTGTAGATTTATGTCAGTGAAACAATAATACAAAAAAAAAATCACCACCATTCACTTTAGTTTTCTCGTTCAAAAATTGTCACAAGGTCTAGATTTGTAACACCCAAACTACTATCAATAGAGGGCTTGAACAACTGCCGAACTAGACAAGTGTTCGTTGGGGACATAATGGTCGTCTATAGCACCTACATGGACAATGCAATCAAAACTAGATCCATTATGCGTGCTGACATGACAGACAAGGAGGCCATGATGACAGTGACACTGACTATTCCTACACAACTTGTCCATAAGCATGCAAAAAAGATATTTCTAGGTAATGGGATATCCATTAAAAATTTTAATATATTGACCAAAACAGTATATGATCGTGGTGATTCTGATCGAATTATTTCTCTCAACAAAACAAGTGTTGTGGAAAAAATTCTCGTTGTTTGTTCAACTTATTGTTTCGTCTCGGATGTGACTATCAGCTAGCTTGCACATAGCAGTGATATTTACCCAATCGAAACCATTTCCGCAGCTATCACACTAGTGAGAAAAATTGGCTTGCAACACATTCTCCATATAAATGATGGAGATTCAGACAACGACAAGGCAATGGTACTGCTTTCCATATTCAGTTTTGTCCTTTACTTTTGCATGTGCATGTATCTCGGGTAAGTTACACAAATATTGCATTATTCCATGTTGCATCTGCAATTGTTCAATACCTATTCAAATTTGTTCTCATCAATGGAACAACAATTGCATAAAGGGCAGTTTCCACTTATGCTCTTCAAAAATATAACAAAGAATAGGGATATTAGAGAAAGGATCTTTTGCACAACCCAAGCAACATTTGTAAGAGAGTTGCGACCAGATATAGCACAAGATCTAAAGAGACTAGCTAGGTCTACAACTGTTGTGTGTATACATCCCACAAAAGCATCCTCACTTTGCTTATACAAATACCCTTCACCAAATTTCTACGGCTTGTTTTTTTTTCTATTTTTTTTAGGGGAGGGGGTGCAGTTGTGTATTATATTGTTCAATGTATTAATTCTTATGCTCGCATTCCCAGGTTGAAGGTGTTTTAGTTGCAGTGAATGCGTACTCGATCCCATTTGAACCTGTATGTGAAAAATACAACTCTCGTCTTTCTTCTTCTGCTTTGATATGTGATGATATTATTGATTGTCTACGATGCAGTGAACACTGTCCATATATATATATATATATATATATATATATATATA
Source organism: Picea glauca (assembly GCA_000966675.3). Taxonomy (NCBI): domain Eukaryota; kingdom Viridiplantae; phylum Streptophyta; class Pinopsida; order Pinales; family Pinaceae; genus Picea; species Picea glauca. The sequence goes on from JZKD02S1672716.1 coordinate 899,869, forward strand.
TATCATATATGGGAATTACCTCAATGCTGCCATCCGAACCATGGGCAACACAACTGTGCATTGTACAGTTAGGCAAGCTCTGTTACAAAATGTTCTTCCTAAGTTGGCAGAATTGTCATATGCAACATATCTACAGAAAAATGCAAGCAATGTCTACATGTTGTGCGACTTTTGGATACACAACACATTTACCTTAAATGAGGACAATGCAATTTTTCATATTGGCTGAAGAACGAAAAAAAAACAAAAAAACATATCAAACTTTGGTAGGAAACGAACATATCTCATGTGTCTCTGTAATATTTCTTCAACATCCAGATGAATGTTGGTCGGACTCGAGTACTTGAGATTGCGTGCACATAAGATTGTTCGGTCAAAAAATGGGAGGCATGGCAAACCCCATATATCCCATGGCCCCATTTATTTTCTCCTGGGAACATATACCAGATGTAAGTGAAAACGAATGCCGTGATGTCTTTTCTTTGTATATCAAATTGTTTGATGCAAACGTCGATGTGTCCTTCTCTATGGAATCTTGTTGGAACTTTCTTGCAGTCTGTTTGAAGTTTAGTTGGTTCTTGGTTGTATGCTTTGTCTGTCAGTTTGTATATCGTGGAACTCCGAGTGTTGTTTGGAGGACACGAGACAATAGAATTGCAATTTTTTTGCCAGCTAGTCCGCAAATCCGCCTGTCAATTTGTATGGCATTGTGACACAGATGTAATATGTGGCTTGTTTTAACATTTTTCCTTGATCGATGAACTTGGTAAAATTAATCTCTTGGAATAATTTGAAATCAATGAATATATACTGTGCGAAGTCCAATTGTGCTATCATATCAACTAGAGGCCCTTAAAATTCAAATTGGTCATTGTTATGCTTGCGGTGATAGAATTTAAAAAAACTTTGTTTTGTTTCCTTCATTTCTTTTGAAATAAATGATTTAACATCCTTTGATAATTTTATGTGATTAAATTGTATGCTATCAATATTTAATATTAAAATTTTAGTATTTGAAAATAATGTTTTTATATAATGTTAGATAGGATGACCATCTGTAAACAATCACAATCTTGAGCCTACCAGTCTTGGAGTCCGTCTGTCAATTTGTATATCGCAGAACTTTAAGTGTTGTTTGGAGGACATGAGACAATAGAAGTGCAATGTTGAGATAGCAAGTCCGCAAGTCCACCTGTCAATTTGTATATCGCGTAACTTTGGGTGCTATTTGTAGGACACAGAACAACAGAGGCCCAATTTTGAGCTTGCTAGCCCGAGAACCCACGATCCAAAAATTGGCTAAGTATGGAATGAGGGATCTGTACATGCTCTATAAAATCTCATTTCCATAATTTATAAAAGTACATATTTAATATGTATTACTCGTTTCTTAGAAAATTTCTCGGTGCGGAAGTTGGCAGAGGCACGTGTTCATATTTTCACTTACTTTTATATCACCATCCCGACCGACTGCTTCCCCATTTCAAATTGTACAAACTTTTTTGTTTAATTAAATTGTACAATGTCAATGTTTAATATTAATAAATTAATATTGAAAATAATGTATTTAGATAATGTTAGATAGTTGATAGGGATTACCATCCATAAACAATCGCAATATTGAGCCTGCCAGCCTTGGGGTCCGTATGTCACTTTGTATATTGCAGAACTCCGACCACTGATTGGAGGATAGAGACCAATAGAAGTGCAATGTTGAGCCAGCCAGCCCACAGGTCCGCTTGTCAATTTGTATATTGAGGAATTCTCGGTGCTATTTGTAGTGAACAGAATAATACATGACCAATTTTGAGCCCACCAGCCCGAGAACCTATGATCCAAAAAGTGGCTAAGTATGGAATGTGGTGTCTATACATGCTATATAAAATCTCATGTCCATACTTTATAGAAGTGCATATTTAATATGTATTACTCATGTTTTGGAAAATTTCTAGGTGCGGAAGTTGGCGGATTCACGTTTTCAGATTTCACTTACTTTTATATCACTAGCCCGACCGACCCCTTCCCCATTTCATATTGTACAAACTTTTTGTCTCGCAGTTTTTCAAATAGGCAAGTTATCGTATAGGCGGCTTCAATACTGGTAATTNAGATAGGATGACCATCCGTAAACAATCGCAATCTTGAGCCCACCAGTCCTGGAGTTCGTCTGTCAATTTGTATATTGCGGAACTCTGAGCGTTGTTTGGAGGACACGAGACAATAGAAGTGCAATGTTGAGCCAGCCAGCCTGCAAGTCCGCCTGTCAATTTGTATATCGCGGAACTCTGGGTTCTATTTGTAGAACACTGAACAATAAGGGCCCAATTTTGAGCCCTCCACCCGTGATCCAAAAAGTGGTTAAGTATGGAATGAGGGATCTGTGCATGCTCTATAAAATCTCATGTCCATACTTTATAAAAGTCCATATTTAGTATGTATTACTCGTTTCTCGGAAAATTTCTGGGTGCGGAAGTTGGTGGAGGCATGTGTTCAGATTTCCACTTACTTTTATATCACCAACCCGACCGACCGCTTCCCCATTTCAAATTGTAAAAACTTTTTTGTCTAATTAAATTGTACAATATCAATGTTTAATATTAATAATTTGTTATTGAAAATAATGTATTTAGATAATGTTAGATAGTTGATAGGGATTTCCATTCGTAAACAATCACAATCTTGATCCCACCAGCCCTGGAGTCCGTATGTCACTTTGTATATCGTGGAACTCCGAGTGTTGATTGGAGGACACAGAACAATAGAAGTGCAATTTTGAACTAGCTAGCCCTCAGGTCCGCTTGTCAATTTGTATATCGTGGAATTCTTGGTGCTATTTGTAGGGAACATAACAATACCGACCCAATTTTGAGCCTGGTAGCTCGAGAGCCCGCGATCCAAAAAGTGGCTAAGTATGGAATGCAGGATCCGTACATGCTCTATAAAATCTCATGTCCATAATTTATAGAAGTACATATTTAGTATGTATTACTCATTTTTCAAAAAATTTCTAGGTGCGGAAGTTGGCGGATTCACGTCTTCAGATTTCACTTACTTTTATATCACCATCCCGACCAACCCCTTCCCCGTTTCATATTGTACAAAATTTTTGGTTCGTGGTTTTTCGAATAGGCAAGTTACCGGATAGGCGGGTTCAATATTGATAATTTTATATAATTAAATTGTACAATATCAATATTTAATATTAATCATTTAGTATTTGAAAATAATGTTTTTTAGATAATGTTACATAGGATGACCATCCATAAACATTCACAATATTGAGCTCGCCAATCCTAGAGTCCGTCTGTCAATTTGTATATCGCGGAACTCCGAGTGTTGTTTGAAGGACATGGGACAATAGAAGTGCAATGGTGAACCGACCAACCCAGAAGTCCTCCTGTCAATTTGTATATCGTAGAACTCTGGGTGCTATTTGTAGGACACATAACCATAGAGGCCCATTTTTGAGCCCGCCAGCCCGATAACCTCTGATCCAAAAAGTGGCTAAGTATGGAATGAGGGATCTGTACATGCTCTATAAAATCTCATGTCCATACTTTATAAAAGTACATATTTAGTATGTATTACTCGTTTCCTCGAAGTGTTGTTTGAAAGACATAGAACAATACAAGTGCAGTGTTGAGCCAGCCAGTCCGCAAGTCCTCCTGTTAATTTGTATATCGCGGAACTCTGGGTGCTATTTGTAGGATACAGAGTAATAGAGGCCCAATTTTGAGCCCGCCAGCCCGAGAACCCATGATCCAAAAAGTGGCCAAGTATGGAATGCAGGATTCGTACATGCTCAATAAAAATCTAATGTCCATACTTTATAAGAGTACATATTTAGTATGTGTTACTCATTTTTTCAGATAATTTCTAGGTGCGGAAGTTGGCGGATTCACTTCTTCACATTTCACTTACTTTTATATCACCTGCCCAATGGACCGCTTCCCCGTTTCGTATTGTAATAAACGAATATAAACTGCCCGAAGTCCAATTGTGTTGTCGTATCAACACGAGGGCCTTAAAATTCAAATATCCCCCAAGTTCGCTTGTCAATTTGTATATCGCAAAACTCTCGGTGCTATTTGTAGGGAACGGAACAGTAAAATTTAACAAAACATTATCACATATTAATAATGAATATGATATTTAATATTAATATTATAGGATGTATATCATTATTTTACTTTATAGTTTATTTATTAATAATTGAACTATGTTTTCCTATCGAATCAAGTAGTCTTGAGATGATACCTAGCCACTTTTTGGATCGCGGGTTCTTGGGCTGGCGGGCTCAAAATTGTGCCTGTATTGTTTCGTGCACTACAAATAGCACCCGGAATTTTGCATTTTACAAATTGACAGGCGGACCTGCGGGCTGGCTAGCTCAACATTGCAGTCCTATTGTTCTGTGTCCTCCAAACAACACTCATAGTTCCGTGATATACATATTGGCAGACTGACTCCAAGGCTGATAGCCTCAAGATTGCGCTTGTTTACGAATGGTAATCCCTATCAACTATCTAACATTATCTAAAAACATTATTTTCAATACTAAATTATTAATATTAAATATCGATACTGTATAATTTAACTAGACAAAAAAGTTTGTACAATATGAAATGGGAAAGAAGTCTGTCGGGTTGGTGATATAAAAGTAATTGAAATCTAAAGACGTGAATCTGCCAACTTCTGCTACAAGAAGTTTTTCGAAAAAAAGAGTAATACATACTTAATATGTACTTTTATAAAATATGGACATCATATTTTATACAACATGTATGGATCCTTCATTCCATACCTAGGCACTTTTTGGATCGTGGGTTCTCGGGCTGGCGGGCTCAAAATTGGGCCTCTCTTGTTCTATGTCCTACAAATAACACCCAAAATTCTGCATTATACAAATTGACAAGCAGACTTGCGGGCTGGCTGGCTCAACATTGCACTCCTATTGTTCCATGTCATCCAAACAACAGTCGGAGTTCTGCAATAAACAATTTGAAAGATGGACTCCAGGGTTGGCGACCTCAATATTACGATTGGGTGATATAAAAATAACTGAAATCTGAAGATGTGAATCCCCCAACATCCGTAGCAAGAAATTTTTCCAAAAAAATGAATAATACATACTTAATATGTACTTTTGTAAAATATGGACATCAGATTTTATACAGCATGTACAGATCCCGCATTCCATACCTAGGAACTTTTTGGATCACGGGTTCTTGGGATGACCGACTCAAAATTGGGCCTTTATTGTTCCATGTCCTACAAATAACACCAAGAATTCCGCGTTATACAAATTGACAAGCGAACCTGTGGGCTAGATGGCTCAACATTGCACTTCTATTGTTTTGTGTCATCCAAATAGCAGTCGGAGTTTTGCGATACACAAATTGATAGACGAACTCCAGGGATGAAAGCCTCAAGATTGTAATTTTTTACAGACAAATTGACAAACGAACTCCAGGGATGGCGTCCTGAAGATTACAATTGTTTACGGATGGTAATCCCTATCAACTATCTAACATTATCTAAAAACATTATTTTCAATACTAAATTATTAATATTAAATATTGATATCGTACAATTTAATTAGACAAAAAAGTTTGTTCAATATAAAACAGGCAAGCGGTTGGTCAGGCTGGTGATATAAAAGTAACTGAAATCTGAAGACGTGAATCCGCCAACTTTCGCACCAAGAAATTTTCTGAACAAATGAGTAATACATACTTAATATGTACTTTTATAAAGTGTGAACATGATATTTTATAGAGCATGTACGGATCCTGCATTCCATACTTAGCCACTTTTTGGATCATGGGTTCTCGGGCTCAAAATTCTACCTCTATTGTTTTGTGTCCTACAAATAGCATCCAAGAGTTCCATGATATACAAATTGACAAGGGGACTTGTGGGCTGGTTGGCTCAACATTGCACTTCTATTGTTCTGTGTCCTCCAAACAACACTTAGAGTTCCACGATGTACAAAATAGACATACAGAATCCAGGGCTGGTGGGGTCAAGATTGCGATTGTTTACGGATGGTGATTTGTATCAAATATCTAACACTACCTAAAAACATTATTTTCAATATTAAAGTATTGATATTAAATATTGATATTGTACAATTTAATTACATAAAATTATTAAAGGATGTTAAATATATTATTTAAAAGAAAAACCCACGTATTCGGAAACCCCCGTTCCAAAAATTTTGTACAATATGAAACGGGGAAGAGGTCGGTCGGGTTGGTGATAAAACTAGGTGGAAATATGAACACGTTTATCCGCCAACTTTCGCACCTAGAAATTTTCCGAACAACGAGTAATACATACTAAATATGTACTTTTATAAAGTATGGAGATGAGATTCTATAGAGCATGTACGGATCCCTCATTTCATACTTAGCCACTTTTTGGATCGCGGGTTCTCAGGCTGGAGGGCTCAAAATTGGGCCTCTATTGTTTTGTTCCCTACAAATAACACCCAGAGTTCCGTGATATACAAATTGACAAGCGAACTTGTGAGCTATTTGAATTTTAAGGCCCTCATGTTGATATGATAACACAAATGGACTTCAGGCAGTTTATTTTCATTTATTTCAATATGAAATGGGGAAGAAATCCATCGGGCTGGTGATATAAAAGTAAGTGAAATGTGAAGACGTGAATCCGCCAACTTTTGCACCTAGAAATTCCTGCTTGTTCTGTGATATACATTTTGCACCCAACACTTCTGTCATATACATTTTGCACCCAATAATTCCAGACTCACGGGTTGGCGGACTAGAGGGTTCACATTCATATTCATTCTTATGTATCATGAGTCCGATCGACCGCGACATGAGATTTAGTAATTTATAGAATATTATAACATTGTACCAAGATTTATTACTTGTTTTTCGAAAAATTTCTAAGTGTGGAAGTTGGGGGATTCACGTCTTCATATTTCACTTACTTTTATATCACCAGCCCGACCGACCGCTTCCCCGTTTCATATTGTACAAACATTTTTGGATCGCTGTTTTTTGAATAGCCGAGTTACCAGATAGGCGGGTTCGATATTGTGTTTCCATTGTTTGGCCGCTTGCAAACAACACTTTGACTTTCGCGATCTACAAATTAGCAAACAATTTGAAATAAAATAATATATACTATGTGAAGTCTAATGGAATAATCATATCAATGAGAGGACATTAAAATTAAAATTCTTCATTGTTATATTTACGGTGAAGCTAATAGTACAGAAACTTTACTTAAACATCCAAAAAAATGAATTTCTTGTAACTTTTTGATGCTTCTTTTATACAAATAGATCCCAGAAACTACAAAAATCACTCGTTGTATCTATTCCTTGATTGAAGAACCTGTTAACATGTTTAATGCACTCCATAGTTACTGTTAATACCATCAATGGTGCTTTCTTACAACAATTCTCACTTCTGAAAATTCCCATCCGCTTTCTCTTTTCCCTCTTCTTTCCCTTTCTTACTCGTTTTTTTCGGAAAATGTCTAGGTGTGGGATTTGGTGGATTCACATCTTCATATTTCCATTATTACTTTTATATCACCAGCCAGAAAATATGCAATTATTGATCTTTAATGGTAACAAATCATTCTGCATGAACCCTGGAGATTGTGATTGATCAACGAAAGGCTTGAGGAGATCTTCCATTGATACGCATTAAACTAGAATTTGCGGGGGGTTATATTATCCCTCCCCAATTTTCATTTCAAACATGGTCTGGAGAAAATGAAAAATTCTCGTTAACTTGTGGCAGCAGTTCTGTCCAGATACATTAAACACATTCAGACATAATGGTCAGAGGCTCCATTATTCCAGGGCATATTCTTACTACTCATCTCCCGTCGCCTAGGAGAAAAAAAAGAGATGGTCCCTTGGTTACACCGAGAGATATATTTCAAGCCAAAAAATTCCAAGGCAACCCTACTTGCTCAAAGAACCTGCCTAGTTGCATTGATGGATGGTGCAGAGGTTGATCTCATGGATTCCGAGCTGGAAGATGATGATTTGATGGACGATGATACAACCATGGATAATGGAAATGCAGACACTGTTCCCACTCCTGCACCCAAATTGAAATCAACCATAACAGGAGGCACTTCCTGGCTCAATGATGGCAGTCCTGACAACACAAAAAGGAGTTTCAGAAAAGAAACAGGCGTTGAACGCAATAGCCTCTTTGCAGCTCGAAAGTAGGAATTCCAGAGGTCCAAATTAGTCTTTTTTGGGAAAAATAATTTCACTGTAAGGAAATGATATGTTGATGCTCCCAGAGATATATTTCAAGCCAAAAAAATATTCAATTGCGGGACTGTTGTCCTTTTCTCTGGATATACAATTAACATCTTCAGAAATGAGGACCAGAACTCCCACTGGTGCAAGGCATATTTCTACTAGTCATATCCTTCCACCTAGAATGCACTAATTTGGGCCTCTGAAATTGCACGTGCAACTTGTGTCCCTGAATTTTAGTTGACTGTGCAGAGGCGGTTTCTAGTTGTCTCCTAACTTTCACTTAAGGGATATTCCATTTTCCCTGCAATGTTTTTTGTTAAGCTCTAATATTGGCTAATTACCCCTTAATTGGGGCATATTATATTAGTAATGTTATTTTATTTATGTCGGCTTTAGGCCATTAGTTGTAATTATACCTCCTAGTCTCCTATATATACC
>JZKD02S1672716.1:911815-929822 GCA_000966675.3 Picea glauca
TGCAATTACTGACATTTAATTCTAACAACTCATTGTGCAGGAACCGTATAGATTGTCATCGATGGGAAAACGGATCAAGGAGATATCCTATTAATACACATTAACCCAAGATTTGCGGGGGTTATATTATCCCTTCCGAGTGTTGATTTCAAAATCATGGAATGTCGTTCACACATCCTCGCCTTGGCACGTTCATGAAACCTCCAATCCTTAATTGATCTTCATCGTACCCACCACCTTTGCATTTTTAAATATACAATAAGTAAGCTTTACTGCTAACAGATTATCATGCACCACCCATACAGATTGTCATTAATCAGCGAAAGGCTTGAGAAGTTTTCCCATTCATAATAATTTAACCAAGATTTAGCGGAGAGTTACATTATCGGCTCTAACTGTTCATTTCAACCATCGTCTGGAGAAAACCAATGTTCTCATAAACCTATGGCATCAGATTGACAAAATTTCTGTGGAGATACAGTGAACATCTTCAGGCACAAGGACCAAAACTTTCATTGGTCTAGGGCATATTCTTATTACTCAACCCCTGCCGCCCAGAACCAAGTAATTTCGACTTCTGGAATTGCCCGAGTAGGATGTGTCCTTGAAGTTTTTGACTGTAAGGACCTGGTCTCTTGGTGCACTGATAAATTTATTTCAGAGAAAATAATTATTCCACTGCGAGACCACTCTTTTGTTTCTTTTTCACCTCAAGTCTTCTGCTAGATGTTAAGATTGATGGAGCCAACATTGACGATAAGAGGATAATATTGAAAATAGTTCCTAGCAAATCATAATAACGGGTTGGACCTCTTGCCCCATTTGTTGGAAGACCTGATTCTAGTTCCTAAAGATATCACAAGCTTGTAGGTTAGTTGATTTATAAATCCATTCCATGAAATTGTCTGGTTGTTTACACAAATAACAGGATAGGAGACCACAAAAACTGTTTCCCGGATGGCTCTTTATATTTTGTATTTCACCGTCAATGTTGTAGGTGAATCCCCTTGCAGACAAGTGGATTCCCTCTTGGCCTCTAGACTCCTAAGGCCAAGATAGAAAAGTTCTTAACATGGACACTGATTTCCTTTGAGATCTAATCAAGCTAATGAATGAAAGAGAAGGATAAGGATATGTACCTTATTAGAAACATTTTTCCTTGCAAATTCCTAACTGAGCTTCGATCCCGAGCTCCCTGATAGATCCTATAGAACAAACAAAGGTACAAAATACTTCCTAATCTACTGAGATTATCTCAATCATAGATCCATCTAGTACAGACAAACTCATATGGAACAAGCACAAGTTTGAAAGAAACAAGACAATCATTGATTATATTAATGAGAACAAGTAAAAGTACTTACAATTCTTTGAATGAAGGTGCAGTAGCTTCTTCCAGTTCTCCATGTCCATCCCCTTTGCTCAAGTAATCTCCACTGATTTCTTTGATGGCATCTCACTCATGAGATCATAAGTTTGATGTAATTCCCAATCTCTATTGTACCTTTCACCATGAGAAGGCCTCCTTATATAACCTTGGAGAGGTCCAACCACTTGAGAGATCTTTGGGATAAGTTGAGGATTCCTCTCCTTCAGTTGAGGATCTTCCTTAAGATCATGCCTTGACCATCTATTCGAATCCAACCACCTTCAGTAATTGAGGGATTCTTCCCTGATTTGCCTCAACAAACCCAAAATTTTCTCAGAAAAGGGTAGTGCTCCTCTAAAAGGGTGTACAAGGCACTCAAACACTCCCCCAAAGAGGCTCAGGGAGTGCCAACACTCCTTGAGAGTGGGTAGGGGAGTTCTCCTCTCCAAAATTCATTTTTTTAGTGGTTCTTTCAATGGAAAAAAGTTTGTACTCCTTGTCAACTGATTTCTCTTCTTCCAAACTAGCCTTTGAGGTGTCTTAAGTGTCTTTGTGATGTCGTTAGAGGCACGACATGGGCAAGATGGCAGTATGATGTTTGTGACACTTGCAACACTTGTAGTCAAGATGTGACAATTGCAGACAATATACGACACTTACAACACTTGTAATGGTGACACTTGCGACACTATCAAAGTGAGTAATTTTGAGGTGTAACAGATTTCCCCCCAAAGTACAAAGTTAGAATACAATGATGATTGAAGTACTTTGTAGACTTTTTCGAGCAAGGGTATGAATGTAGAGAAATCATAAAAAGTTGCACACAACCATCAAGGCAGGCATACCTATGCTTGAGTGATAAAGACTTTTTAGGTATGGCCGCCATAAAATACACTATAGATCCATAATTATATTGACAAAATGGTATAGCCACTGCAGATACAATGTGGATCTATACTCCTATGACCTGAAATGATCGTAGCCACGAAGAATACACAGTGGATCTACAGGATGACAAGACATAGCCATGACTAATACAAAGTGGATCTATGTAACAATATATGTGTCATAGTTCAAAATAACTCCTTCGCAACCTGGACAAAGTATACATAAAAGTGAAAAATCAACCCAGGGTCTTCTTACTAATCCATATGTAGTACGAATCTAACCATGTGAATAGATGTCCTGATGTCGAACATGGAAGAAACCACTTGATTACCGGTCAATGATGTAAACCGTTAACAAGCTCGAGGGAGATCACCATTGATGTCAATGATTCCCAAGGTACTCTAGTACATCCTGACGAATGTGAATGAATGAGCTGAAGTCAAACATCTGTGGAATCATTCGATCAGGGGTCAATGATTTAAACCCACTGTCGGATGCGAGGAGACCTACCATTGAGGCATGAAGGTCCCAAGGTACTAACCAGTTTCTAAGTCTAACTCTCGGATAATGTGTTGAAGTCAACGGGAATAGACTCGTCAAAGGAGGGCCTTGATGTATCCCCCATCAATGACACAAAATGGTTACAGAGATGTAATTGGTAGATCAAATGAACATGGACCGACACAGGTATTGAAACAGGATATTTGTGATGGCTGACTCTCGAGGCAGATACTTCCCTTGAACATTGAGGCACAAAAACAACAACTTGACATGGACCAAAACATGATAATGCAGTGGATGCTGTGACTTTCGCCAGGTGACCCAAAGGAGTAAAAGAAACTCAGAGGATTGGCTCAGTGCAGAGGTTCACAGATTAAAATGCGTGCAAAGACAAAGTGCCATGTTCAAGGGATACCATAAGAGTTAATGGTAGTGTTCTCAAAAAATTGCTTGGCTTGCTTCTTTCAATTTTTCCCCCATCCAGATAGATGAGTACCTATTTTTAATTTAACGATCTCGAGGAGGATAAAACATGCTCTATATGAGTCACCTTAGGTCAATACCTCTTCCTTTGTTTAGCGAACTGTAATAAGTAAGGGTTCGTTTGCGTATGGGCCCTTTAATGTATGATTGTTTAACAAGTCCAGAGAAGGTAAACTCGGTGGTTTTTCATATTTAGAGAGTATGAAAACAACTTAAAGACAACTCCAATGTTTTCCTTTTTCGTAATATTAGTCTTACGAGGCCGAAAAAGAGAGAAATTATCACTCAAAAGATTCCCTTTCAAACCTTTTAACAAGCGGGAAAGGAAGCAAGATCACTCGAAAATCTTTTCATGTTTAGAGAGTCTAAAAAGAGCTCAAAGATGATTTCGAGGGGTTCCTTTTTCGTATATCCATGCGAGTCTGAAAAAGAGATAAAAGTTTACCTGGTTGCATTCTCATGTATTTACGAGCACGAGAAAGAACAAAGACTAAGCTCGATATGCCCCCAGCTTGAAAGCTAGGGGATTAACTCCATAATGATCATCAAAGATTGGAGACATGCCCTCCAAGCTTCAATTCATTCACTGACTTTGAGGTTGTCACCAATTTATCTACTAGAGGGAGAAAAATAATAAGGGTGGATGAAATGAAGGTTCAATAGAGGTGATTGTTTCATTTTTTAATGATCTTGACATAGGAAAAGAACTATGATTAGGGCTTCAGGTACAATCCCCAGATTATTGTTTCATTTTTTACTGAGCTTGCTATAGAGAAGAAAACTATGCTCAAGGCCTCTGTTTCATTTTTTAACAATCTTTCTACAGAGAAGAAAAAATGTGCTCATGACCTCTGTTTCATTTTTTAACGAGCTTGCTACAAAGAAGAGAAACTATGCTCGTGGACTCTTCTTTATCATGGCTTCCAAGAGAATAACGCTATGGAAGAACACCATGTTAAGGGACAAAACTCAGTCATGGCTTCCAACAGATCTTCGTTGGATGGAAGAAAATCACTCTAGAAGGAACACATGTCGAGGGGCGCGATAGGGGTAAGGAGATCAGGCTCCAATATCCCTACCGAAGATATCACCATGTCAACTACCGGATCCAAATCATCATAAGTTGAAGTCATGGGAGACAATGCCACATAATTAACATGTAGTAGGGGAAATACTGTCGTCATATAAGAACCATTCAGGGAGGTAATATAGTCAGGACCGATGAAGAAAATTTGATTAATAGTCACAATTCTTCCACTGTGAGGGAAAGATATCACGCGAAAAAGAGTGGACACAAAATCTTTCATGGAATAGACATAATCTCACCCAAGGAGGAAAGAGAAATCCAAGGGGCCTCAGAATACCATGACATCAATAAAGACAATTTTCCCTCCCAAAGTTACCAAAAACTGAGGAAGGGTCCCTAAAGGTTGACTAGTTCTTCTTTTAAAAGCTAATAGATTTTGTGTAACCAGTGCAAGATGAGGAAAACCCAAAGCATGCCAAGCAACAAAGGAAAAAATACTAACAGACATAAATTCATCTATCAACATTTGAGGAATGTCCCAACCACAAACCTGCACTGTAATCGAGAAAGGAATGTGAGAGGGAATACGAGGTCCTGTTAGCACACCCCAATCAAAAAGGATGGCCTCATTACTTAGAGGAGGTTTTGCAGGAGAATGAGGAATTCCCCCCAGCATGGTAGATTCTGTATCAACAAGAAAAACATGGGCAGTATTGGGTTTACTCTCTAGAGGGAGAGTAGGATTGACCGATGATGGGATCGGATCGACCACACTAGCACTCTTCAGAGGAAGAGTGGGATTGACCGATGATGTAACCGGAGAAATCACTTTGGCACTCTTCGGATGAAGGGTGGGACTGACCGAGGAAGGGACTGGATCAACCACTTTGGCACTCGTCAAATGAGGAGTGGGATCGACTAAAGACAAAACCGAATCGACCACTTTGGTTTTATTCTCCAAGGGGAGAATGGGGTCAACGGGTGGAAACAGATCGATCGATTTGGTGTCACTCTCTAACGAGAGTGGGGTCGATCGAGGATGAAAATATATCGACTACTTGGGTTACACTCTTTTGATGAAGAGAAGGGTTGATCAATGAAGGAACTGGATCAACTACTTGGGTTTGTGGTTCAATCGAGGAGGAAACTATATTGACCACCTGATCAACCGGACTGACCAGGGATGGAACCGAATTGACCAGTCCATCAACTAACGATGGGTTGGAGGAAAGCTTACAATAACCTTTTGGAAGTTGAAGTTTTTCCAAAAGAGAAGAAGCCTCATCCATGCGAGGACAAAGGTGAGAATAATGATCACCTTTACATAACATACAAGGGAATTTGGCAGTTGTCTTCTTCTTACCAACCTTAACGTCACTAGTTGACAGGGTATCACCGACATGACTAGCATAGGATGATGACATGGTGGACCACATTTCTAAGACCTTGGGAATACTAGGGAAATCCATCAGAAAGTGGTCACCCTTACAAAGACTACAAGGGAATTTGGGTTTCAGATTCTTCATTTTAATCTTTTTGACCTCATCAATTAGGTTTCTGTGGTGAGAGATTTGTTCAGAGCATGTCGAAAGAACCACAGTGACGGTGCTTTTGAGAGCTTGTTGACGTTTCAGATCCACAACCGGATCCATCTTCAGGACAAAAAAGCCTGAGGAAAAATAAGAGAGGAGCCTTTAATAAATAGTGAAAAGTGAACCCTAGGTTTGGGGAGTTTTTTCAAATTAGGTATTTAATTAATGAATTAAGATGATAACCCGACGTTGTTAATTAAATTTTAAGCTAAGAATAGGCTAAAGTTTAGGGTTGACCCTATTATTAAAATTAATTTTAATATTAATTTTGTGTTAATAAAGGTTAAATTAAGGTTAATATTGTTATATTAGTGGTCGGCTTAAGTAAAACTCTAGGTTTGAGGATGTTAATAGGTTAATATTAAATTAACTAAGCGTTACTAGCAATCTAGGGTTAAAAAAGGCTAAAAATAGGTTAATATTATTAATATTAAATTTTATGATAAATGTAGGCTAAATTTAGGGTCAGTCACATGGTGTTAATATTAATATTAAATTTAAATATAGGTTAAAATAAGGATGATTTAATGAGGTGGCACATTAGCAAACTAGGGTTAATGTTATTAATATTAAATATCTAGAAAAATTGATTTTGTGTTAATTATAGGTTAGATTAAGGTTGATGAGGTAGCAATAATATTATTTTATTAGTAGTCAGCTAAGTGGAACCCTAGGTTAGAGGAAGTTCAATTTTAGGTTAATTTGAGTTGGAAACAAAAGGTTTAATTTTTAATTAGTATTAGGTTGGTTAGTTTAAAATGTAATTAATGTATGTCAAGGGGGAAAAACATAAGGTATTAGGTTAAGTTAAGGTTTAAAAGTGATATAGTCAATTTAAATTTTAGATATTAATGCGCCTACCAATGCGCCTAAACTATTTCTTTAGATTCTTCATTTTAATCTTGTTGAACTCATCAACACTCCCAGTACTATTAACAATAACTGGTTGCTTGGATCCAACATATGATGTTGTTGGGGCCTTGGTCCTTTTTGGGCTCTTCTTCTTCTTCTCTTTCTATTTCTTCTTCTTCTAATCAACCTGGATACCTACTTTAGAGATTTCACTAGACGAATAAGAAGAAAGGGAAGGAGAGTTAATGAGTGAAGAAGGAGAAACGTCGACTTGAGGTTGATGTGTTGGTGGTGTACTGACATCTAGAGTATTAGGTGTAGTTGAAAGATTGGGAGGATTTGAGATCACCGGAGTGGGGAACAACCAAACCGGTAATCTGATGGTGAGTCCCAGAAGACTTAGTGTGGCAATGTACGGACGACCAAAGTTTCCAAAAGAAGGAAAGGTATAAGGTTCCCCAAGAGAATGGGTTCCCCCATTGGTACTCTCAGGATTTGATTCCATTAATACTGACTCAACCTAAGGTCCACTAAGTAACACAACCAACACACGCTATGAATATGAGAATAAAACAATCAAACAAAACCTTCCCACAATGAAACCACTAGTTGGTGATGAAATCCAACATCGCGAGATCAAAATAGGAAGAGGCAGGGATAGAGTAGATGGATCAGTTACGTTGGCGACCTGCTAAACAGACTTACACCTTGGTGCAAGATTCCACACAGTAATTGTGGATTTACCCTCCAAGGATCTCGAGTGAGTTTGACCAATGTTTGTTCCAGGTATAGTGAGACTTCCCTTCACCACAACCTTGTGTGAGACCCTAAAGATTATGGCCACTAAGGTCACCAATTCACAGTCAGCCCCTGGGCAGGTACAGTCAATAGTCTGATCCGAACGTATGGGCAGGATAACAAGTCCGAAATCAACTTGAGAGGCTCCCATGCATAATCGTGGGTATACCCTCAAGTGACCCCCAATATATGATCCGACCACTACAAACAGTTGAACCACGAAGGGATAATCTCTGTAATTCTCCCGAATGTGACCTCGTGTGTAACCCCTGTGTGAGAGGGGGATCCCAAAAAGCCTATACGACAATTGTATTTTCTCTCCTTATCGCAAGATGCTAAGTTTGTTTGATATCTTTGGAAATTTATCCTTTCAGCCTTATTCCAAAGCCCTAGACCTTAAACTAATGTAGGTTTTCTAACAAAGATGTAAAAAGTCTGATAGATTTTATTTAAGCATTGATTTTAGTGGTTTTTGTTTACTCACAGGTGTATGAGAGTGAAGACCGATGATATTATGACTCAGTTCCCAAAACATGCATAAAAAATGATAAGCAATCTTTTCTTTCAATGCATGTCTAATTAAGGGAAGGAGAAGGATTTTCCTTTCACTGTCAAACACTAAGATGAAATGAACTCATGCAATAGTCCTGAATAAGGAATCCGATGCAATGCTAAAATGTTTATATGTGACTGATAACCAGTAGATGTAAATATTCTTATGCTAACCGGACTTCGAGAGTTGTGATATTTAAGCAATCTAGAAGAAAACTTCACATAAACCAAAAAACACCCTTGTTGTGATCAAACAAGAAACAAAAAGCCAAAAAATCAAAAGGAAGGAGAAATAGCTTGGACAAGATGACTCAAATATCAGAAAGAAAAGTACAAAATACCTTTGAAACCCCTTACAAAGTTTTCACTCATTCGGATAAACGAGAAGAAAACGACAAATTGACTCCAAATTATGAAGGCCAAATTGCAAAGTAAGGAAAAATGTCAAAAAATCCCAACAAAAGAGGATGAATTCTCAAAAATAAGTTGTTTGAAAGCCAATACTAAGATAGACTAAGAGTATGAGACCTTGAGCAAGTGAAAAGGAAAAAAATGAACCTAGAAAATTGAAAAACTAGAGGGTTTTTCATTGAAAATAGGAGAGAGCTCTGGTGTAAGGGGTACTAGAGTGCTCCAACACTCCATGTAATACTAGTAGGGAAAGTTGGCACTTTTCTAGCAAGGGAAGGGGAGCGCTCTGCTACAAAAGCTCAGAAAAGTTCCCAAAAACTCAAAAATTCAAGAAAATTCAGTCAATCGGGGTGATCATGATGACATAAAGAGGCAATAAAACCAATCTAAGAATAAAAAAGACAATGTGGAGAAGATCAAATCAGTGGGAAAAGGGCCAAAACAATATTTGGGAATGGAAACAAAAATCAGAGTATTCTCCCTAGTGGAGTCGCCAATTTCTGTTGTAGGTGAATCCCCTTGCGGACAAGTGGATTCCCTCTTGGCCTCTAGACTCCTAAGGCCAAGACAGAAAAATGCTTAACATGGAAAATGATTTCCTTTTAGAACAAATCAAGCTAATGAATGAAAGAGAAGGAGAAATATATGTACCTTATTAGTGACGTTTGTCCTTGCAAAGTCCTGGCTGAGCTTCGATCCTGAAGTCTCTGATAGATCCTGTAGGACAAACAAAGGTACAAAAGGATTCCTAATCTACTAAGATTAGTTCAATCATAGATCCATATACTGTAGACAAACTCATATGGAACAACCACAAGTTTGAAAGAAACATTCCAAGCATTGATTATATTAATGAGAACAAGCAAAAGTACTTACAATCCTTTGAATGAAGGTGCAACAACTTCTTCCAGTTCTCCTTGTCTAGCCCATTTTCTCAAGTAATCTCCACTGATTGCTTTGATGGATAATTACATTGTGATAAGAATTTTCGGCTCCACAAAAAAACCTTCTCTCCTTCCATGTCACATTATGGACATAATGTTTGTTGCATAAGTAGCATGGAAATACAACTACTGGTTGCATCTATTGCAAAAGAAGGGAAAAAACAGTTCATTCCTCTGCCTTGGAAAACCTGGGAGTTCGTGTTCAAAAACATAAAAAAAATCGACGAATTCACAGTGCATTGTAGAAACTTCAACCTGGTATATGTTGAAAGCCTAAGAGGGTTCGACCATGATAATATTTTTTGACAACATTTATAAACACTTGGCCTCGGCGACAAGAGTGTTCAATCAAGGAATAACACTCCAAAAAGTACAACATCCTGGAGCATCGCTCCAACGGCCCACCACAACAACAAAGATACTCAGATTTCTTCAAACGGAGAAGGATATAACAAACCTCCTCACTATAAAATTGATAGTTCTCACAAGATTCCAGTAGACAAGAAGAGAAAAAAAAATGTGGGATAGGCGAAAGAGCTGGAAATTCAAAGTGAGAACATGGAACTTGAGACTAATCTAGATAGCGTGCTACGCTACCTTGACCAGACTGGAGATGCCATCCAGCATAGTCCCCCAATGGACATATCCGATACCATAATTTTTGACGAAGATGAATCCTTTGTGTTCGAGAGTGATGTTTTTTAAAGCCAGTCTAAAAAATTGATAACTGAGAAAAAAGATGTAAAAAATAAGAAAGGAAAATCTCATTCAGAGGTTGACCTTGCCAACATGTGGTCATCCCAAATTTTTCAACTTCATAGGGAGAGCGGAGATGCACTTCATGATTCAATTGAAGGCATCAAGGCCAAGAATGGCAGACTTAAGGACCAGGTCAAGGAATTGGAAGAGGCTTTGATTCCTATGCCATTGCTTGCCAATCCTTTGGAAATAGTCGTGTCTGCCACCCCTGCAACTATATTAAAAGGATCCTCCATCCTCCTCGCATCCTGTAAAGGATATGTGGAGAATAATATCAAGAAAATAATGGAACTAGTTACTGAGGCATGGAAAACATCACAAACCATCACTTCCCTTGGAACTAGGGCACATAGTTTCCTCAAACATTTGCAGGCGGAGTTAAAAGATGAAGAATATTTATATGTAAACATGGTCATTCCTTTTGGATCAATTTTCAACAATATGATAGAAACAAAAATAAGACAACAAGATCTTTCATCCAAAAACTGGATTGGTCAACTAAATGCATGCTGGAAAGAAAAAGTGAAGAACCTGCATCTCATTGTTTATTCATGTGAACAAGCCATATCAAAGAAAGATAAATTATTCACAAGGCTGTCAAGAATAAACTTGGCCAGAAGGACCAATGACTTCCAAGACCCCAACTTAATCGCAAACTCCTTGCCCTTAACTAGGAAAGATTTCAATAAACAGGTTGATATGTTTAAGTCATTGTCTTCGGAAAAGTTTTACAACATCCTTGAATATGATCAAGCTCACATTGACGACTGGCTAGAAAACTATTTAGTACAGAATGAGGAAATTCATCAAGATCTTTGTAATCTTTCTATCGACTTCCGATAATTAGAAAACATCTTTTCAATATAAAAATCTGAAATGAGATCAACGTCGCCCCAATGAGAACCTGCATTGAAGAATGGCTCGAAAGGGAATTGAGGTAGGCCACCGACGAAAGGCAACAGACAGTTACCACGATTCCAGCATTCGTCAACGAAATCAATGAAACGACAGCCACAAGAAAATAGCAAAAGGTCTCATATGTACCATCACTGTAAGTCTACTGATAACATCCTGCTTTGTTTATCAACCCAGTGATTCCACCTTTTTTTAAATAGAAATGTGTAGCCAAACACTTGTACCTTTCCATTTATTTTTCAAATTATTTTTTTTGCAGGTATTGGACTCTATCTTCTTTCTACAGTCTTGTTTCTTGAACATATTTCAATTATGGTCCGCGGGAGCCCCAATCCCAGTCTATATGAAAAACAAATTGAAATTTCAAGTAATATGTAATAGACTTTTATTTTTTTGACATATTTCAAATAAAACTGTTTCAAATGCATTTAAATTTCCATTCTTTTTTTATATTATATACTTTCAAAAAATAAATGGTGCTCAATATGCCACGTGTCATTTACTGCATAGATACCACCTGTGCTTCATGTTGCTTGCCATAGAATCAATTTGTATTTTGTCATTGACTTCCACGTGTCATTTACTGCATGTAACTTTTTTCCTATCCCACTTCAACCTGACAGTGACTATGCTGCCATGAAACCTTGTTAATAAGTTGATTTAGTTATTAATATTAGGATTTCTATCTCGACGATTAATATTCAATGTTCTATTCAATACTCTTACATTATCAATTCTTTTATTGAAATAGATAAAGGCTACTGTTAAATGTGTTGTTTGTCACCAATTACAGTTCACAGGAACTTGGTTAGTTTCCTTGGATGGGATGTCTCTCATCAATCGAAACTTATATTATTTTTTCCAATAAAAGAATTGATAATATAATTGTTTCTTTTTCTCATCCACAATAATTCAGTGAATTCTGTTTGAATTTGTCTCAATAGATTTCTTTTAGAATTGTATTTCAATCTTGTTTGTTAGTAAGGTTTACTCTTATAGGTGGAAAATATGATGTAATACTCATATGAACATGATTCAATTATTATATTTTTTACAGTGCTCCTGATCAGGATAGATTTATGTTTTCTCTTAGAATTATTTCTGGTTTGATTTCTATATTGTTTGGTCGGTTTTGAATGTAAATTATTTATTATAAGGTTAATTTAAAATTCTTTGATCATTTGATTCTATCTTTCACAATTACATTTAAAACCACTTATTTTAGTTTGATTATAGTTTGTAGCATGTGTTTTCATTTTTATCTAGTATTCTAAAAAAATTGTTTTGCCTGAGATTTAGTTCCATGAAATATTGAAAAAATTCCGTTTAACAAGGTTTCTCAAAATCTTGTAATCTTGTATAACTTGTATAACTTGTAAATTCCTATATAAACTATTTATTGATTTTACGTAATAATTAATGTAAATATTAGGTGTTTTGTTAGTTAGTATGTAGTACCAATAGAACAACCTTTCCATATGTCCTCCTTTTATAAAGGGGATACCTTCTTTGGCTAACGGAACCAATAAACCCATCGAAGCCAATCCAAATAGCTTGGGTCTTTCTTTAAGGACATCGTACTGGGTTGTTTCGTCTTAGTTGGTGAATGGTCACGTCCGCCCATCAAAAAGAGGTTAGGAAACTAACACAATTTTTGGTGTGGTTCTCAGTGGAAAACAAAATGATCTAGAATGGTTAAAAGAAATATTGATCATACTTTTATATTCAATGATCTTTGGGATGACATTTACGATGGAAATAGTTCAACTATAAAATCTAAAACAAATAAATATCTTGCAATATGGAAAAATAAAGATGAAAAATAATATACCTTGATTGTTGCTTCTATAAATGAAGAGGTGAGTCATCACATCAGATTGATTTACAAATCCATTTGATGAACCATACCCCATTAATTCAGTGGATGACACGATCAATGCCTTCAATGAACTGGTTGAATACATTGACCCAAAATTGATTAGGATTGGATCATTATATTATTTTCAATCTATCTCGATACATTGTGGGTGGAAAAAATGGAAGAATCAACTAGTAGGATCATTTTGATAGCTGGTCCAAATTTGGAAATTTGGGTCCAAAAAACCATCAGAAATCTTCCAGATCCATTTTAAGGAATCAAATGACATTTTTTTTTCCAAACCTTAATATGGAGGAATATTACATATTCTACACACTTATGCCTTTCCAATGGTGCAGAACATTCTTCAATCAGAGTTCATATGAGAAAGTAATTTCTCCCCCAAGTTGACCTACCATATTAATCAACATGGTGCAAGTGGATGCCACATCATCCTACATTACATAGATATGTGAGGTCATTCACATAGTGTATTTTCTAATAACATTCTAGAAGGTCCAAAACCTTATCACAATTGAAGGTTTCGGAAGTCAAGATCTGATCCCAAATGGATCTAGGAAGGCCTAAAAATAAAAGTTCTCAAAATCAGACGAAACCAACACCATCGTGTCTAGCTCATCGCATTGATTCTGGCCATATATTTGTTTTCACAAATGGATGTCGTATGCAAAAGTTATCGCATTCTGACCAATTTCCTAAACAAGTAAAAATTCAACTGGTCAAAGTCAACGGGCCGTACTGCCGACGTCAGTAGTATGATAGGTGGCATCATGATGATGTCATCATGCTAATGTGGCATCACAAGGAGATGATGCATGTCACTCTAAATTGGCATTTTTGGGTTGAGTTGGCACCTATACGAATATGACACGTGGCACTGTATGGATGACATGTGGCAGTCCGTAAGTGATGTGGCCCAATCAATGGCTGAGACATGGTAGTACGGGTGACAATTGGGTTGTACAATAGGTGATCTGGCAAGGTGACTCTGCAGTACAATCGATGATGTGGCATGACACGTGGTTGTACGACAGGTGATGTGGAAGGTTACTCGGTTGTACAATGATGTTGTGGCATGCTGAATTTACATTAACTGTGTGGTATGGTCCAATCACAGGGTCAGACATGGCCCAATCAAAGGGTGCCATGTGGCACCCTGGATATTTTCCAATGATAGCTAGATCAAATTTTTTTTATGGCTTCTAGGGGTTTCGAACCCTCAACCTTCATGGGCGCAATGACTTCATGGAAAGGGGTGGACCGATTGGGCTACATGGTAAGACTTAACCAAATCCCACCGAATTATTATTTGAGTTACTTGGTGGCAAATTCTTTGGGATAAGCCCTAGTCGGTGGGGGCTAGCACCAACCGAACAAGGGCTACGAACTTGAAGCTTAACCATATGTGGAGTGCATGGGAGGTAAAGCATGTGGACACATGGACATAGCCACATGACCAGGACCCAGAATCAAGGGGGGCAGCATGCACCAACCCAACCCTCGGCCGCATGGAAGAGTGCATGTTACCAAAAGCCAGGAGAAAAGGGGTTTCACCCTGTATTGGCACATTTTTGGGTTTTAAACATTATTGTATAATTTTTATAGATTTTTTAGTTGTTTTTAATGGATTTTGCCCATTATTGGGAGATTTGGAGCTCAATTTGATGCCAGATCTTGGGAGGAAGTTGGGAGGTTGATGCCCACTTCAAATATATATAAACCAAGGGTTCTTAGCAGCATTAAGGAGGTTCAGAATAGAAGAAATGCTGAGGAATTTTAAATCCAAAGCCATTTTTATGCAGGGAAGCCATTGAGAGGGGGAACTTTGCAGGCCAATTCCGAGATCTACGCTCAACCGTTTTCAGTGTCGTCAGTTGTGTTTGATTCTTGAGGTCAATAAGAACATAGATAGACCAGTTTGTAATCCATTTGACACTTTTCGGATGTAATTTTGAAGCATTGAAGAGAAATAAGAAATACTCACCCATTGAGACAAAGGCCTGGAGACATAGGCAATCTTTTTGAACTCCGTTAACAAATTTTTTGTTATGTTTTTTTTTTCCTTTGTGCTTACATTCTGATCTGCATTTATTATTATGGTTGCTATGATATCTCATTAATTTATTCTTCTTTCATCAAATTCCTAATTCGTAAATGAACTCATGCTTAAAACTTAACCAAGTCTTTAAAAGATCATTTTGGATCAAGTGGTATCAGAGCAGGTTGATGGTTGGTTTTTGTGTTTGCATGATTACCAGGGAAAAGTTGAGTTGTGGTGAAGGAAATATTGTAGAAGGGGATCCTAATATTGGATCGAGAAAGAGGACTTCTCAAAGTGAGGAGATGGCATTGAAAGAAGGCATGTCTCAGAATGAGATCGAGTTGCAAAATACTTTATTTGCCATGTCTGAGATGGTAAAGGTCTTATATGAGGATTACTTGGAATGGAAGAGGCATTTCCAAGGAGAGTCTTCAAAACAAGGCAAAAGTGAAGAAGGAGAGGATCCTCCTAAACCTCCTCCTTCTCCATCAACTTCTTCTTCTTCAAGTATAAGTTCCAAATCCACCACAACAAAACATTCCCATAAACATAAACACGATGTGCCTTTACTTAATCTTGATGTGAAATTTAAATTTCCTATGTGTGATGGTGAAGTCAATGCTGAGAGGCTTGACAATTGGGTTAGACAGATGAAATGTTATTGTAGTGTGCAACAAATCAAAGATTAAGCAACTCAAATCAAGTTGGCATTGCTTTGTCTTGTAAGCACAACACTCATCTGGTGGTAGAGTAGGTTGAAAAATGGCACGCAGCAAGTTGGTAATGTATTTCAATCATGGAAATATTTTTTTTTTGCACTTAGAAAGAAATTTTATCCTTTGGGTTATAAGGAGAAGGCTTTAATTGAATGGAAAAGTCTTAAACTAAGAAAAGGAAAAATGGTGCAAGAATACACATATGAATTTCGTAAGATGGAATTAATGTTAAACATTCCATTACATATCCAATAAACTCTTATGAAGTATATAGGAGGTTTACTTGCTAATCCAGGGGATCAAATTTTTCTCAAAATTCAAAGTGCTCGGAATCGATTCAAATCGAACAGGTGTGTAGGCCTTGTCGTCACGAACCTAATGCAACTCATTTGGGTTCAAATGGATGTTGGATGAGAGAGATATCACGTTCTATTCAAATCGTCAAACAAGCAAAAAAAATGTGCTGACTGTACAGTCCGTACAGTCTGTACGGATGTTGACGTGGTAGGGTCATATGACATGTGGCAGGGTCGTACGACACGTGGCAGGTGTTGGTTGGCAGTTGGACGACAAATTGTTTCTTGACACGTGGCATTGGTGGCGAATGGATTGGTGACACGTGGCCCAAACAAGGGCCTTCACATGTCACCTTGGCTATATTATAAAACTTATGTAGTCGGCAAGACTCGACCCCACGAACTTTGGGTAGGGGAAGAGACTTGGGAAACGCCGCCAACTGGTGTGCCCACCATTCATTCTTATTATATAAACGATTTAAAATTTATTTGAATTGATTTATGTTGTGAGTTGGGGCGCGGTCCGGGCCGGGGCCCCCAGTCATACACATATCCACCATATAATCGTTTCCGCACACATTTTTCAAATGCAATCGAGGCCCATGCGCTTGAAACTTGGCGCATTTCCATAGCGTTTAAACCTTGGCCTTTTTGTATGTGTGCGCGGTCACATGGACCCATATGTCCATCGTTTTGGCGGTTAAGGGCTAGGTGCACCCTAACCGTCCTACAGTTCACACCATTTTGTGGTTGCACCCAATGCTAGGTTTTAACAAAAATATGCGCATCGGGGCTAGGTTGAGGAGGCAGAGGTGCATTTTGGCGTTCCAGAGACAACAAGTTTGAAGGGGAACTTCCAGGAATCCTATCTTCTTCAATTTTTGGCCAAACGAGGTGCCGAAAAAGCCCAACTAGGGGTTTTTGGATGTTCTAAATCCATTGGAGCCATCTATTTGGCATTTTGAGCATTGTAAAACACATATTTTAGCACTTTGAGAAAATAATACAAAAGATCCATTGTAAGATGGACCAGGATATGTAGCCCAAGAGAGGGGTGAACTCCTTTATCATTTGTTGTGTTATGTGTTTTCTGTTCACTATTATTTTCTGCTTATTATAGGCATCTTGAATGTGTAATTTCTATAAAAGTTGTGTTTTCAAAATTGATCCATTTTCATAAGAACACTTGAATTAAAACTTGCAAATATTTTCAAGAATACAAGTCTTTATCATTTTCAGATCAAATTGGTATTAGAGATTAGGTTTTTGAAGGCTTGATTATTTGCAAGTGTTTTGTTTTTTGATGTTCACAAGGTTGAAACTCACAAGAGGAGAAGGTCAACTTGTAGAGTCAAGTTCTCATCCTTCAAGAAGAAAGATTATATCATCACCTCAAGCTTCAAGGAGGCATTCACCAAGTATGGCTCATGAAGAGAGTCATGAACATATTCCTACAGAAGATGAAGATATTAGAAAGGCTTGCATGGAAATGAGAGAAATGATGAAAGTCTTGATGGAAGAAAGTAATACAAGGTTGCAAGGTGAAGGCTCCAACCCTTCAAAGCACAAGGGAGATAGTGGTGATAAACTTCCAAATGGAAATGGAGGGAATGGTGCTTCTCCACCACCCTCACCTCCATCTTCCTCTTCTTCTACCAGTTAAAGACCTCTTCCAAATTCTCCAAAAGGACATGGTAAAACTCCTCCACAAATTCCTTTGTTAAATCTTTATATTAAATTCAAATTGCCAATGTATAATGGAGAGGTAAATGCCGAGAAATTAGATAATCGGATTCGTCAGATTGAGGTGTATTGTAGGATACAAAAAATTCAAGATGATGAAACTAAGATTCAGCTTGCTTCTTTAATATTGTATAGTGCAGCACTCATTTGGTGGGAAGCCAAGACTCAAGAGGACATGAAGAAACATGGTAAAATTTTAACCTCTTGGAATGATTTTATTGTTGCAATTAAAAAACAATTT
>JZKD02S1672716.1:932482-1022820 GCA_000966675.3 Picea glauca
GGCAGGAGAATGAGAACTTCAAAACGAGGAAATGTGGAATATCTTTGAATTGGTCTTAAAGGCACAAATCCAAGCAAATCCAAGTGGATTGAGGTTGGAAAGGTGAGGGAACCATACCCTCATCTTCAGATAGACTAAAAATAGTCTTTTGGAGGTCCAAAAGCTTTCTAATGGGGAAGTGTAATCCAGAGGATCAAATTTTGCTCAAAATTCAAAGTGCTTGGAATCACTTCAAATTGAACGGGTGCATAGGCCTCATCGTCACGAACCCAATGCAACTCGATTAGGTTAAAATAGACATCGGATGAGAGAGATATCGCATTCTGTTCAAATCATCAAATAGGCAAAAAAAATGCACTGACTTTATAGTCCATACAATCCATATAGATGTTGACGTGGCAAGGTCGTAAGACATGTGGCAGGGCCATATGACACATGGCAGGTGTTGGTTGGTAGTTGGATGACGAATCATTTATTGACACGTGGCATTGGTGGCGAATGGATTGGTGACACGTGGCCCAAACAAGGGCCGCCACGTGTCACCTTGGCTATGGTATAAAACTTATGTAGTCGACAGGACTCAACCCCACGACCTCTGGATAGGGGAAGAGCCTTGGGAAGTTCCGCCAACCGGCGTGCCCACCGTTCATTCTTATTATATAAACGATTTAAAATTTATTTAATTAATTTATGTTGTGAGTTGGGGAGCGGTCCGGGCCGGGGCTTAGCCCCAGCCCCCGGTCATATACATATCCACCATATAACCATTGTTGCATGCATTTTTCAAATGAAATAGGGGTTCACATGCTTGACACTTGGCGCATTTCCATAGCGTTTAAACCTTGGCCTTTTTGTATGTGCGCGCGGTCACATGGACCCATATGTCCACGGTTTTGGCAGTTAGGGGCTAGGCGCACCCTAACTGTCCTACAGTTCGCACCATTTTACGGTTGCACCTAGTGCTAGGTTTTAACACAAATATGTGTGTCAGGGCTAGGTTGAGGAGGCAGAGGTGCATTTTGGCGATCCAAAGACAACAAGTTTGAAGGGAAACTTCCAGGAAGCCTATCTTCTTCAATTTTTGGCCAAACGAGGTGTCGAAAAAGCCTAGCTAGGGGTTTTTGGACGTTCTGAAGCCATTGGAGCCATCTATTTGGAATTTTGAGTATTGTAAAGCACATATTTTATCACTTTGATAAAATAATACAAAATATCCATTGGAAGCTGGACCAGGAGATGTAGCCCAAGAGAGGGGTGAACTCCTTTATCATTTGTTGCGTTATGTGTTTTCTGTTCACTGTTATTTGCTACTTATTATATGCATTTTGAATGTGTAATTTCTATAAAAGTTGTGTTTGCAAAATTGATCCATTTTCATAAGAACACTTGAATTAAAACTTGCAAATATTTTCAAGAATACAAGTCTTTATCATTTTCAGATCACTTGCACATACTCATAACACTGTATTTATGTTTGGAACTACTAATCTTGATGAGGCTTATGTTCAAGAAACATACATGAAGCAGGGAAAATAGGAGTTAGTGTATCAGGGGAATCGTCTTCTAGGAAAGAGGAAAAAATAAAGGGGAATGGCAAGAAATCAAATTCAGTGACAAGAAGGGAAGAGAAGATCTCTTTCAAGGATTGCAAGAAAAAAGGGTATGATTATGACCATTGCTGGTAATTACATCCAAAGAAGAGACAAAAGTGGTTCAAAGAGAGGAAAGGGAGGAAAAAAATTGCAACAACAACACGACCAATAGACTTGGGATATGATTCAGGTGATGATACTAAAATCACAGTAGTTGGTTTGACAGGTAAACTCTATGATGGATATGATTCTAGATGCAAATTGTTTCACAAAAGGGTGTTAATGAAACATACCAAGATTGATACATTGATATATAGTGGATATCAATTTAACTTTATTTCAAAGGAAGTGGTTAAACAATTGGGATTAAACACTAAGATGCATCATAAACCTTACTCACTTAAATGGATAAGCAACAATCATGAGTTGCACATAACAAAGCAATGCACTTTAAAGTTTGCAATTTCAACAAAGTTTGTGGATGAGGTAACAAGTGATGTGGTGCCACTCAATGAATGTGGAATGGTCTCAGGCATCCCTTATCTGTATGATTGCAAATCAATCTTCTACAGGGAACAAAATCAATATCACTTAACTAAAGAAGGCAATGAATATGTTGTACATGCTCATCACATAAAATCAAATCAATCTCTTCAAACAATGGAACAATTAAGGAAGGCAGCTTATGCAAGCAACACACCTATAATTGTGCCAAATAAAGCAGTTGATCTTAAAAATGAACATTAGATGATTGTAGAATGGAAATTCAATCATACTTTGCTTCAAGGTAAGATAATGTCGTGCAAGCACATCAAACATATTATCTCATTTGCAGTCATATTTCTGATGTTATCGTTGCTAATATTTTCAACATGGATAGTAGTGGATTCAGTAAGATCCGAAAGAGTACAAGTGGCTAACAATATGTTTTCAAATTTCATGGTTGTTTTGCAATTGATCTTGATAAGACAGGTGCACAGGACAAATTTTAAATACAAAGAACAAGTGGGGTGGTCTATCCCACACTTGATGACTAGTTAATACCCTTTTGGAGGACCAAAAGGTCTTAGTGGGGAGGGATGATCCAAAATGGATCGAGGAAGGCCTAAAAATAAAAGTTCTTGGAATAAGATGAAACTAGCTCCATTGCGTACGAATCATCGCATTGATTCCATCCATATATTGTTTTTTTCAAATGGATGCAGAATGCGAAAGTTATCACATTCTGAACGATTTCTCAAATAGGAAAAAATTCAAGTCATCAAAGTCAATAGGACACACTACTAATGTCAGTAGTACGATAGGTGAAGTCATCATGATGTCATCATGTTGATGTGATATCACAAGGAGGTGACACATGTCACTCAAAATTGGCATTTTTGGGTTGAGTTGGCACCTCTATGGATTTGACACGTCGCACTGTACAGATGACACGTGGAAGTCCGTACATGACGTGGCCCAATAGAATGTTGACACATGGAAGTACGGGTGATAGTTGGGATTTATGGAAGGGTGATTGTGCAGTACGGTCGAAGACATGGTACGACATGTGGTTGTATGACAGGTGATGTGGCAGGTGAATGGACAGGTGATTGGGTTGTACGGAGATGACATGGAATGCTGACTATACATTGATCGCGCTAGTGACTATGTGGTATGGTCCAATCACAGGGTGACATGTGGCCCAATCCGAGGGCGCCATGTGGCACCCAAGATTTTTCCCAATGTTGGCTAGTTCAAAAATTTGTTATGGCTTCCAGGGGTTTTGAACCCTAAACCTCCGTGGGCACAATGACTTCGTGGAAGGGGGCAGACTGATCATGCTATGTGGCAGGACTTAACCAAATCCCACCAAATTATTATTTGAGTTAGTAGGTGGCAGATTGTTTGGGATAAGCCATGTTCGACGTGGGCCAACCCTGACCAACCAGGGGCTATGGACTTGGGGATTAACCATATGTGGAGCATGTGGGAGGTAAATCATGTGGACACATGGACATAACCACATGACCAGTACTTGGAATCAAGGGGGCTAGCATGCGCCAGCCCAGCCTTCAGCCACATGGCAGAGCACATGTGACCAGGAGATAGGAGAAAAGGGGTTGCACCTTATATTTGCACATTTTTGGGTTTTTCAACATTATTGTATATTTTTTATGGATTTTTCATCTGTTTTTAATGGAGTTATCCCATTATTGGGAGATCTCAAGCCCAATTTATGGTCAGATCTTGGGAGGAAGTTGGGAAGTTGATTCCCACTTGAAATATATATAAACCAGGGGTTCTTAGCAATATTAAGGAGGTTCATAACAAGGGAAATGCTGAAAAATTTGAAATCAAAAGCCATTTTTATGCACGAAAGCCATTGAGAAGGGGAACTTTGCGGGCCAATTCTGGGAGCTATGCTCAACCGTTTTCAGTGCCGTCAGTTGTGTTGGATTCTTGAGGTTGATCATAACACAACCAGACTAGTTTTTAATCCATTTAAAACTTTTATAATGTAATTTTTAAGAATTTAGGAGAAATAACAAAGCCTCACCCACTCAGACAAAGGCCCGAAGACATAGGCAATCTTGTTGAACTCCGTTAACAACTTTGTTGTTATGGTTTTTTGTTCTTTATTATTAAATTCTGATATTCATTTCTTATTATGGTTGCTATGATATCTCATTAATTTCTTCTTCTTTAATCAATTCCTAATTGGTAAATGAACTCATGCTTAAAACTTAACCAAGTCTTTAAAATATCATTTCAGATCAAAACCCCACCCATAGATGGATATTGGGCTATGTTAAATACCGAGCCACTAGGAGGAGAAGGGGTTCCATTATTTTGCATTATATTTTGTTCCATAACTGAGAAAACATATGAGAGTGGTATTCTACTAGAATAACAGAGGAGGAGAGATTCTATAGCATCCATACAAGCCACACTACAAAGGAAAATCCAAAGAGAATGCCTCTTTCTTTGTACTTACATCATTTCTATACCAGAGAAAAGAGAGTAGAGCAACCTCACCTTCTAGTTGGGTTTTCTTCGATATTGGGTTTCCTAGGTCATATATTGTGTTTATTTGTGGATGGTGTGATTTTATTTTACTGTTCTCTATTTTCCACATTTTATCTATTTGATGCATAAGAAGAAAATTAGTAACTAAATTTTATGGAGATCTAAAGGAAAAATAACCTTAATAAGTAAATATTTTTAGTTATTTATCAAATATTTTTTGATGAACTATTCGAGTAGAATATACATGAAAGTTTACAGATCATATTGATATTAGAGTAGGTTTTTCTTTTGGGTATTTGTGGGAATTTGCATGATATAGTAATCGATCTAAAGATAAGTCGTAGAAACCCTAGCCATGGAAGGCGAGTTTGTTCATAACAACCTTTGAGATCTAGTTGAAGAGACATTTGAGAGGTTGGAAGAACAAGTTTCCGACATCAGTCATAATATGAACCTCCTCATGGTGACTCTAGCAAGCAAGCTTAGACTGTTCAGAGATGATGGAGGCTCTAACTCACACAGCAGATCAGAGGGGAAATCGGAATATTGAGAAAACTCAATAAAGGAGTCATGGAAAGAATCCAAGAAAGAGTAGTAGAGTTCAAGTGCCATGAAACATTCACAACCCCTCTTCAATATGGAAGTTAAATAGGACATAAAGGCATACCAAGGTGAGATTGATGCATTAAAGCTGAATCATCGGTTTCAATAACTAGAAGTTTATTTTAGCGTTCACCATATAGATGAAGAACATAATATTTCATGCAAATATTATTTTAGTATTTTAGAGGGCCATGCTTTAAATTGGTGGGAAATCCATATAGAAACACTTACGCTGAAGGGTGATCCGCCAGTAACTAGGTGGGGGGACTTCAAAACCCTCATCAAGTTCCAATTCTACTCTATCGGGTATATAGAGGACCAATGGATCTGATGGAACTCTTCAAGAAAAGGTAGGGGAAGAGTGTACAAAAGTACACCATTGAGTCAGAAATATGGCCATCATGTTGGGTATCTCTCCCAAGATCCTAGATGTACTCCTCAGGTATCTGGGGTGTTTACACAATCAACTATGAAAGGAGTTGATGCTCTTCAATCCAAGGATAGTGGATGAGGCACATGTATAGGCACAATACCTAAAAAGCATAGGCAAAAAGAAAGGGAATCCAAGTGGTTTGAAGCAGAAAGAACACCAGGGAGCTTCCAAGGAAGGGAAGAAGAAGTGGAAAGGGGGGAATATAAGAAAACAAAGGCCATTTCATATCATTGCAAATATCCCAGCAATCATTGTAACATTGATGGCCACACTGAGGAAAATTTATGGAAATTAAATCTGGAGATGAACTCGAAGAACCACAAGAAGGATGGAAAGAAAAAGAACCTTCTAGCCACAGAGTCAAGCAATCAGATTGAAAGTAGCTCAGATGTGGATGAAAATATTGTCAACGGATATCTGCATAAGGAGGAGAATCTGAGTATCCTTCATCACTAGGAAGATGAGGAGATGACCAATATCTTCCACATCAAGATTTAAGTCAAGAAGACCAAGATAGATTCTCTATTCAACTTCGGTTCTTAGGTTAATCTCATAGCAGCAAATAAGGATGCAAAGATAAAGGTAATGAAACCATGTAAGATTAAATTTGTTGGCTAAATAAGGATGCAAAGATAAAGGTAATGAAACAATGTAAGATTAAATTTGTTGTAAGTGTTGATTTTATTGATGAAGTGGAATTGGACATAATACCCCTTGATGTATCTAGAGTAATGTTTGGAAGCCCCTACATGTATATGAGGGATGAAATCTTCATGCAGAGAGCCAACCAATATATACTTATCAAGGATGGGAAGTCCTACATCATCAATGTGTATAAATGAAACTCAAATATATCATTGGTAAGTGTCAACCAAGACAAGAATTTGATTTGTTCTAGTAAGAAATGTGTTTTTATTTTCTTAAGAGAAAATCAGTCTAATGACGAGTCAATGAGAGTGAAGACATCTATAGAAGGGTGTACTAAAGAGTAGAAACATCAGTTGGAGGATTTGCTACATGCATACAAAGGAGTGTTCCAGGAACCTAATGGATACCACCTAATAGGGATGTGGAGAATGAAATACAAGTATTTCCAGACTCCCCATTGCCAAATATTGGGATGTATATATACTCTATTCTATAAGTGAATCAAATGACGAAGTAGTTGTAGTAGTTGTTGGAGTAGGGTGTGATTTGACCAATTACCTCACCTTGTGGGTCACCCATTATAATTGTACTAAAGAAGGATGGGACTTGGTGAATGTGTATTGATTACAGGGCATTGAACAAGATTACACTGAAGAATCAATACCTTTTGACAAGGACCAATGATCTGTTGGACCAACTGCAACATGTCAAGTACTTCACTAACATGGATTTGAAATAGGGATATCACCAAGTATGAGTCAAAGAAGATGATACTTGGAATATTTCCTTCAAGACAAGGCAAGGTTTGTATGAGTGGTTAGTTATGCCATTCCATTTTTTCAATGCACTAGCTACATTTATGAGACTAATGAATGATTTTTTACGACCTTATCTAGATCTATTTTTTATTTTTTATTTGGATGATACATTGGTTTATAGAGATACATGGGAGGAGCACATCTCACATATTATGTAGGTATGGAGACTCTGAAAAAGCATTAACATCTGGCCAATGTCAAGAAATGTGAGTTTTCTCGGTAGTATTTGTTGTATTTGGGGTATGTCATCGGTGGAGTGGAGATCAAGATAGATCCTGCAAAGATGGAAGCCATCATGAAATGGAA
This sequence comes from Picea glauca, assembly GCA_000966675.3. Taxonomy (NCBI): domain Eukaryota; kingdom Viridiplantae; phylum Streptophyta; class Pinopsida; order Pinales; family Pinaceae; genus Picea; species Picea glauca. The sequence continues at coordinate 939,892 of JZKD02S1672716.1, forward strand.
AATTCCTACAAATGTCACTGAATTTAGGATTTTTTTGGGGGAAGCAAAATACTTCTGGAAGTTCATAGCTTCATTTTCAGTGGTAGTTGCACCACTCCATGCCATAAAAACCATTGGTAAGAGTTTCTAGTGGGGGAATAATCAACATAAGGACTTTGATGAGATGAAAATAAACATCATTCAAGCACCAATGCTTGTGCAACCAAATTTGTAGAAGCCTTTCGAAGTGGAGATAGATGTAAGTGGCTATTCCATGGGAGTTGTTTCGATGTAGGGAGGAAGGCCCCTCTCCTATAATTCTAAAGTATTTCAATGGGACGTTATCAACTACCCTACCTACGACAAGGATCTCTTTTCTTTGGTACAAGTTGTCAAAAAGTGGAAGGATTATCTGATGGGAAAGGACACCATCATCCAAATAAATCACTAACCACTATAGTATTTGCAGGCCCAGAGTAAGCTACAACAAACCAGGCATTACAAGTGGATTGTTTTTTTACATCAATTTCATCTAGTCATCAAGTATAAGAAGGGTAGCACAAATAAATTGGAAAAAATTCTTTCACGACCACCCACATCCAATATTACAGCTTTGGGAAATCCGATGCACATGAAACATTTTACCCATGATGCATACAAAGAGGCATAGACAGAAGATGAGGACTTCAAGGAGGTGTTTCAGCAGCTACAGAGACAAATTCATATAGAATAAGGTGATGGAAAGGATAACTATAATTTCTAGAATTTTTTACTCTACAAGCCTGACAAGATCTATGTCCCTAAAGGTGAACGATTGTAGATTATGAGAGAGCCTCACGCCTCCAAGTTTGCGAGACATTTTGGTGTTGGGAAGACAGTTGTCAATTTACAAAGGTATGTGTACTGGCCCAGAATGCAATAAGATGTATCATAGTATATTAAAGGGTGTATAATTTTTTGTACCAACAATCCCAATAACATGAAGCAAGGTCTATACCATCCCTTAACTATACCCACTCAACCTTGGGAAAGCATTTCCATGGATTTTGTGGGAGGTTTACCAACCACACGGAAGGGACATGACTATTTATTTGTGGTAGTTGATAGGTTCAATAAAATGTGCATTCTCATGCCCTGTAAAAATACCATCAAGGGATAGAAAGCAACAAACTTGTTAATTGAAAAGGTCTGGGTGAAATTTGGGATACCAAGGAGCATCATCTCAAATAAGGATACCCGATTTCTTAGTGCATTTTGGACTATATTGTGGGAGAAGATGGAAACTAAGTTGAAGAGGTCTACAACATTCCATCCACAGACAAATGGGAAGATAGAAGTAGTCAATGGGACTTTGGTGCAACTTTTGAGGGCTTACAATAAGAAGCATCTTAATACCTGAGATGGAAATTTGTTCTATATACAACACTCTTATAATACAACAGTCCACACTTCTACTAGTAAGTCACCTTTTGAAACTTGCTTTGGGTATTTTCCACCTTCACTCTTAGATGTTGTATATGAAAAACAAGGAGGAGTAAGGGAGGACCTCATGAGAGATGCATTAAAAGAATAATTTTTTTTTGAGAAGATCAGGTAGATCAATTTGCAAGTACAAGATACATTGAATAAGTCATAGTAAAAGTATAAGGTTAGGAATGACTAACATAGAACAGAGATAACATTTAGAGTGGGAGACAAAGTATGGTTACATATGAATAAGGAAAGGCAATAGGGTCATGGTAAGAAGATCAAGGCTTTGTGGTATGGTCCTTTTGAGGTATTGGAAAAGGTGAGAGAAAACACCTACAAACTTAGTCTACCCCTATACATGTGCATTTACTCAGTAATGAATGTGGACAATATCAAACTCTATGATCCTTCCATGTTGGACCAGGAGGAGGAGAAGGTCTTACCTTCCATAGAGGACTTAGCACCAGATGCTCAGGTAGAGTTGACAAAGAACATGGTTTTGCATAAGTGATCCATAACTACAAGACAAGGGTAGCATGATACTTAAGGTATTATTAATGGATTAGGATCCCAAGAATATTAATTTATATCTTATGGCCCTTTCTTATAGTCAAGGTCCCAAGAGCCATGTGTAGTGCATATGAACTCTAAATGATACCCATATCCCAACAATAGGCCAATGATCTAGGTTTGTGTGGTGGTTTGAGGCCTAGTTCAGGGACAATGGCCATAAGAGCTTCATTTTGGGAAAAATGATCAAGATTTATCTCTTGTGTGTAAAACCTTCTAATGGTACCCATATCCCAATCACAAACAAAGGTACTTTATATAGGTTTTTTTGGGTTGTTTGATGAATCTTTAATTCCCCATAAGATATATAAGATTCATTTAGAGATTAAGGACCTTATTTTCCTCTTCTAATAATGGTCAAGGCCCTTAGACCTATCCCCACTACATAAAACATTATAATGGCTCTCCTATATGAATCATATGAAAAATATCTCTTTGAGAGTGCTCATGTTGTAGTTGAAGGTCTTAATCATTTCCCATTAGCCAAGAATCTTGGTTTAGGGTTTAATTCCCTAAATTTATCCAACAATAATGGATAAATCCTTAAGACACATCCTTGATGCATAAAATGTCATAATCATACCAATATATCACTTGAAGGAAAACAATCCACTATAGAGGACATGTTATGTGGTTTATTTTGTTGTCTTTTTCCTTTATCCTTAAGGCTTCATCTAGGACCAAAGGGACTTATTTTCCTCCCTTGACCATGTCCAATTATTTCAAACCCATCCATAGCAAATAAAACCTCGTAATGGCACCCATATGCCACTCAGAGGCCAAATATTTCCTCTAAAGGGATTGTGTTGTGTCTTGAGGTCATGTTCATGGCCAATGAGTGATCTGTGAACTACCATGGATATTCCACTAGATAGTTTCTCACGAAAAATCTAATAAAATTACTGAAATATTTACTGTGAAGGTTAGTTTCCTTTAGATCTCATATTTTTTAATTACTAGTTTTTTTATACTTAAATGTATGAAATAGATGAAATGCAAAAAATAGCGAAAATAAATAAATAATAACACACCATCCAAAAATAAACACAAGATATGACCTAGGAAACCCAATATAGGAGAAAACTCAGCTAGAAGGTGAGGTCGCTCTACTCTTTTTTTTTCAAATGCAAGTACAAATAAAGGGGAACTCTTTGTGGAGTTGGCCTTGACAATGTGGTCTGTATGGCTTGCTACATAATCTCTCCTCTTATGTTATTCTCATAGAATATCACTCATATTCGTTTCCAAGCTATGGAACAAGATACAATGCAAAAAAAATGGAACCCCTTCTCCTCCTAGTAGCCTAGTATTTAACATAGCCTGATAGCCATCTAGGGTTAGGGTACTGACTTCCTCAACCCTCAATTAGTGATCAAGTTTGGACCTTCTAGAATGTTCTATAAAATTCACTACGTGGCTAGCCCCACACGTTTAAGTAATGGGGGATGATGTAGGATCCACTCGCACCATGGTTGTCAATACAGTATGTCAATTTGTGGGAGGCATAACTTTTTCATACAAACTCCAACTAAGGTGATTCTTGCACCGTTGGAAAGGTCTTGGTGTGTAGAATATAGCCAATTGATACACATTAAGGTTTGTAATAAATATTCTTGAGAATTTGGTACTAATTTATCTATGGAAGGTAAGACATGCTCCTCCTCCTAATCCAACATGGAAGGTTCGTAGAGTTTGAGATTCTCGACATTCACCACTAAGTAAATTTGCATGTATGGGGGTAGATTGAGTCTATAGGAATTATCTCCCACCTTATCCAATATATCAAAAGGGTTATATCATAGAGCCTTCATCTTCTTACTAGGACCCTGTAGTCTTTCCTTATTCAATTGTAACTAAATTTTGTCTCCCACTTTGAATTATTTTTATGTTATTTGTTTATCATGGCATGCCTTGTACCTTTCCCGTGACTTCTTCAATGTCTCTTGTACTTCCAAATGGGCCTACCTAATATTTTAAAAAACTTCTGTTATTTTAATTATTTTCCCATGCTGTCTTCCCTCATTGCTCCTTGTTGTCCAAAAATAACATCCAAGGGTAAAGGAAGAAAATACCCAAAACAAGATTCAAAAGGTGAATTACTAGTAGAAGTGTGGATTGCTCTGTTTTAAGAGTTTTGTATGTATGTGATATTTTCATTCCATGTCTTCTGATGCTTTTGAATGTAATCCCTCAAACGATGCACCAAATTATTGTTGACCACTTATGTCTACCCATATTTTTGTGGATGGAATGTTGTATATCTCTTCATCTTAGTGTCCATATTCTCTCACGATGTAGGCCATAATCTAATGAAAAATATGGTATCCCTTCTTGAGATGATTTTCCTTGGTATTCCAAAGTGCACCCAAACATGTTCAAAGAACGTGTTTTCTACTTCTTGTCCTTTGATCATATTTTTACAAGGAACATGTTTGCTACTTCTTGTCCTTTGATCGTATTTTTACAAGGCATGAGAATGCACATCTTGTTGACCATGTCAACTAACACAAATATATAGTCATGTCCCTTCCTATTTGTTGGTAAACCTCTCACAAAATCCATGGAAATTCTTTCCCAAGGTCGAGTGGGTACATGTATGCGATGGTATAAACCTTCCGATTATTGGGCTTGCTTGTAAAACAAAGTATACATCCTTTAATATATTATGATACATCTTCTTACATTCTGGGCCAGTACATATACCTATGTAAGTTTGCAAGTGTCTTCCCAACACTAAAATGTCTTGCAACCCTATAGGAGTGAGCCTCTCTCATAAGATGTAGTCCTTCACCTTTAGTGACACGGAGCTTGTTGAGATTTTAGAGTAACCCATTTTGGAAATGATAGTTATCCTTGATGTCACCTTCTTCTATATGATTTTGTCCTTGTAGTTACTGAAATACCTCCTTTAAGTCCTCATCTTTTATGTATGCCTCTCTATATGCATCATGGGTAAAAGGCTCCATGTGCATCAAATTTCCCAAAGATGTAATGTTTGATCTAGGTGGCCTTGAAAGCATGTTTGCCAACTTGTTTTTGTTGATCTTCCTATACTTGATGACTAAATGAAAGTTCTATAAAAATCCCATCCACTTGTAATGCCTAGTTTGTTCTAGCTTACTATGGTCTTGCAAATATTGTAGTGGCTAGTGATATGAGTGGGCGATGGTCTCCTTTCGCATTAGATAGTGCTTCCACTTATTGATATCTTGAAATAGGGAATATAGTACCTTTTCGTAAATAAGGTAGTTGAGAACTTCCCCATTAAATATTTCATAATGATAGCATACATGCCTTCCTCCTTGCATCAAAACTACTCCCATGGCATACCCACTTGCATTTGTCTCCACCTTGAAAGGACTTTTCGATTTTGGTAATGTGAGAAATGGTGCTTGACTAGTCCTTCTTTTCATGCCATCGAAATCCTTCTGTTTATTCTTCCCCCACTAGAAAATAACCACTTGTTTTTATGGTGTGGAGTGGCATAGATACCACTAAAAATGAAGATATGAAGTTTTTCAAGTACTATGATGCACCAAAAAAACTTCTAACTTTGGTGAAATTTGTAGGAATTTTTTGTTTGATGATGGAATCCATCTTTGTGGGATATATCTTGACCTCCCCTCCATCGATCACATATCCAAAATACACCAGAGATGGTTGAGCCAACTCACATTTCTTGAGGTTATCCAGTAGTTGGTGCTTCTTTAGAGTCTCTAACACTTTAACGAGATGTAAGATGTGCTCCTCCCAGGTAGCACTATAAACCAATATATTATCCAAATAGACTATAACAAATGAATCTATATATGTGCATAATACATCATTCATCATTATCATAAATGTAGTTGGTGAATTACATAAACTAAATTGCATGACCAACCATTCATACATACCTTTCCTTGTATTGAAGATAGTCTTATAGGTGTCTTCTTCCTTGACATGTACTTGGTGGTATCTCGATTTGAGATCCAACTAGGTAAAATATTTTGTGTGCTACAACTGATCTAACAGATCATTGATCTTGGGTAGAGGGTATTGATTTTTTAGTTTAATAATTTTCAATGCTTTATAGTCGATACACATTTTTCAAGTCCTGTCCTTATTTGGTAAAATTATTATAGGTGACCCATAAGGTGAGGTGCTTGGTCGAATCACACCCTGCTCCAAAACCTGTTGTAATTTCTTCTTCACTTCAATTTCTTCTAGAATAGATTGACTATATATACAACCCAATATTTGACAATGGGGAGTCTAGAAATAACTATATTTCTTTCTCCACATCCCTCTTGGGTGGTATCCCTTTACGCTCCTAGAATACTCCACTGTATTCCCACAGAAACTCCTCCATGTGATGTTTATTCTCTTTATTACACCCCTCTAGGGTTTTCTTTTTTCTTATTGACTCACCCTTAGACTGATTTTCTATTAAGAAAAGTAAAACATATTTCTTATTGGAACTAATCAAATTGATCTTGTCTTGGTTGACACTTACCAAGGAGATATTTGACTTTCCTTCATGCACATTGATGATGTAGGACTTCCCATTCTTGATTGGTCAATATTGTCTGGCTCTTTGTATGAATATTGCAACCCTCATATACATGTAGGGGCTTCTAAATACTATTCCACATACATCAAGGGGTTCTACTTCCAATTTGACTTAATCAATAAAATTAGCACTTACCGCAAATTTAATCTTACATTGTTTTGTTACCTTGATATTTTCATCCTTGTTTTCCCATCCCAATGGATATGGTCTAGGATGGTCACGAATCTCCAATCATAGCTTACTGACTAGATCCATTGCTATGATATTAACCTATGAACCAAAGTTGAAAAGGGCATCTATCTTGGTCTTCTTGACCTAGATCCTGATGTGGAAGAGTTTGGTTATGTCCTTCTCTTCCTGGTAATCAAGGCTACTCAAATTCACCTCCTTCTGCATTGATGTGCAGACAATATTCTCATACACATTGGAACTAATTTCAACCTGATTGCTTGAATTTGTGTCTAGAAGATTAGTTTTATTTGCATCCTTCTTATGGTTCTTCATGTTCATATCTAGATGTAACTTCCATCACTTTTCCTCACTATTCCCATCAATATTGCAATGGTTACAACGGTTTCTAGGATCCTTTCACTAATGTACAGTGGCTGTCATCTTCTTATCCTTCCCCTCTTCCCACTTCTTTTTCCCCTCCTTGGAAGTTTCCTGGTGCCCTTTCTTCATGGAACCACTTTGTTTCCCTTTCTTGTGGTCTATGTTTTCCAAATATTGTGCCTATATGTACACATACTTCGTCCACTTTCCTTGTCCTCAGAAAAATCACTTGCTTTCGTAGATGACTATGTAGACCCCTCAAATACTTGAGGAGTGCATCTAGGTTCCTTGGAGAGATATCCAAAATGATGGCCATCTTTCTAAACTCAATGGTTTACTCATGTACACTCTACCCTTGCCTTTTCCTGAAGTAATTCCAGTGGATCCATTCGTCCTCTACATACCCAATAAGATATAACTGGGACTTAATGAGGGTTTTTAAATCCTCCCAGTTAGCTACTGGAAGATCACCCTCCAATCTAAGTGTTTCTATATATCTTTCCCACTAATTTAAAGCATCACCCTCTAGCTTTAGTATGACAAATGATATCTTTTGTTCTTCATCTATATGGTGAACGTCAAAATAAACTTCTAGTTGTTGCAACTAATGATTCCATTTTAATGCATCGATATCACCTTGGTATGGCTTTATGTCAACTTTCACTTCCACCTTGAATAAAGACAGTGGAGGGTTTATGGCATTAGAACTTGACTTCTCTTTATCAGATTCTTATTTTGACTCATTTTATAGGTCTTCATTATATCCAAATTTCCCCTTTGATCTGATTTCTAAATTAGAGCCTCCAGCCTATCTGAACAGTCTGGTATTTCTTATCATAGCCGCCATGAGGAGTTTCATATTGCAGTTGATATCAACGACCCATGCCTCCAACCTTGTAAATATCTCTTATGTTGAATCTCAAGGGTTGTTATGAACAAACTCGTCCACCATGACTAAGGTTTTTGCAAATTCTCTTTAAGGAAATTCTTAGATCCAACAACTTCCCACAAATACATAAAAGAAACCTGCTATGATACCAATATTATTCATAAAATACTGTAGATATTCTAATGGACAGTTCATCACAATAGATCTAATAAAATTATTGAATTCTTTACTATGAAGGTTAGTTTCCTTTAGATCCCAAATTCTTTAATTACAATTTTATTTTTCTTAAATGTATGAGATACATGAAATGTGAAAAATAGAGAACATAAATAAATACTCACACACCATCCACAAATAAACACAAGATATGACCTGGGAAACCCAATACAGGAAAAAATTCAACTAGAAGGTGAGGTCGCTCTGCTCTCTTTTCTTCAAATGCAAGTACAAAGAAAGAGGCCTATATGGTTTGCTACATAATATCTCCTCCTCTATTACCATCATAGAATACTAGTCTCAAATGTTTTTCTTAGGTATGGAACAAGATATAATGCAAAATAATGGAACCCCTTCTCCTCTTTGTTGGTTGTGGAGCCTGATTATCTTCTTGATTCAGAGGTGTTTTTTTTTAGTTGTGTTTATACCCCATGAAGAATTTACACCCTGGAAGACTGTACAGCCCTCCACGCGGGGGAGTGAAGGGGGGGCTTTCCCCCATGTTGGGTTCCAGGGGGCTATCCCTCCAGCTGGGGGGTTTGGGGGCAAGCGTGCCCCGGGTGAGGGTTCGGGGGTGAAGCCCCTGAAGGAAAAATGGTCATGTAAATGTATATTGTAATTTCATAGTAAATTTGGACCGTTCATTATAAGATCGCAGATCTGACGATAGAAGTTGTGTTAGGGTTTTTTTATCTAGAAGGAAACCCTATTTTATGAGGGAAATGTATTGTAGCTATGTATCAGTGTGAATATTGTATTCTGAGACAGGAGACAGTGAGATAATAAATAGAAAGTTACAACGGGTGTGTTTTAGTTTGTATCAATTCATTTGTTGGATAATAATAAAGGAAGGACCTAGAAATTTCTCTGGTGGACATATCCCACACTGGGTGAACCATGTATATCTATGTCTCTATTGTATTGTGTATCTTTTGTGTTTTATTTCCAAATTTGTTTTCTTTTATTGCTTTGCGATCCTATTTTTCTAACAACTGGTATCAGAGCGAATGGTAACTCACAGGAAAAGAGGGTTCCTGGTTCAAGTGGGAGAAATGGAAGAAGATGGAAGGTTTAGGGTCAAGAAATTTAACGGCCAAAACTACTAGTTATGGAAGATGCATATGGAATATTATTTATATTAGAAGGATTGATTCCTACCATTGGGTATAATAACAAATAAGTCGATGGTCATGAAGGATGAAGAATGGGAGGTTCTTGATAGAAAGACACTAGGAATGATACGGTTGAGCCTGACAGCATCGATGGCTTTCAATATTTCAAAATAAAAGACAATGAAGGAGCTGATGGATGCATTGGCTAAACTATATGAAAAACCCTCAACATTGAATAAGGTATTTCTAATGAATAGATTATTTAATATGAAGATTTTATAAGGTGGGTCCGTTGTAGATCATTTGAATGAATTTAATATGGTTACTAATCAGTTAATTTATGTAAAAGTGGACTTTGATGATGAGGTTAGGGCTCTTCTAATATTGTGCTCATTGCCAAAAAGATGGAATGACTTGGTCATGTTTGCAAGTAACTCTATCTCTAGTTCAAACACTTTAAAATTTGATGATGTTGTTGGTGTTATCCTTAGTGAGGAAATGCAACGGAAAATCATAGGTGAGACACCATGTAATGTGTTAAACATGGAGAACAAGGGAAGGCAAAAGTATAGAGGAAAGGGCTCAGGGAACTGAGGGAATTCTAGGAAGGGAAGATCCAAATCCAGTCTGGGAAAGATAGAGTGTTGTAATTATGGGAAGAAAGGACATATGAAGAAAGACTACAGAGCTCCAAAGAAACAAAGAGATGGACAAGAGGAGAAAAATCAGGAAGCAAATGTAACAGGTGATGTGTTACAAGATGCTTTGATTCTTTTTGTAGATAATATTTTTGAGTCTTAGGTAGTAGATTCAGGGGCTTCATTTCATGCCACACTCCATAGGAAACATTTTCTATATTATGTTCAAGGTTCATTTGGACAAGTTCATTTGGGTGATGGTGCACCATGCAAAATTGTTGGAATGGGAAAGGTAAAAATAAAGAAAAGGAATGGAAACCAATGGTTGTTTAAAGAGGTAAGACATGCTATAGATCTAAGAAAAAATCTAATTTCAACAGGGAAGTTGGAAAGTGAAGCTTGTATATCCATATTTAGAGATAAGGTTTGAAAGGTCACGAAAGCATCACTAGTGATAGCAAAAGGAGAGGAGGTAGGTACATTGTATTTATGTACTGGTAATACCGACTCTTCTATATTTTTAGATTCGACAGGAGTGGATACAACATTGTGGCATCATAAGCTTGGACACATGAGTGAGAAGGCGATGCAGATACTTCACAAAAGAATTTTTTTACTAGATCTTAAACAAATTGATTTGGATTTTTGTGAGCATTGTGTTTATGGAAAACATACTTGAGAGTTAGATTTCTCAGAGTCAGAAAAGAAAATAAGAGTGAAAGGTTAGATATTTTGCATACAGATGTATGGGGATCAACTCATGTATCATTTCTTGGTGGCTCTCATTATTATGTTAATTTTATTGATGATGCAACTAGAAAAACTTGGGTTTATTGCATTCAACAAAAATCTGATGTTTTTTATACTTTTAAGAAATGGAAAAATTTAGTTGATAATGAGAAAGAAAAAGTTTGAAGTGTCTCATATCAGACAATGAAGGTGAATATTGCAGCAAGGAGTTTGATGATTATTGTTCATACCATGGGATTCATAGAGAGAAGACAGTTCCAGTAACACCACAAGAAAATGGTGTGTCAAAAAGGATGAATGGGACAATCATGGAGCATGCAAGGAGTATGAGATTGCATGTTGGTCTACCCTTACAGTGATGGTAAGATGTTGTAGATATTGTTGTTTTCTTAATAAACAGAGGACCTTCAAGATATTAGGATGGTAGAATTCTAAAGGAGGCATGGATAGGTAAAAATGTAAACAAATCTTTTTTGAAGACTTTAGGTTGTGAAGCATTTATCCATATTGATAAAGAAAATAGAACAAAGCTTGAGGAAAAATCCAAGAAGTGTACCTTTATTGGATATGGTGTTAATGATTTTGGTTATCTCTTATGGGATTATGAAAATCACAAAATCATTAGGATACATATAGATGTCATATTCAATGAGAAGGTCATGTACAAAGATCAGGTGCACAGAAAGATACAAGAAAAGGAAAAACCATAATACATAGTGCTTGATGAGATCACTGATAAAGAAATTCCGAAGGTACCAAAAAATCAAAATGTACGACAATAGGAGCAGTAGGTACCTCAAACTCCTATAAGTGTTGTTAGAAGATCTACCAGGTTAAGTAGACCCCTTGAATGATATTCTCCTTCATTGTATTATTTATTGTTGACTGATTCTAGTGAACCAGAATGTTATGAAGAGGCAATGCAGGTAGACACTAAAAATAAGTGGGAGAAAGGCATGAAAGAGGAAATGGATTCGCTGGTAAATAACCAGAATTGGGGTTTGGTTCAGTTGCCTACAGGAAAAAGAGCATTGTAGAATAAATGGTTTTACAATTTGAAGGAAGAAGATGGAGGAAAAAAGTGGTACAAGGCTAGACTTGTTGTAAAGGGATTTGCACAAAAGAAAGGTATAGATTTTGATGAAATATTTTCTCTTGTTGTTAAAATGACTTCAAGTATGACTATTTTAATTCTTGTGGAAGTAGAATATTTGAATCTTGAACAGTTAGATGTAAAAACAACTTTTCTCCATGGGGATTTGGAGGAAGATATTTATATGAAACAACTACATGGGTATGAGGTCAAAGGGAAGGAGAATTTGGTATGCAGGTTAAGAAGATCTTGTATGGCCTAAAGCAAGCTCCAACGCAGTGGTATTTGAATTTTGACAGGTTTATGAAAGAACAAGGTTAGAGTAGATGTCATTCTGATCACTGTGTTTATTTTAAAAGACTAGAAAATGGAAGCTATATTATCTTGCTATTGTATTTAGATGACATGCTTGTTGTAGGGTCTAATATGTGGGATATAAATGTGCTCATGAAGAAATTAGATAATTCATTTGTGATGAAGGATTTGGGTGCTGCAAAGAAAATCCTTGGTATGAGAATAACAAGAGACATGAAAAATCACAAATTGGTATTATCTTAGGGAGATTACATAGAGAAGGTGTTGGAAAGGTTTAGAATGCAGAATGCAAAACCAATTAGTACACCTTTAGCCAGCCATTTCAAATTAACTAAGTTAATGTGTCCCAAGACACGGGAGGAGTAGGGTCCCTTATTCCTCAGCAGTTGGTAGCTTGATGTATGTGATGGTTTGCACGAGACCAGATATTTCACATGCAGTGGGATTTGTGAGCAGGTATATGAACAATCTAGGTAAAGAACATTGGGAGGCAGTAAAGTGGATTCTTAGGTATTTGAGAGGTACTGCTACTCATGCATTATGTTTTGGAGGTTCAAACACTATTATATAGTGATATGTTGATTCATATATGGAAGGTGGTAAATATATTATGAGGAGCACCACAGGGTATGTTTTTACTATAGGTGGAACAACAATATGTTGGATTTCAAAACTGCTACTACAGAGGCTAGTAAAGAAATGATTTGCTTACAGAGGTTTATGGAGGAATTAGGAAAGAAGCAGAAGAATAGCAAGTTGTAATGTGACAGTGTGACTGACATTCATCTTTCAAAGAACTCAAACTTCCATTTGAATACTAAACATATACAACTCAAGTACCATTTCATACGATTTGTCTTGGAAGATGGACTTTTGAAGTCAAAAAAGGATACACACTAGCCAGAATCCTACAGACATGTTAACAAAGGGAGTAACCAGGGAGAAAATGAGCTCCTTGTCATATTCAGTTGGTCTTCAAGCATGAAGGTAAAGATGAGAAATTTTCCAGGTCCAAGAAGGATCATAGTCCAATAGATACAATAGTCGTGGAGTTTTTGAGATCAATCTCCAAGTGGGAGATTGTTGGTTGTGGAGCTTGATTATCTTCCTGATTTAGAGGTATTTTTTTTCAATCCAATTTATACCCAATGAATACTTTACACCCTAGAATACTGTACACCCCTCCGTGTGGGGGAGTGCAGGGGGGCTTGCCCCCCTGCGGGGTCTGGGGGGGCTATCCCCCAGTAGTGGGGTCCAGGGGTAAGCAGGCCCCCAAAGAAAAATTTTCTTTGTAAATGTATATTTTAATTTCATATTAAATCTGGACCATTCATTATAAGGTCGCAGATCTGATGGTAGAAGTTATGTTAGGGTTTTTTTCCCTAGAAGGAAACCCTCTTTTATGAGGGAAATGTATTGCGACTATGTATCAACATGAATATTGTATTCTGAGAGAGGATACTATGAGAGAAAGAAGATAAAGTTACAACGGGTCTATTGTAGGTTGTATCCCTTCATTTGCTAGATAATAATAAAGGAAGAAACTGACAATTTCTTTGGTGGAAGTAGCCCACATTGGGTGAACCACGTAAATTTGTGTCTCTATTTTATTGTGTATCTTCTGTGTTTTATTTTCGAATTTGTTTTATTTTATTGCTTCGCGATCCTATTTTTCTAACACTCCTAACATCCTAGTATTTAACATAGCATGATAATCGTTTAGGGATAGGGTATTGACTTCCTCAACCCTAAATTAGTGATCATGTTTGGACCTTATAAAATGTTCTAGAAAATCCACTGCGTGGCTAAACCCACATATTTAATTAATGGGGGTTCATGTGGAATCCACTCACACCATGGTTGTCAATATGGTAGGTCAACTTGTGGGAGGATTAACTTTCGCATACAAACTATGATTGAGGCGATTTTGGCACCATTGGAAAAGTCTTGGTGTTTAGAATATAACCACTTAGTCCATAGTAAGGTTTGGACCATAAAAAAGTGTTGTTTGATGCCTCAAAATGGATTTGGAAGATTTCAGATAGATTTTTGGACACAAATTTCTAAATTGGGACTAGTCGCTAAAATGGATCTACAAGTTGATTCCTCCAATTTTTTCACCCATAAAGCATTGAGATAGATCAAAAATAATATAATTATCTAATCTGTATCAATAAGGCCTAGACATCCATTTACGATGTAATCCTTTTATTCCCTTCCCCCCCCCCTGGTTATGTTCAAGGCCTTGAGACCCATCCCTACTGCACAAAAACTCCTTATCAAATCCATATCCCACTTGTATACCAAGTATGCACTTTAAAGGGTCTATTTTGTGGTTTGAGTCCTTGGTCATGGCCCATTATCTCAAGGATATTAATTTATTTCCTAATTCCCTAAACTTCTCCCCTAGCCATGGTTTGAGACCCATCCCTAGTGTCCAAAATCTCATATTGGCCCCCATATCTTAGTCTAAGGACAATAATCTCCTATAAAAGGAATATGTTTTACTTTGTGACCTTGTTCATAGACTTTGGTCCCTAGAAGCTTCATCTAGGGGCCAAGGGACTTATTTTCCTCTCATGCCTATTGGCAAGGCCTTGAGACCCATCCCTACTATCCAAGGAATTATAAGAGCAACCATATTCCACTTGAAAGTTGGATATCCCCTTTAAAAGACTCCCATGGTTGTTGGAAGCCTTGTTCATAGCTTGTGAACCCTAATAGCTTCATTTAGAGCCTAATTTCCAAGTTTTCCTACCCTTAAAATGTTCAAGTCCCTGAAAATCCATCCCTTCTATGCAAAATATCGTAAGAGAACTCATATTACCACTAGAGACAAAATATCTCTATTAGAGGGACTAAGTGGTGGTTTGAGGTATGGATCATGGCTCAAACATTCAATTTATATTATTTTGAAAATAAGCAATTATCTATGCATAAACATAAAAATATCATAACATAAATATTGTAGATCTCTTTCAGACCTTTCTAACAAGCTAAATAAATTTGAAAATGGATGTCACAGTAAACAATTATAGCACAATTACTAAAATAATTTTTTTTGTTAAAAATAAAGTGCACACATTATTAACATATGCACATTATTTGATTTGAAAATTCTATACACCCATTTGTTATTGTTTTTTATATTTTCATTGCCACTAATACATCATAAGAGTATCATTAACTTACACTCATCCATTAATGATAAATAAGTAACAAAGTAGTGAAATAATATATTTCTTACAAATGGGACGACAATGTCGAAATAATCCTTTTCCTCTTTCTATGAAATGATACTAAAGAGACATTGTAAAAATAATCCCTTTCCTCTTTATGTGAATTATTTGGTTTAATTAGATTCGTGTTGTTATGTTTACCATAAGTGCATGCCTCCTGCTTGCAGGCCAACAGGCCAGATGGAAACTTTGCAGGCCTTAACGAGGTTGAGTGTCACAACCACCTTCAGGAGATCACTCTGCTTGGCCTTCATTGTCCTTGCATAAGAAGAGAGGCACAAAACACATAGTTGCAAATAGATAGTCACATTGCACGAAGTTTTGATGAATTTCACCATTTCCATGTGGGTATTCATGAGGGTATAGTAGATGGAATATTTCATGTTCTCTCTTTTTGCTTCTGCTAGTGTTGAAGCCAATATCACAACACATATATGAGAAAGCAAGAAAAGTCATGAATGTATCCATGGCGATTTGACTTTGTACTATATTCATGAGGATATAGAATTGTAGGGATGTTTCTTGGATCTAGTATTGATATTGTTATTTTGGCAAATTATACTCGTGAATTTTGGTTAAGTATATTGGTGTTTTTTTGCATTGAAATTTCTTCCCACAATTTGTTTTTCATATCGTACTAAATTCAAACTACCAATTATTAATTTTCCTACGAGTTATAAATTTATATTTTTCTACTGTACTAGTAAAATATATAAGCTCTTTACCATTGATACGACATGGAGAAAAGAAGTAAGCTTGATATGTGAAAGCCAATTTTTCTCAACCAATTTTGATTGAGTAGTTTGCAGTATTTGTTTTGTTTTGTTTAGATGTGTTTTTAACAGTTTAAAATGAAAGATATTGTGCATGATGTTGGACAGTGGAAGAAAAACATAATATATAACAGAGTATAAAATAAGCAAGTTCAAACATGCATTAAACTAAGCACATTATTCATACACTTTAATGATTTATGTAGAAATTCAAATTGGGAAAAAAACATGGGCAATGATTATCAGTCTTCTTCTTATTCAAGCGAGAATTACAATAGCCTTCATATGAATACAACCATCATTTCCTCACACAATGTACTCGCTTGCACTCACATTGTCCTCTACCTCTATGGGTATGCTCGTATATATAATATCTATCACTCAGTTACAGAGAGTGATCATGAATAGATTACATAGTTACATGAACAGTTCATAAGTAGATTGTATGCATGTGCATTAACATAGTTGCATGCATGTGCATGTGACCGCATGAGGAAATTTGTTGGCATGTTTCCAACAATCTCCACCTTGTCAAACATATGAATAATGTGCTTGATTTAATGAGTGTTTAATCTAGCTTGTTTATGCTCTAGTTTATATGCTTTGTTTTCCTTCCTCTGCCTAACAGGTGGTATCAGATCATAAGGTGAGAAATCCATTGCATGAGTGAGTGGGATCTCAGGGCTATTTCTGTGAAAAAGGGTGAGAGCACGCTCTGTTGTTTGAGACATTGTTTCTGGTGAAGTAGCCTGCCTCACTGCAAGTGTGACAGAGCTGCGAGTGCAAGAGGAATCCATTGCATGAATGAGCCAGAGTTGGAAGGAGCAGAGAGCTGAGTTGAGTGAATGTGCTTAAGATAAAAGAGACCAACCTGTTGGAAGAGCTCGATCTGTATGGCGTGTGTTTGAGGAGGACGAATTCGTATGGAGGGGCAGTATTTATTTCCCTATCGTGCATAAGCCTATGCAAGGGGAGTAATAACTGCTCCTTACCTTCGGATCGTCTCGTTTTCCAAGTTCATTGCTCCCTTATAGTAGTGGGAGGAACGATAATAGGGAATCATCGCCTCCTACAGCATACAGAAGAAACAATACTAGTGATAACGTCATAATCATAACTCTGTATATACGTAGCGAGAGGAGTGTTGCTTGTTTTTCATCATTGGAGTGGCCTTGTGGAGGGAGCGATGATCGTGAAAGTTTATTCATATTGAAGTTCGAGGTATATGCATTTAACATGTGTATGAAAACGGTTTATGCACACAGGTATGAAGCAAGTATTTTATGAGTTGAATAGTTTATGAGGTTGTGATGTGGATATATTTATAAAGGAGTGGTTTGTTTTTTGTTTTATGTGAAAATCATGGAATGTACATGATATAAAGAAAGAGACTTTCTTTACCATACATTTAATAAAGGTGAGGTGGACCTTTGTTATATATTATGCACATAATACAAATCACATGAAGGGATCGACTTCATGATTAAAGTGGGTGGAGGATGCCTTATTAAAATATTATTTGTGGAATTTTATTTTGGCTTAGTAAAAGGTTTAAAGATATATATATTAAATATTTGTGATTTATTTAAAATTTTTAATTAAATATTTTTGTGTTAATGGAAAAAGTGCATAGTTCTAAATTTGAGGTAGAGAAATTCAGCGGTAAAAATCGCTTTGAGTTATGGAAGCTCAAGGAAACAACAATATCGGTGATCGTTGAGTCACCGTGAAAGAAAACAAAATGTATTTACTTTGGAGTTGTATAAATTATTGATTGCATGTTAATGGGCATATGTCTGTAAGACCTGGATAGGCATGCGTACCCCTGGTTTATCACGTCACCTATGAAAATTCTAGACATATATTTAGGTAGATTGAATATGTGGGGGGCATGTATGTTGGGTTAACCTTGACTCGGTAAAAGAGTTAATGAGTTAAATATGTTTTTAGGCCAAAGTGGGTGTTTTTTCAGGTCCGTGTGTTTTGGGTATCCCATGGTATTGTGTCCATGGATTGCATGTAATGAAGCCTATAAAAGGTTTGGTGAACTCCATTGTAAATGGGCCTCGAGGTAAGCGATGAAGGCTTACTTCGTCAGCTTGGTCGGATTTGTTCAAGTTTGTTTGAATGCAAAGTTCGAGGTGGAGTAGTATGTCTAGTTTAGAAAGGCGAGCCTGTAGAAATGTTGATGTGTTGGAAGGTCAATCAAGTGTTTGAGAATATATGATGAAGGTAAGTTCATATCCATGGAACATGGAAATTATTGCAAGGAATTTTGGATCAAATAGGCATGTTCAGTAATGCTAAGTTGCAGCAATAGTTGTGGATAGAAGCGTTTATGCTATCTGGTAACTCGGTCACCATTTGTTGCAAAAGATAGGAAGATTCAGGAAGAGGTATGAATAGGTCATCTGGTAATTACTCAAATGTGAAATTATTCGGTTGTGATGCTTATGGTTTTTTATCAGCTTTTTAAGTAGGACCCAGATCAAACAGGTAGATATTTGATATGGTGATGATGTTAAGGGGCACAGACTATGGGATCCTACTACCCACAGAATCATCATGGAAAAAGATGTAGTGTTTGATGAATCTCCTTTTATAAAATCAAATATAGTAAAATATAAAAGTTTTAAAGCAGGGTTGGTACCATAAAGGTATTTGGAAGGTATTGATTTCCATGAAAGTTTCTCACCGGTTGTTAAAATTTTGTTTCTAGTCATGTTGTGTTATCACTGGTTGTGATAGTACAACTAGATGTTAAAACTGTTTTACATGGAGGTCTTTGGATAAGGGGATTTATATGGAACAACTAGAAAAGTTAGTTCATAATCGCAACATAAGATTTGTTTGCAAACTCAAAAATCATTGTATGACTTGAAGCATGCTAGGCAAATGGTACAAGATGTTTGATTCCTTCATGGTAAGCCAAATTTTACAAGAAGTGAGTATAACCATTGTGTTTATGGTATATTCATTATCTTGGCGATATATGTTATGCTTGTTGCAAGCACAAGCATGGTTGAGATCAATAGATTGACTCAGTTGGTTAGGACATTTGTTATGAAGGATCTAGGAGCGGCACAATAAATCTTTGGCATGGAAATACATAGAGACGGGAAATATGGTAAGCTTGGTTATCACAACAAAAGTATGTGGTGAAGATACTCAAGAAATTCAGTATGAATAATGTGAAACTGGTAAAATCCCTTTGTATTTCCATTGTAAGTTATCTTCAGGTTTATGTCCTAATTGATGAAGAAGAAAATGGTTATATGTCTCAAGTATTATATGCTAGTAGGAAGCTTGATGATTGCAATGGAGAAATGGTCAACAGTTCACATACAGTTGGTGTTGTTAGTAGACACATGAAAAAACCAGATCAAGAGCATGGAAATGGGTGCTTCAAACAAAGAAGCACAAGTATCACCTACAATGGTTGTAGTGATTTGGTATGTGGTTATAATTCATGAGATTTGGACAAGTGCATCGGTTTATTAGACAGGTTACTAATGGAGACAAAATGGTCCATAATGGAGTGAATCATTCAGACATGTTCATGTAACGACATTGTTAGAGAAGTTGCGGAGTTGTAATGGTGTTTGGCCTCTCTTGCAGGAAAGGTGATGGATAAATTAATTAAGGGCATGATATATCAAGTAAATTGTTGTCAAGGTGGAGATTGTTGGAAACATGCCAACGCATGATATATGAACATTAAAATCAAATTCATCCATTCTTTTGGTCCAACCATTGGTAATAAAGCAATCTGACAACTATTTTGAAAACCTAATTCAATAGGTAAAGACATGGAAATTGTGCATGATAAAGCACATTCTTTCATTCTCTTAATCCAACCATTAATAATAAAGGGCCTCATCAATTTATCTCATAGCTAATTATAGGATTTTTTCATACATGTAAATAACTTTTCTCTTCCATGCATAAGGCAAATTTGGCAGGTAAATGAAACAATGAACCTCTCTTTCGAAATCGCTGGCCCTCTCTCACAAATTTCACA
Source organism: Picea glauca (assembly GCA_000966675.3). Taxonomy (NCBI): domain Eukaryota; kingdom Viridiplantae; phylum Streptophyta; class Pinopsida; order Pinales; family Pinaceae; genus Picea; species Picea glauca. The sequence continues at coordinate 960,061 of JZKD02S1672716.1, forward strand.
AGAGGATAAAGTGGTTTGACTCCCTAAACCCCATCATTGGCCCTCTAATTCATTGGAAAAACTATCTAGCAAAGGAAACCATTTATTATTTCATTAGACAAATAATGTTACATAAAAAACACTCAGAAAGTTGTTCATGTCATCACCAAGCATGCGGTTTATTCAAAGTTTGTGGCTTCCATATCAAGATGAAGATTGGTTCAATGGAAGCCATAAGATTCAAGACTTCATGATGATAAACTTTTTATTAACGATTAGGGTTCATAATTTTCTTGGATTGTTATTGTCTCTTTTTTAGGTTACATGAGGGATTGAATCTTTGCATTAGTGATATCGTGTTCTTAGTTTATTTATTAAAATTTAATATTATCTTTTTTACCCCAATAATTGTTCTACGAGATCTAGGATTTCATTAAAAAAATGTTCTGGAAGGAATAGCCATGCCTACGTTAAATCACTTTGGTGAAGGGCAGGATTTCCTCGGATGACTCACTTTGGTGAACTCCACGATTTCCCTGGTGAAGGGTAGGATTTCCTTGGATGACTCACTTTGGTGAACTTCACAATTTCCCTTGGATGAGGGGAAGCTCTTTCTCTCCTCATCTTATGGGGCCACTTTTATCTTGATTGTGTTGATTTGTCTGATTCTCAGATTTTGATAGTTATTTCCTTATGATTTCAAAATAACATTCACTTTCATACCAAAGTTATCTCCTTATGATTTCAAAATAAAATTCACTTTCATACCAAAGTTATCATAGAATAATTATACATTGAAAATATCAACTCAGCGGAAATAAAAAGATCTATAAATATTAACCATGCAAAGTAGACGCAAGAACACAAGAGTTTATCATGGGAAACCCAACCTTGGGAGAAAACCCAACAACCTTTCTTATAGAAGAATTCAATCCAAGATATTACCAGTACATCACCATCACCAAATCAGAGTCATCCCCAAGTCTATCACCTCCAAGAGCTAGCACCTAAATAATATGACCAAGAATAACCAACAGAAAGATCCTTCAAGCCTAGCGCCTCTTCAAGATAGCACATAAGTAAGTAGACCAAGAATGCAACTCGCACAAAGCAAATGGCTAGTGCACACTGCAAAAGGAGAATTGTTTGTATGTCCAAATGAAATGATCCAACTTGTAGTTATACTAATCCAGGCGCTTGTCTTTTCATGTGGGGTCAAATTCTCATTCTGGGTCTTCAAATTTAATGTCCCCATTTTGGGACATTTTAACTTTACAGAGTGTTATGCCTACCAGAGTAGCCAGATAGGGGTAACAGAGAATTCGAGAGATATTCAGGGGTTTTATTAGGCTGGACTTTCATCGTTCATCATCAGGATCCATTCCGCACAACTTGGCTTTGGTTCCGTTGCATTCTGACGATTTTCGTAATTTTGAGTTATTATGGGTCGTATCTTAATTAAATTCACTAAGAAGGTCATAATGGGAATATTACTTGAAGAAACCTATTAGTGTAATAGATCATCAAAATCGGGAAGAAGAGAGCTAAAGGATAAGATGATGAGAAGTGACTTTCAGTGGACGGAGAAGCCATAAGGATGGATAAATCACTTTTTAGAGGTAAAATGGTTAATTAATTAATTAATTAAGTGATTTAGTTAGGAATAATAAAATAAACTAAAAGTCACTTGGATGGAAAAGGTCAACAACGAATTAGGGTTTTAGCAATGAATTAAGGTTTAGAAAAGCTATAAGAGAAGGGTCAACAACCTAATTCATCATTATGCAGATTACGACTTGTCATTGAGGAGAGAGGCGCATCTCAGAAGAGATAGTTCAGTGGATTCTAGGAGGAGGACACCAATTGGTTGATTTCAGTGTTGAGAGACACACCCTAGTCACCAGAAAGATCACACAGGTCTTCCATCATTCTTCAACAGTGGTTACACAGGGTCCAACAGCAAGGGCGCACTTATCTAGGGTGAGGGCACAACTTCTGAGGAGGTTCAGTGGATTAACTTGTCCATCCAAGGAGATTTCAGAGATTCCCCTCCGACCCAGTTGAGAGGAAGGAAAGATGCATATTTTTCCTGTTTCCTCGTCAGATTCTGACGGAGGAATCATCTAGGGTGCATTTTCCAGACTTGGAAGTGAGACACTTTTGGCGGACACATTCGGGGTTCCCAAGTGAGCATCAAGTCAGATTCAAGGAAACCCTTCTGACCCATTTCCTAGTAGGCCAGAGATACATCTCAGTTGATTCTGGCAGTGGAATCACTAGGGCGCAGTTTTCCAGTGAGAGAGGGGTGAATTCCCCCAGAGGGATCCATCTGAGGTTTAGAAACATCAGCAGAGGGGTCGGTCAGTCACCAGGGCTGAGAGCTAGAGCAGGGCACACCATTTGGGATAGTTTCTAGGCCATTTTGAGAGTTTTAGCCACCAGGGTGAATTTTTCGGACTTTCAGCAGTTACCGTGTGAGTTGCCAGAGTTCCAACTCATCCATTGATCCTGCAGTGCTCATCTATTATCGGGTATTATCATTTAGTTTTCTTATTGTATTCCAGATAAGATCCTTTTTTCATTCGATCTATCCAGGTGATTCATTTTATTCAGCCACATTTGGCATTTGTACTCTCCCGAGATATCATAATATAAACTTTGCAGTATTTTGTCGCATTTTTTATTTGCATGATCATTTATATGTTGTAAAGCATTAATCCTACACACACATTAGCATCATTTCCTAGACTATCAAAGTCAGGAACATTACAGTGGTATCAGAGATGGTTTTCCTGCCAACCTAAGGGGAAAATCAGATAAGGATGTAGATAAATTATTACCAGCAAGTGGATTGACAGGAACACAAATGGAGCCTACACCCATTAGATGAAGGGATCATTGCTACAGTTTCAAAGTTCCTTGGAAGCCAAATCACGGATGCAAGGGTAAAGGTAAGGTGCACATTGTTGAGGTGCACTATGACATCGAGGATGAGGAGATGCATGTGAATGAAACCACAGATGCCTATTTAGAGTAGTTCGATAAGACTAGTGACTCTTGTTCATCTGAGGGACAGTTGGATGGATAGGATGATAGCGTATATCCTTCATCTTCCCCATCAAGTAATGTTGAGGATTCAACACTTTAGCATAGTGGTGACACATGTGAGGATTCATATGTGTTGGCACTTAGACATGATGATATTAGGAGATTGGATGACCAACCTATGGCTGTAAACATGGTTTCCAGGAAGTCATGTATAGAGGATTATGAGCTTCCTATGAGGAGAAAGCCACATTTTTAATCTTCTCAATCACCTATGCTAGCCACGACACATGAGGATATCAGTGAATTCTTGTTATGGTAGAAGAGACTTGTGTGGGGATTGTACACAAGGAACATATGGATCTGCAGACCTAGGAGGAGAGGTATGGCTTGGAGATAGTTGACCTTACACATACCTATCAGTATGAGGAGAGTGAGTCACCACTCTTGGATATTCCATTAATGGACCAGGTTGCGGAGACTGACAAATTGTTGGGACACTTACTCCCAGGATCTATCTACAGTGATGAGGATGCACTCCTTATTGGTTGGGATGACCATAGAATGTGTCTGGACACATTTGTATGGGATCCAGGCGTAGGTGATATTAGTAGGGTGAGTGCACAAGAGGATACAACTGCCCATATAGGATACGGTGTGATTCAGATAGGGGTCGTAGTTGGTGATGGAATGCAGTGGAATACAGAAGGACTTAGCAGCACAGGGGACAGTGGGTAGTTTAGTGCCTTATATTTTGAGGAGTGCGTTGTTGGGGATTCCATTATTGACACTAGCAGTGAGAGGCATGAGGTAGCACCTCAGTAGGATTTTGACCAGGAGTCACAACACTTGGCAGGACAGTTGAGATTCAGTGAGGACATGATCATGGCAACCACTATATTCATTGATGATACACATGCATTGGTGGTAGGTTATTGTTGGAGGACCTCAATGGCACATGATAGTTCATATGGGGGACTTTTCATTGATGACTTCCATACACTCAGGGAGAGAGTGATTGTGATGAGGGCCGACTACAAATAGTTGTTGATGGATAGGGATTACATATTGGAGGTTGGTGAGATGTATCACAAGGCACTAAGGGAGCAGGGGATTGAGATGGACTGACTCACTCATGAGTTGGTGAGCACATGGATATTCTTGGAAGGCACACAAACAACCCTTCAGGAATCAGAGTCCAGATCAGAGGAGCTCCTTGAGGAAATTAGACAAAGATCCACTACATCTATTTCAATAGAGAGTCAGATATATCCCTCAACCACATTGCAAGAGGATGATGGTGGTTTATAAGTGGAGCACCAGTTGAGGGAAAAGCATGAGGAGTACCCAGGATCATTGATGAGTATGGAGAGATATGATCCAGAGACGCGAGAGTATGTTCATAGGTGACAGGGACCACCCTTCACGATTGGTGTTGAGACATTTGGGCACACAGATACACATGGGGATTCTAGAGCCAGGGGAAATTATGAGGACACTCCTATTTGTGTTCCAGGATTGGTTGACCTTCATGTAGAGGATGATCCAGTAGTACAACCAAGATCCATGATGTTGAAGGTGTATACAAGAAATCACATGAGTATGCGGGGGCATATAGTGATGAGTGGTAGTTCACAGAGACATACAGAGGTATATAATGGGATTCAGGGGGACACACTGAATTGTAGGGAGGATATGTACTTAGTAGAGCATGGATATTCCTCTCCCTTGTAGCAGTATACAGATCTGGGAGATCACCTTCATCATAGCAGTAGTTGTGTGAGTGATGATGGTTAGAGAATGATTGACCCTTAGTTTGTGGAGATACCTATTGGTGGGTGTTCAGTGATGAGTACATGTGGTTATTTACCATGGGTGTCAGTGGACGAGATTTTGGTCAAGTCCCTAGGATTGACCAAAGAATATGATACTTTCCAGTCCTATAGTTGGTTGCAGATATTTCTGATAGACTCTCCCGATACTTTTATCATTGACAACAACACAGGGGGAGATAGACAGTGGTATGGGACATGGAGAGTTGGTAGGCTGAGACCATCTGACAACAGTGTCTTGATTGCATACATCAGGATAGGGGTGGATCATCAAGGGCAGACAGTTGAGGCCTTAGACATGATGGAGAGTATCCTAGGCCATGGGACAGAGGATATCTCAGAGGTTTCTACATATTCAGACTCTCATTGGGATGAGGGTGGATGGATTTCGACAGTTACCAGTAGGGCACATCAACAATTAGTGGGGATTGGAAGTGATGAACTTCCAAATTTGGCATGGGATCCGAGAGTCCATTGGGTCAATATTTTCTTTCATATTATGAGGATCTAGGAGGGGAGGCTCATGATCATAGTAGAGCAGCATCGACATGATGGTCCCTGTCAGAGACTAGCATGTGGCCCTGGGATTACAGGGTTGGACATTTGATTGACTAGTGGAGACGAGCGGACGTTTGCAGGGGGGATTCACTTTGATTTTACATTGAGTTTCAATATTGTGGAGAGCACATCACTGGCTGGTGATTCATTGAGGTCTTGTAGTACCTCACTATGGAAACATCATGTTCATTCGGTGGCGACTGTGGTATGGTTTGGTCGGATAGACCCATTTCGGGTTGAGGGCATGTGTTATTTGTAGAAGACTCATGGTGTGGATATGTTATAGAACTATACTCCACGGGGCATTGAAATTCACATTCTGATATGGGATCTAGGGATTGGAGTGCTTGGTAGTTCAACGTTTGATGGAGTTGAGTTTCCAGTAGAGTGGTTGCTTAGGGAGTTGACTGAGATTATTTTCCCATTGATCATTCTACTCATCATGAGAAAGTGGGTGTCATGCATGGTGAGCACTTGGAGAGGCCACAACTTGAGGGGAGTCTACCTTGTTTCACACAGGTGGATATGGGACCCTGGTATCATATGTAGTTGGATTCAGTTATTGCTTGAGGACAAGCAATATTCTGGCAGGGAGGACTGTCATGTCCCCATTTTGGGACATTTTAACTTTACAGAGTGTTATGCCTACCAGAGTAGCTAGATAGGGGTGACAGAGAGTTAGGGAGATATTGAGGGGTTTTATTGGGCCTGACTTTCATCATTCATCATAAGGATGAATTATGCACATCTTGTCTTTGGTTCTGTTGCATTTCGACGATTTCCATAATTTTGAGTTATTATGGGTCATATCTTAATTAAATTCAATAAGAAGGTCATAATGGGCATATTACTTAGAGAAGCCTCTTAGTGTAATAGCTCATCGGAATCAATAAGAAGAGCAATAGGATAAGTTGATAAGAAGTGACTTTCAGTGGTCGGAGAAGCCATAAGGATGGATAAATCACTTTTTAGAGGTAAAATGGTTAATTAATTAATTAATTAAGGGATTTAATCAAGGAATAATAAAATAAAGTAAAATTCACTTGGAGGGAAAAGGTCAATAACGAATTAGGGTTTCAGCAGTGAATTAGGGTTTAGAAATTATAAGAGAAGGGTTAGCGACCTAATTCATCATTATGCAAATTATGACTTTTCATTGAAGATAGAAGCTCATCTCAGGAGAGATAGTTCAATGGATTCCAGGAGGAAGACACCAGCTGGCTGATTTCGGTGTTGAGAGACACACCCTAGTCACCAAGAAGATCACACAGGTCTTCCATCATTCTTCAGTAGTGGTTACACAGGTTCCAACATCAAGGGCGCACTTATCTAGGGTGAGGGTGCAACTTCTGAGGAGGTTCAAAGGATCGACTTGTCCCATCCAAGGAGAGTTTAGAGATGCCCCTCTGACCCAGTTGAGAGGAAGGAAAGACGCATATTTTTCCTGGCTCCTTGTCATATTCCGACAAAGGAATCATCTGGGATGCATTTTCCATAATTGTAAGTGCGAAAATTTTGGCAGACACATTCGGGGTTCCCGAGCGAGAATCAAATCAGATTCAGGGAAACCCTTTCGACCCATTTCCCAATAGGTCAGAGCGATCATTTTGAGATACATCTCAGTTGATTCCGGTGGTGGAATCACTAGCGTGCAATTTTCTAGTGAGAGAGGGGTTCATTCCCCAGGAGGGTCTATCCGAGGTCCCGACACACCAGTAGAGGGGTCGATCAATCACCAGGACTGAGAGCTAGAGAAGGGCGCACCATTTGGGACAGTTTCTAGGCCATTCCAATAGGTTTAGCCACCAAAGAGAACTTTCCAGACTTTTAGCAGTTACCGTGCAAGCTGCCACAGTTCCAGCTCATCCATTGATCCCGCAATGCTCATCTATTATCAGGTATTATCATTTAGTTTGATTATTATATTCCAACTAAGATCCTTTTGTCATTTTATCTAGCCGAGTGATTCATTTTATTCAGCTGCATTAAAAATTTGTACTCTATATATATATCACAATATAAACTTTGCAGTCTTTTGTCACATATTTTATTTGTATGATCATTTATATGTTGTAAACCATTAATCCTACACACACATTAGCATCATTTCCTAGACTATCCAAGTCAGGAACATTACATCAAATTTACTTTATTATTTTATGTATTTTATTGGTGGGGCCGAGTTCTCTTCCTGGGTATTCAATTTCTTCCTAAGTATTATTTAATGGTCAGATGGATCTTCTTGTACTTCCTTGTGGAGAATGACTACCCAAAGTTGAAAAATTCCAACACTCCCTCTCAACGAGGGAGGCATTCTCCATACTTGGAATTCTTCTCTCATAGAAAGGTTGTTCTTGATCCTGGTTGATGTAATGTTCTCTGGCATGCATCGAGTTGATGTATACTTCTCCCACATAGCACCCAATTGATGTATGATTCTCCCACATAGCACCTCGGGTCTCCAATGGTCCTTTTCAAGTCACATGATCAAGGATAGATACCACACCTGGTTCATCCTTCTTAGCCAAGTTAGCATGCCCATCGAAGAAGAATGTACCATGTTAATACATAGAGAAAATCAACACCCTAGGCCACTCTCCTTAGCCAACATGGCCATCGGAGGAGAGTGTCTACCCGACGCTAATACATGGAGAACATCAACTCCATGGATTGTTATCTTTATCCAAGTCAGCATGACAATCAGAGGAGAATGTTTTTCCAATGCATATGTACCTCGAGTATTCATCGGTCCTTGATCAAGTCACATGATCAAGGATAAATACTGCACCTAGGCCATTCTTCTTATCCAACTCAGCATGGCCATTGGATAAGAATGTACCATTCTCCTTAGCCAAGTCAGCATGGCTATCAAAGGAAAATGTCAGCCCGAGTACTGCTATCTAGAGAAGCATCAACACCTAGAGTCTTTGTCGATCCTTGTCAAGTCACTTGAGCAAGGATAAATACTACGCCTAGGTCATTCTCCTTAGCCAATTCACATGGCTATCAGAGGATAATGTATGCCCGGTGCTTCCAAAAACATCAACACTTCCTCTCAGTGAGGGAGATATTATGCATCATGTCAAGCTTGCATCTGGATACTAGAGCTTCACTACTCCCTTTTGTATCATGTCTCGGATGATATAATATCTTCCCATATGTGAATATGTACTAGAGCTTCACTTCTCCCTTCTGCATAATGTCTCAAATGAAATATTGCAAGAATATTTTGAATCTATATTTATTTTTCTTCTTGTGACACTCGTTGTGATATACTCTGTCTATGTTTTATTGAGTGCCACAAAAACATGCTTTCCTAAAATCATAATTGATCCCAAGCTGATGAAGAACCCCAAGGTGCTAAATATTTCTATTGTACTCTCTTCCCAATCAGAATCTGTATATCCCTACATCCTTAATTCACCACCTAAGACATATCTAATCCATATCCAATTGTACCATGTAGGTACCTCAACACATGTTTTGTTGCAATCCAATGGTAGTGTCTCGTCTCTACCATAAATTGGTTGAAGGTGCTCACTGCAAAGAAAATATCTATCCTGGTGTTAACCAGGTGCATCAAGGATTCAATCAACTTCTTGTACATCATGGGATCCACTAAATATGAATCTAAAGTAGAATCACACATGTTCTTTAGATTTGTCTCCAAAGGTGTAACCATGGACTTGCATTCCATCATACAGAATCTCATCAGTATCTTCTAACTGAGGAAGATATCATATGATCTTCATCACACCTCTAATCCCAAGAAATAGTCTAGCCAAGATCCTCCACCTTGAACTCTGAAGAAAAATCCCTCTATCATTGAAGTAGGCTCTATTGTCTAGTCTTCATCACTAGTCACTCCCTCTGTGACTAAGAACAAATCCATACCCCAATCCTCTTGAATGGCTTCCTCCTTTGTCACTGTAGAAAGGTCTATTGAATCAAGTGTATCCTCTCTAGATATCTCACATATCCTAGAAGCTTCCTCAAATTATGACGCTTGTTTGTCAGTCTTGGAAGATGTCTCTCTCCCACCTGAATATGAGGGGGCACTCCCTCTGAATGATTGAATCTCCCTCTGATCCAATTAAATCTCTCTGAGAACAAGATCACTCTGAGTATACATGCTCCCTCTGGAACTTGAATCCCTCTAAGTTTGTACAATATCTGTATCCATCCTCTCCCTCTGCACCTGCTAACCTCCTCTAAAGTTTGATCTCCTATTAACTGTCATGGGAGGTTTCTCCTCCATACTAGATCCTAAGGGATAAATCCCTCTAAACTTTGTCTCCTTCTGAGTGGGTACATGGTGGGGCCACTTGCCTCACCATTAGTGGAGCCACCTTTTCATCCTCATAACTATGACTCTATGTAACATGATAAACTCTGAGGTCATTTTATTTCCTTGAAAGCGTCACTGGGAGTTGCATTCCTCTCTATATCCTGTAGATCATGAAGTCATGCTGGTCTCTTCCTGGTCACTGAAACATGTCTAGGTAGATCCATTTTCCCTACTAGATCTAATGACTCATCCTAATGGTCTGAATAATGAAAAACTAGACTGTATGGTCATTCTACGAATCCTTATGCTTCTCACTATCAATCTCCATGTGGAACACTCTGTATCTCACAAAAGTATCCTTCTTTCCAGAAGATCCTAAATTCGTCATCTTCACCTTCAGTACATGGATGTATATTGTCATGTACACAACTCTATGTCTGGATAGTTTTCTCCATGTATCATACTAGATACCATCTAATCTCTTTCCTCCTGCAACCATCACTATAGATGCCTCTTAGATTTGTTACCTATGACCTACCTGGAATGAGAAAAAGAACAAGTACAATCGTCACTATAGCTCTTTCTCAGAGCTATTACATGTGACCTTCCTGGAACAAAAAAAAAAGAATAAGAAATAATAAAAAAACGTTTCTAGTGTTGTTACCAATCATTCCTCCATGGTAACCTTCCTGGAACAAAACAAGAACATCTTCAGGGTAACCTCCATGGAATTTACAAGGTAACTTGCCTCGGACAAAAACACCAACCAAGAACATTTCCTAGAAGAGATCAATTTCATCTTGTAAATAAGTGCATCATTAGTAATGAACAATGAGAATTTACATAATGATCATCGTATCGTCAATATTCAAGTGTTACTAAACATTTGATAGTAATAGTACTTGGTAGTAATAGACTTCTAAAGACCACTATCCCAGTTACAACATTTACTTAAGATGCAACAATATAAAATATCAAACCTGGTATGCAAACCTGGAGTCTTCTTGTTGTTGTCCCATTTGACCTTGATTTGTCATAAATTGTACGATACATCACCATTGCTACCTCCAACTCTTGCACTTCCTCTAAGTGCACTAGATCTAATATCCCTTTGGATCTAGTATAACTGCTTGGAAAAATGTCATTTTTCCAAGTGTACATTTCCTGCAATCACCCTCATGATATAACTTATATACAAGTGAATACCTCTTAAATTTGTAGCACCATCTAGGTTGTCTTCCAATATGAGACAGTACATCATCTCAACAATAAGAAGTCATAAATATGAATCAGAAGGTTCAATGTCAGGAAAATGTTAATAAGCCTGAAAACCCTAAAATTTTAACTTTGACATATTGTTATTCGAAGAAGTGAAATAGGTGCACTAGGGAAAGGAGAGTTGGTCTATGATAAAATTATTCCCAACTCAGCCCAATAATTTGATCAACGAGTTTTACAAAATGTTGTTGCAACTGTTGTAGTGAGTTTTAGGGTGAAAGTTCAACTTGCACCAAACTGCAGTCTGAGAGGTGCAGTGAATGCACTAGATTAAGTCGACTTGATTAGAGGTGGAGTTAAATCCAACAATTTTTCAATAAGTTTTCAACAAGCTTGACAAGTTCAAGTCTTAACAAAAAACTATGCAGTGGCAATATTTCAACAAAGCTCTAATCCCATGTTGATTTTTGTGATTCTCATATCTTGATAGTTATTGCCTTATGATTTCAAAATAAGATTCACTTTCATACCACAGTTATCATAGAATAACTATACACTTAAAATCTCAACTATAAGAATGCAGTGGAAATAAGAATATCTAGAAATATTAACCATGCACATTAGACACAAGAACACAAGAGTTTATCCTCGGAAACCCAACCTTGGGAGAAAACCCAACAACATTTCTTATAGAAGAATTCAGTCAAAGATATTAACACTACATCACCATCACCTGGTCAGAATACCATACAGAGAAGAGTCCTCTCCAATTCTAGCACCTCCAAGAGCTAGCGCCTCGATAATATGACCAATAATAGCCAAGAGAAAGATACTTCAAGCCTAGCACCTTTCCAAGATAGTGCATAAGTAAGTAGACCAAGAACTGCAACTGGGAAGATGAAACTAACACAAAGAAACTAGCTAGTGCACACTGCATAAGGAGAACTCACTGTCTGTCCAAAGGAAATGATCCAGCCTATATTTATACTAATCTAGGTGCCTGTCTTTTCATGTAAGGCTTACTTCTCATTCTGGGTCTTCAAATTTACTTTATTATTTTTTTTCTTTTACTAGTCGGACCGACTTCTCTTGTCGGGTGTTCAATTTCTTCCTGAGGCTTCTTTAATGGTGAAATGGTTCTTATTGTACTTCCTTGTGGAGAATGACTACCTGAAGTTGAAAAAATTCAATATGTTGGCCCACTTTTTCCAATCTTCTCGTTATCACTCAAATCAGTTAGTTGGCATCAATTGTTGGAATTGGATGCTAGGTGATTTTGATGGAATTGAATGTTTGTTAATTATGAAATTTCTTATTCATAATTCTTATTGTATTATTTGTTGTTACTTTTTTTAAGCTTCAATAGCCTTCATAGAAAATTGTATTTGAATTTAAGTCTTGTTTTAAAAAAAAATTATATTCAAGGGTTTTGAGACATAGTCAAATTTTCTATTTATTTGAGTCTTTGCAAATGTTTGAAATATTTTCCTTTGTTGAATCCTTAAACTATTCTACTCTTTTTATCTTTTCACTTTTTTATTTTTCACTTTATGAATCTTTTCTCCGATTCTCGAATCAGGCATAATTTCTAAATCAACCCCTCTTTTCCTAATTTGAACTTTATTTCCAATTGATTCCTGAACCTATCCCTCTTTACCTCATTCAAATTCAATTTCCTCCCAATTCCTGAATCTGTCCCTCTTTACCTCATTCGAACTTTGTCTCCAATTGCTTCTCGAATCTTTCCATTTTATCCATTTGAAATTTTGTTTTATGGTCAATCTTTGAATTGGGTCTAATGTCTAAATGACGCCCTATTTTCCTTCAGTTATTCCCATGTATGAACTTTTCTCCCCAATTTTCAATCGGGCATGATCTCTTAATTAGGCTTCCTTCTCCTTTCTTTTCAATTTTTCACCCCCAATTCATTGATTGGGATTTATTATGAATCGAAACCCTGTTCACCCATTTTCAATGTATTTTTTCACTTTCAAATGGTCGATATTCTTGCATTTTGAATGTACTTTTCCTCTTTTGAATGAATTTTTGGCCCTTTCACAAATAAATCCAAATAAAAAAAATATGAGCCTATCCTCCATAATAAATACCAAATGAAAATAAGGCATCTAGCAAGAAAAAAAACAAGTAATCAATGAACCATTAAAATAAACATCCCCCTTCTTACTCAAATGCCACCTGGGCAAGAATTACCCTCTCAATTGTTGGCAACAGCTTCAGCTCAAGGGAATCCACCTTCCTAAAATCAAAAGTGGATCAAAACTAGGGTGTTATAGAGAAAAAATTGTGTATTTACATAGGAGGTTCATTAGAGATTCAAATCAACAAAAAAAGAGAGGGTAAAATAGAGTAAAGAAATTGTTAGGAACTAAAAATGTGTTTGGAGTATCACTAGTTTGCACCAACAAGTAATATTCTCCTTCTTATATTTCTCTTCTTTCATCCTCTTTGTCTTTGTAAGCTGCATTATTTGAGTAATAGATATCGTAAAGGGGTGGAAGAAATCCCAAGATAGTGATTATATAGTTAAAACCCTTGGTGCCCTTATTGTATAAATAAATGGTTGTTTCATACCTTAGATTTTACAATCCCTGATATTGGAGCTATTGTTTTATAAATGAATTATTGGATTTTTTGTGTAATTAGGATCGAGGAATAATACCATTTATGAAGTAAGAAACCTAAAGAAATTTATGTCAGTTTCCCTCTCAATTTTTGTCTCACATGGTATTGAATAAACCAAGGGATCTATTCTTGTCTTTCCCATTTGTTTTTTTGTTTAATGAATATGTGTTAGGAAAGTAGTTCAACCTCCCCCTCAACAAATATTTGTTCATTTTCTTTGAGTTATTTGTCAAACAAAATTGGTTCTTGGTGTCGATGGTTTAGAAGACCATTCCTATGGTTGAAACCTATTAAATCCCCTTTCTATTTGGCTTGTTGATCTGGAACAAATCATGATATAATTTTTCATCTATCTTGGTATTTTTTGGGTGGTAACAATTGGAGGAATTGGCTTGAAGGGCCCAGTTTGGAGACTTGGGGTCTAGAATATTCCATAGTTAGTTTGAAGCATCAAACGACACTTTTGGGGTCAAAACTTTGCAAGAATATCTCGCACCCCTTCAACGTGATTCTATATACCAAGAGCTTTCCAACGGTTTGAAAATAACCTAAATTTAAATTTATATGTAGAAGTTATGCCTCCTGCAACTTTATTTTCCCTATTGACCACCATGGTATTAAGTGAATGCCACGTCATCCCCAAATACTCACACATGTGGGGATAGTCACATGTGAAATTTCAAGAAGAATTTGGAGGGTCCAAAACCCTAACATTAATTGATGGTTGAGGCATGAAAATTCATAACCCTAGACAATTATGAGGCTATGTTAAATACTAAGCCTCTAGGAAGAGAAGGGGTTCCATTATTTTATCATTGTACTTTTTCCATAATTGAGCAAAGCATCTACTAGTGGGATTTTAGTGCATAACATAGGATCTATAATATTTTGTAGTATCCATTCAAGCCACAATATCAAATAAAACTCCATAGTGAGTATCCATTTCTTTGTGTTTGCATTTCATAACTGAATAAAATAGAGCAAAGCATGGGCCTCACCTTCTATAGAGGTTTTATCCCATATCGGGTTTCCCAGGTCACATCGCATGTTCATTTATGTGGATGGTTTGTTTATTTTCTTGTTCTTTCATTTTCAGATTTCAGTTATTTCATAAATTTGAAAACTAAGCTAGTGATAATAAATTTGAGATCTAAGGAAACAAACTGCATAGTAAAATATTTCATAATATTTCAAGCTCTTTTGTGAAAAAATATTCCAGTGGCATATTCACGATATTTTACATACCACTTGTTGGTCACCCCAAAAAACAAAAAATCAAAATCCTTTTTATTTTATGGTTTAAGTGCATTGTAGAGGCAACACCATGCACCATCTAGCCCTACAATAAATCTAGGTAGAGATTCATTAAAAAAACAATTTGTAGTGTGATTTACATAACTTTAGTACAAGCGAGGTTCACCCCCATTTGTCTTAGGTTCTAGCTTGAAGGCCTAGAGTGGTGCAAAACATTTCTCTTGCACACTCTGCCACAACATTGAGACCTTCAGTGAGAGAAAAGGGGAACAATTTGGGGGACAAAATAGGAATGAGTGCCATTACCAAGGAGAGAGTTATCCTTGGGATATAATGAAATATTTATTGGAAACTCCATTATTTATTTGTTTGTTTGTTTTTAATCTAGTGGACAATAAGAACTAGCATCTTGCATTATTGAAGACTAGTATTTTGCTAGAAAGTTACTAATGACTCCTTTGGGAAATGAATCCCTATTCCCATTACTACTAAATATATGTTTCTTGTGGTGAGAAAGTAGTAGCTCTTGAGTAAAAATAATCTCACCTAGTAACTCCATATCCATATCATAGCACTAAACTAAGATTAGATTAACACACATATATTCAACAACTATCTCCTTAGTGAGAACATCTATTCAAGTCGGGTTTCTAAGTTTTCCTGCACATAGTTGTTTATTCCCACATTGAAGAACCCCTGTTGTAATTTTAATGTGAAATTTAAGGAAGAACCTTCCTCTAGTTTCATTTCTATCTACACTTATAATATTCTAGATCTTTGTTAAGATAGGATATTATATCTTCATTTATTATCCCTAAACCCTTATGCTCAAAGTTCCATAATGTTAACAACCACAAGTCATCCTTTGCATTAGTCATCAACATGAGTAGTAATAAACCTAGATATGTTGATCCTTGGCTAGATGCAAGGTATTATCCATTAATATTTCCTACAACCTTTTACCCCTTTCCTAATGTATTTCTAAACCCTTATCCTCAACCTTTCACCCCTTTCTTGATGGATGTCTAAAATCCTTCCAAAGTTTAGTGGATTTGACCCTAGAGTTGGTAATAAACACCTCACCTCCTTCCAAGATTTCATTGATAACCTCCTTGTTCAACATGAAGATGTTTTCACACATATTTTTGTACATTATTTGGAAGGGGATTCTATCAAGAACTTGACATCCAAATCCATATCCACTTGGAAAGAATTGCATGTTCATCTCCAACTCTTGATAGAGTTTAATTTTTTAAGGAAGGACGATCTTGAAGGTGAAGAAACATTCAATAACAATTTCATCAAGTCTTCTCATGGGATCCCTAAGAATGTTAGGCCTTTAATATTAGTTTCCATGTTGTCTTACATTGCAATCCAAAGTTTTGATGTTTCACTATACCTTAGAGAAAGACATATATCAAATTTGGATGCCATGCTTGACGATGCATTAGAGATGGAAGGTAGCATGCTAGTTTCTGAACTACTGGCTTCCTCTCATATCCATTCTCATAAGGGAAGTGAATGTGAGAAAGAACCTAAGGCTTCATTGTATACTCCAAATCAATTTAATTCTTGTTTACATGAAGGCTTCATAACATTGTCGAAATTTGAAGGAGATGGAAGGGAAGTATTTAATGTTCCATTAAAATTACAAAATCAGTTGTCAAAGGAACCCTTTGAGCCCATTATATATACATAATAGAAACTTCATTGTAATGGGCCATTGAATCTTGTTGAAGTCGGGGTTTTCATAAATTTTTGAGGGCACGTTCAGGATGGAAAACTTTCTAGGCAATCATGTCAACATGAATAAGAAATTGTTAAAACCAATGGTGATTGGTCACCTACCCCCATTTTCAGAAAGAGTTTCCAACTAGATGATGAAAACAAAGAATATGGTGATTTGCATCACATAGGTTATGAAATTAATGAGTTATTTATTCAACCTCTTGTTCTTTTGAAAGATATTGTTGTCAATCAATGTTCATTAGATTATAATGTTGAATTAGGAGCTGTGAACCAATAAGGAAATAATGTTTAGAACATAAAATCTGAACATGATCAAGAGGGGAACAATCGATCCATCCAAGAAAAGGTGTTCTTATATATCCTTGAGAAAGAAAGATAGAAGGGAATTCAACTTTCACATGAGTATTTCCAATGTGACAATGATGGCAAGGGAGAAGAAGACAACCATGAAAACAAAGAAGGATGTTTCCCTACATGTGAAGGTAACAATACAACAAAAATTCCACAAACATTAGAACATCCAAACATGAAATTTGATAAATTATCCTTGATGATGATGCCAACAGTCAGAAGAGAAAAGGTTAATTTTACGTCTAAGAAACCAATGGAAAGTACAAATTTGACATTCAAGAAAAAATCTATTTTTTGTTCTACACTTTTGATACAAGACCTCCTATCCTAAAACCCTTTTATGCAATCTTAAGTTGTAATTGCATTGTAAACCTTGAAATAGGGGTTTCAAGGATCGTTTGAGCTTCTCGGATTCAATCACTAACAGGATCAAATATCCACATGACCACATTTTAACACATAGGCACTAAACCTTGTTCTCCTCATATGCCCGAAGGACCTCTGCCTTCTCTTCGTATGACCGAGGGCTATGACCTCTCTCAACTCTTTCAGGCGCTAACCTCCCATCGAGGATCAACGATCGTGCTTAACCAACATGGAGATCTACGATTAGGGATGAATTCAGAGTCCCAAATAACATGGTGTTTATCTCTTTTTTGAGTTCCGTGATGGAAACTTCTCATTGGTAGTGGAATCGATGCCAACCATTGATTTATTGTCAGGTGACGATCGACAATAGACGTGGATTGTGGAACCAAAACTTGTGTGAACATTAACTCAAACTTCCAACCTCGTAATGGCTCCTTGTTGTCAATCTTACTTGTGCTGATCCGACGGTCAAGACTTAATCGGATGTTGATCTGACGGTCCTCCTCTGCAACTCCCAGATTTGAAGGTTGATGTGGCTTTCTTCTTCAAAGGTTGACTTCATCCTTCGACAGACATGATATGTTATTTCCTTAAATCGATGGCTCTTGTAGATTTTTCCACAATGGTTGCATGAGATACCTTAACATCAATAGATACCCAATTACGAATAGACTAGGATCATCAATCCTTTATAGTGATTGATGATTATTGGGACATTTCTGCGATCTAGTTTAGTTTATAGGATTGCACTGAGACCTTGTCCTAAGAGTTTTTCTCCTTAAAAATGAAATCAATTCTTTATCCTGAAATTACACACAATCTAACATACATAGGTTCATCAATTATGAGACAGATATTCACTTAATTTCCATAGAGATGTACAATGCACATATCTTCTCAAATAGAGAATTTTGCATTCATCAAATGTACGGTTATTGTACATACAATTACATAGCCTCACATGCCTTATTTTTCCTAGATTAAATCAACATGCTACAATCCTCATAGACCTAATTAGCATACAATTGGTCCTCTGAGTCTCTAATCTAATTATTTTTTTGATTGGCCACTTCAAATCTCTTGGCCTGATTAACATTTGTTTGGCCACCCTTTTTCCTCTAAGGCTTACAATAATATACAAAGGGCTTCTGAACTATTTGTGGTTCAAATACAACAAATCCTTAGCATTCCTAAGGATCCTCTATGATCCACTTCTCACTCAACTAAATCCCTATTCTAGGATCTCCTAATCCTCAAGATCCTCATGATATCTTCACAAGCCTAATATCTCTCATGTTCTCACACATTCGAGAATATTTACAATAGAAACCTCACACATATATTTCTTACTCAAACTACTCAAAACATACATAACTTCCCATTAATAAACCAAATCCCTTAGAAAACATAAGACCCCCAAGGTCAATCAAATATACAATGATTTTTTGGAGCAGAATTCCCTTGCATTAGACTCCCAAGGTTGAAAATATTCATGATCTTCTGATCATGTGTTTCACATGTTGATGAACCTCCAGGGTCCCAAACTTTGTACTGAAGCCTTCCACTTGCTTCGTCTTCTTCTCTATTCTGTTGTTGCTTTGTTGTTGGTTGCACTTCTCTTGTATTCCACATTTTATGTTGCAATGCCCCACTGGATTTTCTTTGGAAATCTTCCCTTATTACTTTTGTTTTGTTTTTTCTTGTCTCCTCACTTGCTCTGTTGATGTAGATATTCCTTTCCTCTACATGTCTTCTCTGAGACATCTTCACCATCAACATCCTCATTCCTTCAATTACATTGTCCAGACTATCCTTTGGCCGGTACATCTCTTTACTCTACAATATGTTGTCCTTTTGTTTCTCCTTGTTGTTGTTGTTTCCTACTGACTGTTTCAATCCTTGATTCTGCATATCTTCATAGATTTTAATTTGAATTTCACTTGTGCCACTACTGATGTCCACTATATAATACACAATCTTCCTCTTGCTTCCATATTCTTGTTGAATATTGAAATTTTCCATTAGTTGTTGTACCTTTCCTTTACTTATATCTTCAGTAATTTTACTCAGAATGCCTCTTATGTCAAAGTAATTTGACAATGTCATCTTCTCTTCCAACTCTCCAACATTCCTCCATTCTTCATCAATCACATCATTTGCAAGCCATTTTTCAAAAAATATCATCTCATCTTCAAGATTCATGATTGAATGTTGAAGGTGATTTTTACATTTATCTTTACATTATACATCTCTATGTTCACCATCCTCATCCTTACCTACATTATTTGAATGAAATCGAACATTAAAATTTCTATCATGATTAAACATGTGTGAACATTCTTCATATATGGCTGCATTTTCTTTCCTTATGTAATCTTGATTACTCAACAAATTCTCTAAAACTTTTAATTTCATCCTCAAAATCAGTGAGCACAATATCATAGTGTTTCCCTCTTTCTTATTTTATGACATAATTTTGTATATGTCTTCCTTCTCTTCCTTCAATACCTGCAACAACATACCAATGATTACGTTTAAAACCATGATACTCTAAAGTCTCTACTGATGATTCTAACATCATTCCCCCTTGTTCAAATGCGACATCAATTTTCTGATTTGCTTCTCCTCCCGACTCAGATTTATTCAACAATTTCTCCAGAAGCTCTGCAACAGAACATTCCTCTTCTTCAATTTCTCTTTGTCCATCCTCATGAGCCAAATCTACCTTATTTTCTGCAGCAATAAAATCCTCTGACTGTCTTCCAACAATCCATTTGTTTGGTAGTGTATGGTATTTCTCTTGGCTTTCGTTTTGAGAAAATCTTACCTCCTTTTCTACAACAATAAATTTATGCAGTTGTCCTTCATTTTCTTCTTTGGAAACATGCATATGGGCTCCACCTTGGTTGTCTTCATGAGGCAATGTGACCTCATCCTCCATTAGAATGAGTTTCTAATCCCGCCTGCTTGAAATGTTTTTATACATTTCTTTTTCTTCCTTTTGAATGTTGACAACTTCAACTACTAAATCTGCAACCACAAACAATATGTCAGAAATAAAAACATTAGGCCTTTCAGCCTTACTTGTCAGCATATTCATATGTTGATATGAAATCTTCAAAGAGCTCATGAGACTTCCTACAAGTATATGTTCCTCTTGATTATCCAAGCAATCTGTAAGATCCACAATAGATATTCTCTCAACATCATCCTCTCCAAGGATGTCACCTTGCTCTGGTTCACAATAATGAAATCCTTCTTTTTTTGTCAATGGCCTAAATCTGAACTCAACTCCTCTGAGTTTATCTTTCTTATTTAAAGAATTCAATATATGCTTCATTTACCTTAGGATTTTCCTTAGTTTTTGGGTTGCATCTACCTTTCTATCTAGGAGCGTTTCCATCACCTCTAGCTATACTTCTATATCAACTAATATGATGTCAAATATGTCTTGATTTGATCTTTCATGGTCTCTTTCTGAACCACAATGATCTCCAATATTCGTTGTCTCCATTTCCTTTGTGAACTCCATCTTGTTCACTTGTGGACTGCACCTAAGACTTCACCTTTAACAAGTCTCCATATATTCCTTTCATACCTCAGCAAGCTATCTCATTGATCTTGGCCTCTTGGTATTCTCTTGTTCTCTGCCTCTGAACCACTCTTTGAGAAACCTCTTCTCTTTTAGGCTTTGCAGCTTCCACCTCCTTTTGAGAACACTCACTTGTCCTCCCTATCCAACCTCTGTTGGAATTCTTCAGGTGACTCCACTACTTAACAACTCACATGCTCTTCTCATTTAAGAACACAACATGTTCTCAGTTACATATCCTCTAAGTTGCAATGTTGCTAACACCCTCTTTGTATACTACCTGCAATCTGCAAACAAACCTTAAAACCAGAGTTATCATAGAAACATCAATAATACCTGCAAGATCTGTTCATGATCTTTTCTTCCACATCCAATGCACTTGAATAGACAATTTCCTGTTAACCATGTCTCTGTCTATTAGAATTATAATCTGATCCTCTCTCCATTTCTTTGCAATATCTCTGTCAATTGCACACAAATCACACTTTCTTTGTCTTTCTTGTTCTGTCTGACTTTACTGTCTGATCTCTTCTCTTTGTACTTGTCTTTGCATTATCAGATTCCACAATTTTAGTTCCTTATGTGTTATCACAACTAATTTTGACTTCCTATCAGATGTATGACAAATTATATTTGCAGGTATATTTACTGCATCAACTCACTTTCAAGAGCATAAACCTTTCTATTATTTACCTCCCAAAGATATTTTACTTTCTCCGATACTACTTGATATAGAACCTCCCATCCTAAAACCCTTTTATGCAATATTTTGTTGTAATTGCATTGTAAACCCCGAAATAGGGGTTCCAAGGATCGTCTGAGCTTCTATGATTCTATCACTAATAGGATCGAATATCCACATGACCACAGTTTAACATAGAGGTGCTAAACCATGTTCTCCTCTAATGCTCGAAGGACCTCTTCCCTCTCTTCGTATGACTGAGGGCTATGACCTCGTTCAACTCTTTCAAGAGATAACCTCCCATCGAGGATCGATGATCGTGCTTAACTGGCATGGATATCTGCGATCAGGGATGACTGCAGAGTCCCAACTAGCATGGCGTTTATCTCCTTTTCCGAGTTCCACAATGGAAACTACTCGTTGGCAGTGAAATCGAAGCCAAACATTGATTTATTGGTAGGTGACGATCGACGATCGATGTGGATTAAAGAACTGAAAAATGTGTGAATTTTAACTCAACCTTTGAACCCCATAATGGCTCCCCATTATCGATCTTACTTTTTTTTATCTGACAATCAGGACTTAATTGGATGTTGATCTGATGGTCCTCCTCTACAACTCATAGATATGACGGTTGTTGTAGATTTCTTCTTCAAAGGATTAATTCATCCTTTAACGATCACGATCTGTTCTTTCCTTAGATCGATGACTCCTAAAGCTTCTTCCACCATGGTTGCGTGAGATACCTTAACCTCAATAGCTACCCAATTACAAATAGACTAGGATCATCAATCCTTTACAGTGATTGATAGTCACTGGGACATTTCTATGATCTGGTTTAGTTTATTGGATTGTGTCGAGACCTTGTCCTGAGAGTTTTTCTCCTTAAACCTACAATCAATTCTTTATCCTGCAATTACACACAATCTCACATACACAGGTTCGTCAATTATGAGACAAAGATTCGCTTAATTTCCACAGAGACATACAATGCATAGATATTCTCAAACATAGAGTTTTGCATTCATAAAATGTACGCTTATTGTACATACAATTACATAGCCTCGCAGGCCTTCCTTTGCCTAGATTAAATCAATAGGATACAATATTCATAGACCTAATTAACATACAATTGGTCCTCTCGGTCTTCTATCTAATTCTTCTGTTGATTGGCCACTTCCAATCTCTTGGCCTGATTAACATTTGTTTGGCCACCCTTTTGCCTCTAAGACTTACAATAATATACAAAGGGATTCTGAACTATTTTTGGTTCAGAGCTAACAAATCCTCAACATATTCCTAAGGATCCTCTCTGATCCACTTCTCACTCAACTAAATCCCTATTCTAGGATCTCCTAATCCCTAAGATCCTCATGAGATCTTCACAAGCATAATATCTCTCATGTTCTCACACATTTGAGAATATTTACAATAAAAACCTCACACATATATCTCTTACTCAAACTACTCAAAACATACATAATTTCCCATTAATAAACCAAATCCCTTAGAAAACATAAGACCCCCTAGGTCAATCAAATATGCAATGATTTTTCGGAGCAGAATGACCTTGCATCAAATTTTGAGCCTAAATGCATTGAAAAAATGATTTTTCATGAAGACCTAGTTGTTGCATGGATGGAGGAGACCTTCCAAAAGACAAAGAAACAAAGAAAATATTGGAGATGGGTAACTCATTCATTGTTTTTCTCTGTTTTCATTCATTTCCATTTTTCCTTCAATGTTGACCAATGTTGTTCTAGTTTTATTTGTGCCTCAAGTAATGTTGGGTTCTCATTGGCACATTGTACGATCCTTGGAGAAATTTCACATTGTCATTTTACCTTCCAAACCCCAATGAAATCTACCATATTTTTTTCCCTATGCATGCACAAGTCTCATAGCCTTATCAAACTACATACATGATTCCATTGGTGGTGCCATGTCACCTAGTGTGCCCATTTTCCAATTAGGTTAGGTAGGTAGGTTTTCCATTTTTCTTATTAAATTCCCCACATTCTATTTTTTGTCTTTTTATTATTTAGTTGTATTTATTGACATTATTTCCAAAAAGAGCATGTGTTATCCTATAAAACAAAGTTTGGGGAGAAGAAAATATTTGACTTCATAGCCTAATGGATTAATGCATTGGTATGCTTCACCTAATATATATAGTTCTTGATACCTCATAGGGAGGAGCCATTCCACAAATGGAGCTAATGTTTTCAATTTTTTAAGTCCTCAACAAATTTCATTTCAAATTGCATTTGAAATCAAGTTTTTTCTTTAAAATTTTGATTACTCGAGGATTTTTAGAGTTAACTAATTTCTCCATCTATTTGAGACTTTGAAAATATTTGGAAGCTTTTCCTTTGTTGAATCCTTAAATCAGTTTACTCTTTTTTTCATTTCACTTCTTAAGTTTTTACTATAGTAAGTTTCTTTTGGATTTTCAAATCCGGCCTAATTTCTAAATCGATACCCCTTTTCCTCATTCAAACTTTTTTCCACCCAATTCCTAAATCAGGACCAATTTCAAAATTCATCTCTCTTTACTTCATTTGAACCTTGTTTCCACTTGATTCTTGAATCTCCTCTTTACCTTGCCCGAGCTCTATTTCCACTTGATTCTCAAATTGGGCTCAATTTCTAAATTAGGCCTTTCTTTATGTTTGGATTTTCATTTTATTGTTAATATTCGAATTGGGATTGATTTCTTAATTGGACCCTATTTTGTTTCATTTATTCCCATGTTCAAACTTTTATCCCTAATTTTGAATCGGGTTTGATCTCCTGATTGGGCCTTTGTCTTCTTTATTTTCAAATTTTAACTCTTAATCTATTGATCGAGCATGATTTCTAAATCAAGCCCCTTTTTACCCATTTGAAATGTATTTTTCACTTTTCCCTTTTGATTGAATTTTTGGCCCTTTCAATGGTAACTCCAAAAAAATGCATATGACCCTATCAGCCATAATAAACATTGAATGGAAAGAAGGAACCTAGAAATATAACAAACCAGTAATTGATGACAGGTCAAAATCAACATCCCCCCCTCTTGCTCAAATTCCATTTGGGAAAAACTACACTCTCAACCATTAGTAACAACTTCAACTGAAGTCAAGTTGCCTTCCTAGAAGCAAAATAAGAAGTGGTGCTAGGAAAGGAAAGAAACCAAAATAGTAAATAACCATTTTGTTAGACTAATTTTGCAAGATTGAGAGAGAGTGGTAACCCTTTTAGCAGAAACCAAGCCCTAAGTCGAAAGAATCAATTAGCAAAAGTGGCATGAGAATGGAGGGCTTCCATGGATTGTGAGGATATGCCTTTTCTAACCTAATTTTGGGCTCATTTCCCCCCTAGTTGTCCATAAGAGATATGTTTGTCTCATTTACACAAGGGGTTCATTATAGGTTTGACTTAGAAACAAAATATGGCGAAATAGAGGAATTATGCCATTAGAATTTAAAAATCTTCCTAGAGTACCACTATTTTTGTAGAAACAAGTAACATTTTCTTTCTTCTACTTCTCTTCTTTCATCCCCTTTATCTTTTCGATCATTATCTCAGAAATAGATATAGTAAATATAAGTAAGGGAACCTTTAGCATTGATTTTATAGTCCAAACACTTGGTGCACTTATTGTATAAATGAATGGTTCTTTCAAACCTCATATTTTGAAGTCCCCAACATTGAAGCTATTATTTTATAAATGAATTATTGGGTTTATTTTTTAATCAAGACTAAGGCACATTACCATTGGTGAAGTAATAAATCTCAAGCAAGGTATGTTGGTTTCCCTTTTGATTTTCTATCTCATATGGTATTGAATAAACCAATGTATCTATGCTTGTCTTTCCTCAACATATATTTATTCATTTTCTCTTAATTATTTGTCAAATAAAACTAGATCATGGTGCCCATAATTTAGAAAATCATTCATCACTAAAACCAGTTAAATCCCCTTGTCATTTGGTTTGTTGGTCACCCACAAAAACCAATACTCAACACCCTTTTTAATTTTTTCTTTAAGTACATTGTGCAGGAAACACCATGCACCATCCCACGATTGCAAGTAATCAGTCTAAGCTTGTCCATTGTGCAGGAAACACCATGCACCATCCCACGATTGCAACATCCCACGATTGCAAGTAATCAGTCCAAGCTTCACTAAAAGGAGTTGTTCTAGTGTCACAGGTTAGTTCAAATAACTTTAGGATAAGTGAGATTAAATCCCCCAACCCTGGCCTGAGTCTTGGCTCTAAGGCCTAGATTGATGTAGGAAGGTGCTTCTACAAAATATGCCTCGACATTGAGACCCTCAATGGCAGCATAGAGAAACAAATTAAAAAACATTAGTATCAATTTTTTTTATATTACCCACATATATAGTTGTGTTATTTTTCTTAATAATGTGCATACGTATATTTATTATTATATTTTTATTATTTTTAAATAGTAAACATGTATTTTAAATCGATATATGTCGCATTACCAATATCCATATCACAACATCCATGTCACACTAGAGTGCAAAACAACTCTTTATACAATAATTATTCAACCATATATATTTTATATTTGACATTAATGCTTTCCAACTAAGCGTTATGTTTATTGCTTCAAATAAATATCTAATAAATAACTTTACTAAAAGGATATATATAAAAATGGAATGTGCAACCCTATAAAAGAGAAATATTAGCAAAGTGAATGAGTGGATTTCTTGATGAAAAACGAAGATATATTGTTCCTTTGTATAACACCGTTTTTTTTTTTTTTTAATTTATAGTTCTTTAAAAAATTATTGATGTGAAGAAGATAATAAAATATAAAGTGTTTAAAATAAAATAATTGAAAATAATGATAATGCTTATGAATTAAATTAAAATTATAAATGTATAAAACATAAGTTGATTATATCTTGAGAATGTAACTTTTCACAATTAGATATAATGTTGAGAATGTTTTTAGATACATTGTGTATATGGTTTTGAAACATCAAACATTTCGAGTGGACACTCTACTCATCATTAGGGACAACAGTGTAGGAAAATAGTGCAGAGGTATGTATTTAAAGAGGTGAATAGGTTAGTGAACTTTGAAAAAGGATTAGGTAAGTGAACTTTAAATGAGAATTAGGGAAAGGATCAACAAAGCCATTGAAATTAAATAAGGTTGAAAAAATAATTTGTTGAAAAAATAAATATTAAAAAGATCAAATTAGTAGTTGGGGAGAGGTAGAATAAAAAATAAATGTAAAGAGGAGAAGAAAGCTCAGTAACAATATTAAAAGAAAATTAAAAATATCGGAAAATGAAGAATTTTGACATGTTTGAAAATAGTCAAAATAAAGAAGAAATTGTTGTTTACGTAAATAGCCAAATAATAAAGGAGGATGATATTGAAACAATACTTTAATAATATAATATAAAATATAAATAATGAGAAGGATATAATATAATAATGAATAAAAAATTGTTGGTGTAGATTACCATATGATAATGCCGAATAATATTGGTAAGTTAAAATTATAATACAAAATGGTTAAATAATTTAATATGATAGAATAACCCTCGGATGGGGTGTTAGTGACGAACAGGTGTCATAAGGGAGGGTACGATGCCTTCCAGCGCGGTACCAACCACGTGACTTGTGCATGCCCCTCCCCACCTCCCACACCATGAATTTAAAACCACTTCACTCATACCAGAGCACCATTAATGCTCCAAGTGTGCTCTGTTATGCCCTTTCGTCTGTTCAATGGAGCCTCCATTACTCTGGTCACCTCTACATGTGTGCATCCTCCCTCTCTAGTGGTATTCATACCATGGAGCTCACCGTCGTTCTCTTCATCCTTATCTCTTCTCACCATAGCCATCTCGCGGTTTGTGACCTCCTCTGGTGCTCACCTGCCACTTTTTCCATTTCCTTCTTCCTGCTCACCTTCGCCATGCTTTGTCCATGCCTAGAATGCAAGGAAAATCAAAGCATGTCTTGGCTTGGCACCAAAACTGGTCGAGCATGGAAATTCAGCCTTAGCCTGCTCCTGCACCCTCGCATAGCCCATCGCTCTCCTCGCTCTCTTCTTCTGGTCATTCTTCTCAAAGACACAGTGGTATCCCACCTCTTTCTTCGCCATGGTCTTCCAAGGTTGAATGGTTCGACCTCCTGGGGAATTCACTGGGATTTTCCCGAGGGCCCTTACCGGACTTGGCCTCCTCCTTGCAACCTGCCTTGGTTGTCCCTCCCATTTCTCCTGAGAACTCAGCTCCTGCGCCACCGCCAGTGCACTCGCCACCAATCCATTCTTCACGCAAGGATACCTTCGTCCACCGAGAGAAGCCTCCAAAACAACCCCACTCCTTCTCACACTATGCTACATGTGCAAAATTCCAAGATGACCTTCCAATTCCTCAAGACTTGGTGTTCGAAGTTCGCAAGGAGATGGAAGACCTGCGTTTTCACCTGGAAGTCTTGGACAATAAGGGCTCACAAATCTTGCAGTTGCTCTCCTCTCTACATGGCTCTCACCACCCCATAGAACAGGAACCAGATGCACCAGCGAACTCAGAGGCGATATTGGTTTTGGCTCTGTAGTTGTCTCTAATGGACGACGTGATACCAAGCTCGACTTCAACTCTCTAGGCACCCACCTATGATACTGTGGCATGAAATATGTCCACTACATGAGTGACAACTGTAGCACAAGTGTCAGATAGCATGGCATGTTGGTTGTTTTGTTTATAATTTTCCACCTATATTTTCAGTTAAATTATGTTTTGATTGTCTTATCATTTATGTCAGTCCTAAAGGGTCTAGAATCCTGGACGAATTAGTTTCCCCACAGGGCGATTCCTCTCTAGTTGGTCAATTTTGTTATCTGACCGATTATTTGAACTGATGGTTTTTTAGTTGGGAGGCTAGATGAATTAGTTTCCCCCGGGGAAAATTTAGTAACTACAGTCCTTGGACAGACATGGCGATACTGTAATTTTTGGTGCTGAAAGGATTTTTATATAAATACTTACTTAAAAAAAGTATGATAGAATAATGAAAATAACAAAGAATCATTAAGAATGAAAAATATATAAAATGAATAAACCTAGGGTAACTGAAGAGAAAGGAGTAGGATATCGAGGGAAGAGAATAATGTAATGGAAGAAACCAAAATAACACAAGGAGTAAAAGTAAAGAAGAATAAAAAGAGGGGGGAAAGAGATATTGCAAGAACTTAAACTTGACGAAGGAAGCCTAATGATCAAGGTGGTGAATGGTGGGTTTCCAATATTGGCTAAGTTTGTATACATCTTTGCGATTAAAATTATTAGGATGTTTTTCTATTTCAAGAGCTTCCTGAATGAGCCAAGAAGAGTAATGGGGGGCTAGGGATATAATTTTAGTTTGGTCAAATAAAATTAGGTGCTTGGATTTGAAGGAGTGTTCGACGATGGGTGATTTGAAGATTTGATTATGTGTAGTATAAACTATATTCTCCTTAAGGCGGTCTTTGAAGGATCTACCAGTTCTTCCTGTGTATGATTTTCCACAGGAGCAAGGGGTTTGGTAAACACTTGGGCCAAGCATCGGGTTAGGTTTATCTTTAGCAATTAGAAATAGTTGTTTAATGGTTTTATAAGGTTTGAATAATTTTTATATTCTTCTCAGACAAAAGTTTGGATATAAGATATGTGGTCCCTTGGATGTAGGGCACAAAGATTAGAGCATGAGGAGGGGAATAGGAGGAGGTTGATTTTGGTTTAGGTTTGTTGGAAGAATGAAAAGGTTGGTTGATTTGGTAGAAAGAGTAACCATTGGACAAACGACCTTGGTTAGGTGGGATTTTTCTTGTGCGAGGAATTGGGGGGTTGAAATGTGAACGGAACAAGTAATCAGGGATTTTAGGATAACATATTTTTGAGTCAAATGGTGGTGGGAGCTGGCATTAAGGTATCTATGTGTGTGGGTCTTCTTCCTGTAAACTTGGTGGATAAGATAGTCATTAGGGAGAGGAGAAATAAGGACATCCAAAAATGGGATGGATTTTTCCTTTTGGGTTTCTATAGTGAATTGGATGTGAGGGGAAAGGTTATTAAGGTGGTTAAAAAATGAAATTAGGTTGGAGTGGCCATGAGGCCAAATAAGGAAAGTGTCATCTACAAACCTAAACCAACATTTGGGTTTCATATGACAGTTGTTTAAGGATAAAGACTCAAAATTATCCATAAAAATATTGGTGACAACTGGTGATAAAGAGGACCCGATGTTTGTACCTTTGGTTTGTTCGTAACAAACCCCTTTGAAGGTGAATAAGGTGGAGGAGAGAAAGATTTTAATGAGGTTTAAGGTTTCAAGATCAACAAGTTTGGAGATTAGGATGAGGGCTTTGGAGACATGGATTTTGGTAAATAAGGAGATGACATCAAAGTTGACCATAAGGTCTTGGTCATCAAGGTGAATATTTTTATTTTTATGAATAAAAATAGTGGAATCTTTAATGAAAGAGGAGGTTTTTACAATGAAGGTTTGAATCTTATCAACAAGGAATAGGGAATGGGAATGAGTGGGGATCCAATGGTGCTCACTATTGGTCAGAGAGGGATGTTTTTTTTTATGTATTTTAGGTTGCCCATAGATCCTCAGGGTTTGGGGCTTGTGAGGAACTAGACATTTTTTGGATGTTAGGATCAAGGGAGGAAGATTGGATGGATTTGGTGACCAGGATGGTGTTGGAATTAATAGCGTTTTTGGGAAAAGGTTTATAAGTAGAGGAAGAGAGAAGGTCAAGAAGTTTAGATTCATAGTCGAAGGTGTTCATGATAACAAAGGAATTACCTTTATCGACTTTAAGGATAATGATGTCATTGTTGTCGTTAAGGCTATGAATAGTAAGAAGATTTTATTTAGATAAGTTGATTTTAGGTGGTTTGGATCGTCGGAGGATCCTTCTGCACTGTTTCCTAATTTCTTCAGCTTCGTGAGTGGGAAGGTTGTGGATAATGGATTCTATGGAGAAAATAATATCTTCTACTGGGACACGCCTAGGAGTTATGGAAAAATTAAATCCTTTTTCGAGAAGGAGGGTGGAAGGGTCTAGTTTTAACGAATAGAGATCCAAAACCCTTTCTTCTGTGGAAAATAATACATAGGTCAAATTGGTAGATACTCATACTACCCACAATCAAATATCCAAATCAGTTATCGTCGAACACTCCTTCAAATCTAAGCACCTTATTTGTTTTGACCAAACTAAAATTCTAGCCAGGCAACACCCATTACTCTTCTCAGCTCATTTGAGAAACTCTTGAAATAGAAAAACATCCTAATAATTTTGATCACAAAGATGGCTACAAACTTAGCCAATATTGAAAACCCGCCATTCACCATCTTGATCATTAAACTTCCTTTGTTGAGTTCCAATTCCTACAATATCTATCCCCCTCCCTTTTTATTCTTCTTTGTTTTTCTTCCTCGCATTCTTTTCCCTTTTTATTCTTCTTTGCTTTTCTTCCTCACATTTTTTTGGTTTCTTCCATTACATTATTCTCCCCCATAGCCTACTCCTTTATCTTCATTTACCCTAGGTTTATTTATTTTACATTCTTTCAATCTTACCAATTCTTTGTTATTTTCATTATTATATCATATTAAATCATATCACCAATTTATATTATAATTTCAACTTACCAATATTATTCTACATTGTCATATGTCATATGGTAATCTACACAAATAACATTTTATTCATTACTATATTATATCCTTTTCATTATTTACATATTATATTATTAAAGTATCGTTTCAATATCATCCTCCTTTATTATTTGGCTATCTACACAAACAATATTTTCCTCTTTATTTTGTCTATTTCTCTCGATATTTTTAATTTCTCCCTCATATTATTATCGAGCCTTCTACTCCTCTTTACATCTGTTTTTTATTTTATCTCTTCTCAACCATTAATTTGATCTTTTTAATATTTATTTTCTCAACCAATTAATTTTTCAATCTTATTTAAATTCAACTGTTTTGTTAATTCTTTACTTAATTCTCATTCAACATTTACTTCCTTAAATTTTTTTTTGATGTTTATTTACTTGTTTAGCTATTTAAATACATATTTAGGCAATCTTTTCCTATATATAAGTTTTTTATTCTTCCATGATGGGTGAAAATTGGAATATTTATTTTCTCAACCAATTAATTTTTCAATCTTATTTAATTTCAACTGTTTTGTTAATTCTTTACTTAATTCTCATTCAACATTTACTTAAATTTTTTTTTATGTTTATTTACTTGTTTAGCTATTTAAATACATATTGAGGGAATCTTTTCCTATATATAAGTTTTTTATTTTTTTTACTTGTTTAGCTATTTAAATACATATTGAGAGAATCTTTTCCTATATATAAGTTTTTTATTCTTCCATGATGAGTGAAAATTGAAATATTTACTCAAAATGTTAGACTTTTCAAAACCATATACACAATGTACCCAAAAATATCCAAAAATATTCTCAACACAAATTGATTATAAATATTTTAAATTAAATAAAAAACTATGTCAATTGATATCATCGTTTTATTCTCTATTAAATCAAAACTCATTTATATCTAAATAGAAACAAATTTATTATGATTTTAAATTATTTTATTTAATAAATTAAAAACTTTATCTATAAAAATATTCCAAATATTAAGATTAAGTACAATATAAATATGCTTTCATAATGTAGCTACCTAACTTAAAAAAAAATAAAAAAAATAAAGATATTAGTTAATTTGTAAATAAACTTAATTAAATTTCAAATATTAAATTTCAAAAAAATCAAATATAAAAAAAAACTATGAAATATAAATGATTCAAACAAATAAATACAAACTTAAAAAAATAAATAATGGACAATACCTTTTAATGGCCATATTCCATACACTACCACTTCCTAATGGTGTATTGTATCACAAATCTAAAGAGAAGACATTAAATATTCATATAAATGATTTAAAATTAAAAAAACAAAAAAAATTGAAAAGATGAAAATAAATAAATGATTTGAACTTACTTGCTAGAGCCACCATGAGGAGGGACACATTGTGAGATATGTTAGTAACTTTTTCTTCTAGTCTTGGAAATCTCTCCTTTACTGTATTTCGAGGGTTGTTATGAACATATTCATTAGCCATGGATAGGGTTTTGCGACTTTCTTCTTAACACGATTCCTGGATCCCTACAAATTTCCACAAACACTCGAACAAAACCTTCTCTGATACCAATATAATTTGTAAACTACCATGGATATTTCACTAGAAAGTTCACCACAACATATCTAACAAAATATTGAGATCTTTGTTGTGAAGGTTAATTTGCTTTATATCTCAGATTTTTTAATTGTTGGTTTTCGACTTAAAATGTATGAAATAGATGAAATGAAAAAAAAAGAGAACATACATAAATGCTCACACACCATCCACAAATAAACACAAGATATAACCTAAGAAACCCAATACGGAAGAAAACTCAACTAGAAGGATAGGTCGCTCTGCTCTCTTTTCTTCAAATGCAAGTACAAAGAAAGAGGCACTATATGTGGAGTTTCCTTTGACATTGTGGCCTATATGGATGTTATAGAATACATCCTCCTTTATTATGCTCTATAAATACCACTCCTAGGTGCTCTTCCCAAATATGGAACAAATATAGTGTTAAAGAATTGAACCCCTACTCCTCCTAATGGCTCGATATTTAACATCACCCAATATTCATCTAGGGGTAAGGTCTTGACTTCCTCAACCCTTAGTTATGATAAGGTTTTGAAACTTATAGAATCTTCTTGGAAGTCCATATGTGGCTAGCCCCATATGCATGATTAATGGGGACCGATGTGGCATCCACTCCTACCATGGTGGTCAACACGGTAGGCTAACTTGCAGGAGGCATAACTTTTGCATATTAGCTCCAATTGACGTGATTTTTGCACAGTTGGAAAGGTGTCTATGTAGAATAATGTTAAGGGGTYYGAGATAATGTTGGAAAAGTTTTGACTMCCAAAATTCCATTTGATTCCTCAAAATKGATMTGAAAGGTTTMAAACCCTAATTTTCCAAATTKGGACCTACCATTAAAATGACCYTGCAAYATGATTACTCCAATTTTTTTMACTYTGAAAGCATYGAGATAGATGAAAATTAATATAAGGATCCAATCTRGATCACAACTCCCCATTTAKGGATKCTTTTGGTCCCCAAAATATTTACTAAAGGAGGTAAATAATTKTTTCCWCTACCTTCTTCCTAGARTACCACTTTGCATTGCCTRTAAGTTGTCMTTTCAMCCCAATCTRTCAAAGKTCATGTTGTCYTTRTCTTRTATTTCTRGACCGCTTCTRAAAAAYAATGTCCTCTTYCAAGTYTGCCTAAGAATTCGRTGCTAWGTCATTTATGGAAGGTAGGAMATGCTACYCCTCCTCTTGATATAACATGGWAGGCTCATAGTGTTTGAGATTCTCCATGTTCACTACTGAGTAAATGTCCATGTATGGGGTTAGATTGAGTATGTAGGCATTATTTCCCACCTTCTCAAATATCTCAAAAGTTCCATACTGCAAAGCCTTGACCTTCTTACCAAGACCTTGTACTCTTTCTTTGTTAATTTGTAACCAAACTCTGTTTGCCACTTTGAATGACTTATTGGTTATGTGTTGATCATGTCTAGCCTTGCATTTTTCTTATCACTTCTTAAGCGTCTCCTGTACTTGCAAATGGATTTTCCTAATTTTTTAACAATGTTTTCTTCTCTCAACGCATATCCTATGAGGTCCTCCCTCACTCATCCTTGTTGTTTGTATACAACATCCAAGGGTTAAGGTGGAAAATATCCAAAGAAATATTGAAAAGGTGACGTACCAATAGAAGTGTGGATTGATCTATTATAAAAGTGTTGTATGTATATCATATTTTCATCCCAAGTCTTCAGATGCTTATGATTGTAACCCCTCTGTTATCACTATAATACTTTCTTGGAATCCAAGTCTTCAGATTTGGAGGAATGCTAAATCAACATAGAGGAGTGTTAGATTAGCGGGTGGGGTCATATCTGACAGAGAGGGTTGAAATCGGCAGAAACGTAGGAGTGATGGGACCCAGCGGGCCATATATCTTGATCATCCCAGATCGACGGTCAGGAGACATATCGAGCGAAGAAAAAATGTGGAGGTTAAGCACTAGAGAGTGGGCCGAGGAAAATACCATGGTTTCAACCCATAGACACATGGCACCTCTAGAAGCATATCGGGGAGAAAAGCGGGTGAGCGCGAAACCGCTCAACCACGTCTCGATGTCACGTTTTCTAATATCATTAAATATGTTAAATCTGAAGGTCGCATGTGGAGAGGCGAAAGTGACGGCTGGTCAAATCATTTCAGACCACTTGTTTGAGTACTTTTCATCCGTGCAATGTCAGGTGAGTGCCGCCAAATAACCAACTCGAAGGCTCATCATTCGAAATAGATTGGCCAAATGTGATAAAGTGATGTACCTTCAAGTACTCTTGTCAGTATTTCATGATCGACACTCAATGACGATTATCATTCAAAACATGGGTTACATTACTCTGTTTTGGGCAATTAATGTTCTATTTCAGAACGAGGTAATCACAGGTCAAATCATTCAGGTAAGGAATATAAGTTCATGCTTTCTACAAAACCAGGGAAAATGGATATGACAGACCAACTGGCCTCCAATGAACCAGGATTTTCAACTAATATGAAAAATTCATCATTGAAGAAGAGAGAGAAATTGGTTACTCAAATCTTAGCAACGAAATTTTATACAAAGCCTTCGGGAGAGCCAGGAGTGGATGAAGAGGTCATATTAAATCTCATCATGAAGGATTTAATCATCAATGGATACGCAGGTGAACACCATACACAAGTTGTCAAGAGGAAAGAGAGAAAGTGTCAGAAGACAGAGGTAAAAGCTGAGGTGGTCGAAAACGTTGGGGAAAACCAACCTGCCTGGCTTGATACGTTAAAAGAAGAAATTGCCCAGATGAAATAGATTGCAAGATAAATTTATTGTGTGTCAAAGAATTTTGTAATAATATTGACAAATGGCCTTCAGGGAAAAAACCTCAAATATGCCAGTTTTGTTTATAACGTCCCCTAGAAAATAGGAGTTCGGTTGTTGTACGTTACTCTTTTGTAACCGAAAACTATTTTGGGAACTTTGGGGAAGATGATTCGTTATGAATCCCAGATGTAATATACCTATATATACTATTACAAAGATAAATAAATGGTTGGACTGACCGAAGAGGGGCCTTCCCTCGTAGTAGGAAGAATTTGTAAATCCATGGAGTTAAAGTGAATATACAATGCATAAGTGTTTTGAACTATTTATGAAAAGATTATAATGGTTGTGATATGAGTTTTGTTTTCTCTCATAGTGTGTATTTCTTGTGTCTTTGAAATCCCATTTACATTTTCCTCTTTTAAATTGGAGAGTTAAGAGTCCATAATTCATCTTATGACGCTCTTGACTTAGCAATTTAAATGATGTGATCCTCTTCTTAACTAATTCAGAATTCATTTCAATATGCTCTGATGCAGTTATTTGTTTCCCTTTTCCTCCTTCACCATGCATATTTCAGTTTTGAAAACTTAGACTCATTACCTCATTTAGCCTTTCTCTTCTAGATAGTTATAATGGCTTGCCACTGTTTTATCCATTTTCCACTCAATAGCCCCAAATGTAAACCCTTTTCCTTCACCAGCAACTGTATAAAACTCCCAAACAAACCAAATATAGCCACTAATTATCAAAGAAATATCTAGTGACGCGAGAGAGCCCTCTCTGAGTTGAGCAGGCTAGTGCCCAACTCTAAAGTAGATTGAAATAGTTATCGTTGTCGTTTGTCTATTCAGCCAGACAAAATTTACAGAGTGTTAACATTCTGGCACCGTTGTCAAGGAGGAAATTGGAAAATATTCCCTGGGAAATTATGACATGGTTGAGTTCTAAGGTCTGCTAGTAGCAGACTCTTAGGCACACATTGGTTGTATTTTTTCTCTGGTGACTCCACACATCAAAAATCAGTTTGAAGGTGATTCCATTGGTAGAAGAATCTAGAAATTTAAATTTTCAATGGCGACTCCAGTCTTATTGCAGAATCAATCTTCCAAAACATTATTGGGGACTCCACTCAAGCTTCAAATGTAATGCAGAGACTCCATTGCAAGATGATATCCCTTGACAGAGGTATGAAAAGGCATTATGGAAGAAAGCAAGTACTTAAAATTGGATTTTTTCCAAGGCATTTTATTGTTTGTTGTAAGTTTCCTCTCGTCCTTTCCTGAACAAGATAGACAAATTTTCCTTCACCTACTACATGAAAATAATGACCATGATAATACTGAAATTGCATATCCTCCTCTTGAGATTATACAAATATCTCCTCAGTTTATTACTGACTTCGATCAAAATCTCCCACCTGAACCAAATGATAACCATGACCAAGTTGATGAGCCTCATGAAACCAAGGCCGATATTTCACCTCATTTACTTGATCCAACACCGTACAAAACTTAGCATAGATACAGACCCTTAAAGTACCTCACATCCTACATGATTTTCCTCTAAAGTACTATGAGTACCTACCTATGTTTGATGGGGAACCTGATGCCATATCAGCTGAAAAACGCATGCAAGGGTTTGAGAATTTTATAGATTTGTTTGAGATTGACCATGAGGATGTTTGTATGAGGGCCTTCTCTCAATACTTAAAAGGGGACACTAAAGTTTGATTTAAACATTTGCAGACATAGACAATTAGCTCATGGGAGGAATTGAAGAATGTCTTTTTAAAGTTTTGGGGTAAGAAGAAATATTTGGATCTACAACTTACAGAGTTCTATGCCCTAAAAAGGTAGAGTGATGAAGTTATTTATATCTTCAGCAAAAGGGTTTCCAACATCTATTACAATTTTCACAAACAAATTCAACCCACTGAAGTTTCTTCCATGCTCCATTATACAACAACCCGTCATCCAGATTTGTCTTTCCTTCTAATGGAAAGAAGACCTAAGTCCTTACAACAAATGTTTAATGATGCTCAGGAGATTCAACACAATATCCAAGCACGTGAACAGATTCGAAATGAGGGTTTGGATGCTCAAGAACATGAAATTGAATATGAACAGAAAACAGTTGATTGGAATCTTGTGCGTAGAGTTGATAATATCATATGCCCTCCCGAAATTTTTAATGCCAATGATTTTGCAAAAAAATATATTCCACTTGTTGAACAAGGAGGTATTGATCCATTCCATGATAAGCAGGGGGGTGATTGTTTTATGTATTCATTTGTAGGCGGTCAAAAAAATGAGCCTGCAAATCAGTTTGTTGAAGAGCATATCGATGTTCCAAATTTTTTCTTGTTAGATGACATTGCAGATGTTGTTGATTTTCCTATATATGATGAATATGATGATGATTGTGATGTTGACTTCCTAGAAAAACTATTTGTATGTTCTCTATCAGAAAATGTCCCTTTTCAGCAATGCCATGAGAGTAATCAACCTACGTATCACAGTTACAAAGAAAAAAGTACTAAATCAACTAAAGGGAATTATTTACCTTTATGCTTTTCTTCATTTAAATTATTGAAAGAAAATTCTAAGATTATCATTGAAGCAGATGAATGTGTGTTGACGCCAAATCTCATTGATAAACCAGAACAAATTGACAAGATATTGCAACAATCTTCTCATATGGTTGATGACCCTATTATTTTTTATGTAGAAGGTCTTGTCAGTTCATTATTGTAGTCGTTGGTCGAAGATGAATCTGAAAATGAGTGTGTTCAACCATCCAAAGAAATTGAAAATTGTGCATATGAAAACAATGAAGAAAATGAAGAAGGTTTTGAATCAGGTGAAAGAACCTTGTCATTATTTTCTTCTTCTTTCAAATTGATGAAACAAAATGTTTATAATGTTTCAAATCGGAAATCCTCCAAACATGATGTAGAATATTCAGAAAGCAATGGACTTGAAAATGAAAACTATCTTCCTCTATGTTTTTCTTCTTTTGAATTGTTGAAAGAAAATCAAGAGATAATAGAGGAACAAGGAAAGTCCAATTGCATTCACAATGGCACTGTTTTACACGAGAAAATTGTTATCTGTGAAGAATACCAACAAACTTCTCATACATTTGATGATCATGTGGCTGATTACATGGAAGGTTACTTCAGTTTAGATTTGCAGCTTGTGCTCAGCTATCAGCCTGAAAAAGAAGATGAAGATGATCAAGAAATTGTTGTTAAAGGTTATTTCCTCCCTCTGAAACTAATATAAGTATGCAACAAGATTTCCAGCAAGGCAGTGTGTTTCAAAGTTTCCTTTCTTCCCCTGATAATGGTGTGGTGGTCCAATTTCTATTTGGCCTAGACATGGATGAGGATTCTGAAACTTCATCTATGGAAACTTCAAGAAGTGAACAAACAAATTACATAGAGTTTCAAGAAAGCAACAAAACAGTGTATGCCATTTTTCAATCAGAAATACAAAAAGATAATGAAGAGGCGATGGTTTTGTTTGATTCATTTAAAAATCATGGTTTGAAAATGAATCCATGGGAACTCTTGAATGTGAAATAGTACACGATGTTCTCTTTTCACATTTGCAAGAAGATTATGAGCAGAAACTTATTTCCATTCATTCATTTGAAAGCCAAAATAACAATATTCAAGCAAATTTCCAGAAGATTAATAAAACCAAATCAGAACCATTTGATGAACAGAGGATAACCCTGATGCACATAGTATGGTTGTCATATTTAAATATGTTCAAGGATGTATGAATGTTTTTGTTGATATGCATGGAATACTATGCAAACCTATTGTTGGCATTTCATTTGAAAGTGTTCCCATAACTGAAGAAATAGAGCAAGAGCAACAAACACTTATGAAAGAATCTTGTCTTTCTATTTTTTCTCATCAAGAAGAAATGTTTTTTCATGATTTTCAAGATCCTGTGGCCATCCTATTACAGTCTGCAGTGAAGGAGGAGTTTTTCTCATTCATAAGCTCCGGTTTTGGATTCAACTTTTTCTTTCAACTTCCATCTTTTACATTTGTCTGCCTACTTAACAAAGATGTGAGAAGAGAAAAATCGAGAATCCAATTACTTGATTGGTTGCATTGGCACTTTAGTATCACTTGATTGAGTATTCATTTCAGCAGTTTTAGGGTAGGTAAGTGCAAATAAGCTTGTTCGTCAAGCATTTTTTGGATTTCCACTAGTGTATACAGTCAGATTTATAGCGGTATATTCAGTAGCCAGTGGATAGTAGTGTGTAGAGTTTGGTTTTCAGCAGACACTGGTGACAATTTGGAGCACGGTACACACACGTGTTTTGAGAGCAGCCCAATGGATCCAGAACTTGGTCTACAAGTTATTTTCTACCTCACAGGGAGGGTAACATCCCCAATTGGAGACTATTCTATCACTATAATACTTTCTTGGAATCCAAGTCTTGAGATTTGGTTGAACGCTAAATCAGTATAGAGGAGTGTTAGATTAGCGGGGGGGGTCATATCTAGAGGATAGGGTTAAAATTGGTAGAGACATAGGCGTTATGGGACCCAGTGGGCCATAGATATTGAGCAACCCATATCAACGGTCTGGAGACATATCTGGTGAGGAAACAATGCGGAGGTTAAGCACTAAAGGGCGGGCCAGGGAAAATACCACGGTTTCAACCCATAGACACATGGCACCTCCAGAAGCATATTGGGGAGAAAAGAAGGTGAGCGCGAAACCGCTCAACCACGCCCCGATGTCACTTGTTCTAATATCATTAAATATTTCAACTATAAAGGTCACATGTGGAGAGGGGAAAGTGGCGTCCAGTCAAATCATCTCACGCCACTTGTTCAAGTACTTTTCATCCATGGAATGTCAGGTGAGTGCCGCCAGATAACCAACTCAAAGGCTCATCATTCGAAATAGATTGGAAAAACATGATAAAGTGACGTACCTACAAGTACACTTGTCAATAGTTAATGATTGGCACTCAATGACGATTATCATTCAAAACATGGGTTACATTACTTTGTTTTGGGCAATTAACGTTCTATTTCAGAACGGGGTAATCACAGGTCGAATCATTTAGCTAAGGAAGATAAGTTCATGCTTTCTGCAAAACCAGGGAAAATGGATACAACAGACCAATTGGCCTCCAGTGAACCAGGATTTTCAACTAATATGGCAAATTCATCATTGAAGAGAGAGAAATTGGTTGCTCAAATCTTAGCAACGAAATTTTATACAAAGCCTTCGGGAGATCCAGGAGTGGATGAAGAGGTCAGATTAAATACCATCATGAAGGATTTAATCATCAAAGGATATGCAAGAAAACACCATACATGAGTTGTCAAGAGGAAACAAAGAAAGCGTCTGAAGACAGAGGTAAAAGATGAGGTGGTCGAAAACGTCGGGGAAAACCAACCTGCATGGCTTCATACATTAAAAGAAGAAATTATCAAGATGAAATATATTGCAGGCTAAATTTAGTGTGTGTCGGAGAATTTTGTAAGAATATTGACAAATGGCCTGCAAGGAAAAAACCTCAAATATGTCAGTTTTGTTTATAACATCCCCTAGAAAATAGGAGTTCGGTTGTTGTACTTTACTCTTTTGTAACCAATAGCTATTTTTGGAACTTTGGGGAAGATGATTCGTTCTAAATCCCAGATTTAATCTACCTATATATACTATCACAAAGATAAATAAATGGTTGGACAGACCGAAGAGGGGCCTGCCCTCATAGAAGGAAGACTTTGTAAATCCATGGAGCTAAAGTGAATATACAATGCATAAGCATTTTGAACATTTATGAAAAGATTCTAATGGCTGTGATATGAATTATGTTTTCTCTCATAGTGTGTATTTCTTGTGTCTTTGAAATCCCATTTACATTTGGATCTTTTAAATTGGAGAGTTAAGAGTCTGTAATTCATCTTATGATGCTCTCGACATAGCAATTTAAATGATGTAATTCTCTTCTTAACTAATTCAGAATTCATTTCAATATGATCTGATGCAATTATTTGTTTCCCTTTTCCTCTTTCACCATGCATATTTCAGTTTTCAAAACTCAGACTCATTGCCTCATTTATCCTTTCTCCTCTAGATAATTCTAATGGTCTTCCACTTCTTTATTCATTTTTGACTCCATATCCCCAAATGTCACCCCCTTTCCTTCACCAGCAACTGTATAAAACCCCCAAACAAACCAATCTAGCCATTGATTATCAAAGAAATACCCAGTGACACGAGAGAGCCCTCTCTAAGTTGAGAAGGTTAGGGCTCAACTCTAAAGTAGGTTGAAACAATTACCTTTGTCATTTGTCTATTCATTCGGACAAAATTTACAGAGTGCTAACACCCTCAAAAGTTTCAACAAATTCATTTTGACTACTTCTGTCTACCCATTGGTTTGTGGATGGAAATTTGTAGTTCTCTTCAATTTAGTGTCCATCATCTCTCACAATGTAGTCCAAAATGTACTAATAAATATGGTATTCTTGTCTGAGAATATGCTCCTTGGTATCCCAAAGTGCACCTAGACCTATTCAAAGAACATGTTTGTTTCTTCTTATCCTTTGATGGTATTTTTACAAGGCATGAGAATGCACATCATGTTGAACTTATCAACTGCCACAAATAGATAGTCATGTCCTTTCCTGGTTGTTGGTAAACCTCCCACAAAATCAATGGAAATTATTTCCCAAGGTCAAGTGGGGATAGGTAAGAGATGGTATAAACCTTCGTTCCTAATATTGAGATTTTTGGTACAACAAAGTATACATCCTTTAATATGTTGTGCTAAATGTTCTTTCATTTTTGGCTAGTACACATACCTCTATAAGTTAGAAATTGTATTCCCAAAACCAAAACGTCTTGCAACCTTGGAGATCTTATCCTCTTTGATAAGATGCAGTCATTCACTGTTAGGGACATAGAGATTGTTGAGATTTTAGAATAACCCATTTTGGAAATGATAGTAAACCTTGTCATGACCTTCTTCTATATGAATTTTTCCTTGTAGTTTTTGAAACACCTCCTTGAAGTTCTCATATTCTGTGTATTCCTTTATGTATTTGATGCAATTCAGATATGAATCCCTCCAAAATCATTGTGAACTTGGCCTAGACCCAAATCTACTACTAATTCATCCCACAGTTAGAGCAACCTGATTTATCTTAGGGTGCTCTAAACGCTTAACAGGGTCCCTAGGATCAATCTCCTCCTTCTCTGATTCAATCACTAACAGGATTGAATATCCACATGCCACAATTTAACACAGAGGCGCTAAACCATGTTTAACATACCTAGTCCGAAGGACCTCTGTCTTCTCTTCATGCAACCAAGAGCTATGACCTCAGATCTATTCCTTGTTTGTTAATCGACGATATAGATTGAATCGGTGTGGAGATCTACGACCAGGGACGACTACGAAGTCCCAACTAAACGACCTTTAAAATCGTCGTTGAGTTCTCCAATGGAAGATGCACATTGGTATTGGGATTGATGTGAGCTGTCGATATTTTGATGGGTGACGATCGACGATCGCCATGGATTGCAGAACCGAAATCTGTGTGGACGTTAACTCGTCCTTTCAATCCTGCAATGGCTCCCTGCCGTCGAGTTTCCTTTACTGAGATCTGACGATTACAACTCAATCGGTTATTGATTTACCCCTTTCCTCATGATTGGACGATGTATAACATTCCTAGCCAAATGATGAACGGTTGACGTTCATTCCTTTTGATTCTTGCACAATTGAGATCTAACGATTCTCATCCACCAACGGAGTGATCAGACGACTGTGTATCTTACTCTGTGATCACGATAATATTTCTCCTGCATCATTCGGTTAAGAGCATCGATCCTTCTTGTGATTGATGATCACTGGAATAACATTCCCTGATCTCATATAGAATATAGGATTTCACCAGGCCTCCTCTCTAGAGTTCTCATTTGCGGCCTTGCAACACAAACCATCCACCTGCAATTATATGATCTCAAATATATGCACTTCTTTAACACATAATCATACAATACACAATTAACATATATAAATTCATAGGATTCCAGAATACTTGAAATAGAGTATTTCCTTTACATTCATATACATACATTTACATACAATTACACAGAATAACATGCCTTCTGGTCTTTCACTGACCAAAGTCCTTCCCTCTCTATGGAATAATCCCTCATTCTACTGGTTGTATTAACATTTGTTGGACATTCTTCAATATCTTGGCCTGATAAACATTCATTTTGGCCACATCTTTGATGTCTGGCCTAATCCTCTAGGTGTTTCCATCTCTCTCCTAGATTTCTATCCTAATTAACATTCAATTGGCTACTCCCCTTTTCCTCTAAGGCTTACAATAATATACATAGGGATTCTAAATTGTTTCTAGTTTAGATCCAAAAATCCTCAACAAACTCCTAATGATCCTCTCTGATCCACTATCCACTCAACCAAAT
The DNA here is from genome assembly GCA_000966675.3 of Picea glauca. Taxonomy (NCBI): domain Eukaryota; kingdom Viridiplantae; phylum Streptophyta; class Pinopsida; order Pinales; family Pinaceae; genus Picea; species Picea glauca. The sequence continues at coordinate 1,004,182 of JZKD02S1672716.1, forward strand.
CCCTATTCTAGGATCTCCTAATCCCTAATATCTTCATGATATCTTCACAAGCTTAATATCTCTCATATTCTCACATATTTGAGAACATTTACAATAAAAACCTCACACACATATTCCTCACTCAAACCACTCAAACATACATAATTTTCCATTCAGAAACCAATTCCTTAGCAAACACAAGACCCCCTAGGTCAACCAAATATACAATGATTTTTTAGCAGAATGCTCCTGCATCAGTATGCATCATGGGTAAAATGTTCCATGTGCATAATAGTTCCCAAAGATATAATATTGGATGTGAGTGGCCTTGAAACCATGTCTTCTAACTTTTTTGTGTTTCTCTTCTTATACTTGATGACTAGATGAAATTGTTGTAAAAGCCCCATCCACTTGTAATGTTTGGTTTGTTGTAGCTTATTCTAGGCCTTCAAACACTGCAATGGTTGGTGATATGTGTGGATGATGGTGTCCTTTCCCATTAGATAGTTTTTCCACTTCTTGACATCTTGAAGCAAGGCACAAAGTTCCTTGTCATAGGTAGGGTAGTTGAGAACTTCCCCATGAAATATTTCAAAATGATAGGATACAGGACTTCCTAATTGCATATAAAATGCCCCCATGAAATACCTAGTTGCATCTATCTCCACTTTGAAAGGATTTTTCAAGTTTGGTAATGCAGGAATTGGTGCTTGACTAATATTTATTTTCAGCTCTTTGCAAGCCTTATGTTGATTCTCACCCCACTGGAAACTCTTACCACTCATTGTTATGGTGTGGAGTAGTGTAGGTACTGCTAAAAATGAAGCTATGAACTTTTGTAAGTACCATGGTGCCCCAAACAAACTAATAACTTCAACGAAATTTGTAGGAACTATCCATTTCATGATGGCCTCCATATTTTTGGGATCTATCTTGAGCTCCACTCCATCGGTCACATACCCCAAAGACACCAAATATTGTTGAGAAAACTCAAATTTCTTGAGGTTAGCCAACATTTGGTGCTTTTCGGAGTATCTAACATATGCATGAGATGTGAGATGTGATCCTTTGAGGTAGATCTAGCATATAATCCAAATAAACTATAAAAAATGAATCTAAATATGGGTGTAATGCATCATTCATTAGTCTCATAAATGTAGCTGGTGCATTACATAAATCAAATGCCATGACCAACCCGTTGAGGGTTCTGAGGTCCCTTTAACTCAACATTAGGAACCAAACCCACCTTAGAGGCCCAATTATACTCTGCAACATTTGGTGGGTGGAATGGTTCTCCAAATATTTCGATCTAGCCAATTTATTGATGGGCTTTACTTAGTGATTGACAAGATATCTTTCTGTGAAAGTTCCTCCTTTAGATTAAACATCTCTTTTTTTGTCTTTTATTTTATTCGATGAGTTTGATAAACTAAGGTGTGATGGTATAAACCAACTGATAGAAGGGATTATTAACTACTGAAGAAGGTTGAGCTTGGGATAACCATTGTTCTCTAGCATGCAGACAATGATATTCACACCTATTACAAGTCTAGTAGTAATACGTTAACTTCCTGGTATTTCACACTAATTGAGATACAATTATTGAAAGAAAATATGCATGCAATAAGATGAGTGCAAGAAAAATAGTTTCCTTAGCTATACCATCAGTCACATATTAACACAATGATTTTCTTTTTATCATTTAGATCAAAATAAATTGTAAAGTATTGAAAAACATAGCTTATCAATAGATTCAGAAACTCTTACTAGTTACAACATCAACTACTGAATTCAAAGATGGAAGTAGTTCCTCCTCAATCCAATCACATAATGCCTTTGATGAAAATAAAATTTATCTCCAGTTCTAAACAAAACTTCTTAATTAAAGTTGCTTAGAAATATTTTTTTATAATTCTCAAAAAAGAGGGTCCTTACCCAAAACCATCGACCCTTTTCCGAAAGGTCGATCCCCCTCTTTATAAAGAATTACTAACTTAAAATAGCTACTAAATTTTGTGTTAAGTGAAAAAAAAAAAGGACATGTGGCACTTGATCTCTTTGTTCTCTTGAGATTGTCTAGCGGTTATACTAGAGTGGATGACTCTTCTCGTACTCTGACCACTTGACAAAGAGATCCTCGCATGTATTATCATATGGGAATCTATGATGGTCCATCGGGGCTGAGAGGGTTTCCTTTATTTCTATGGATTGTTCTCTATATCTGAACACCTTGGTACTTAAATGTTGCAGAACTGCACGAGCCTTGATCATATGTTCCATAAAATTATGTACATGATCCGGTGTCATGCTCGCCACCTATGCGATCTCTACCTCCCATGTTGATTCCTATTCTACATGTCATTTGAATATGTCATGCACATCAACAAAGTCTTCAAGTGAGCCGAACTATCGGAGGTCAATGTCTTTCATCTCCTGATTGATCTTTTCCCATCTTCTTTCGCACTCCTCCCACTTATTCTATATATTTTGTTGAGGTTCCTGGGCTATACTTACCTAGTATTCATCTTCCTTCCTGATTTGGGTGATGTTTATATCCCTCAACACTAAGATGCCATGATCCTCCGTGTCTCGGGCCTTCTGTACTGCGCTGATATAATCGATATGTTTTACAGCTAGGTATGCATTTTCATGCCATATCTCCACGTCTTTACAGGTTTCCAGTGCCATGAGAGTGTCTTCCTAAAAATCGGCTACACATGCAGGGAAGAGATGTCTTTCGCTCGTGAACTCATCATATGCACCTCAGAATTCACTCTTCAGAAAAACAGTTACTTGCGTTGAGCGTTGGTAATATTTATCCAAATGGCGTAGATTGTCTAGCTCCTTCTTTGTGGCGGCCAGATCCTTTTCATCTCACTTTGCTCGATCTAGTGTGGCATTAGTGACATCCATCCCTCTATCAATTAGCTTATATGTCTTTTCATTTTCTTTTCTGAGCAGCGTCTCTTCTATGGTGATGAGAATCACGCTATCCAGCGTGAGCCTCCTTTTCTTGGTTTTTCTCCTCATTATGGATTTTCTCTTCCTGTCGTAAGAAATCAATTGTATATTGGTGACCTCATCAATGGGCTCAGGAATTTTTTGGTCTCCCCAGGTTAGAGTGCTTCCCAGGCTTCCTGCCATATATATTTTCTCTAGGACCAACTCTTGTACTTATTTGACAAGGGAAACTGTTGTATGTTCCAATGGCTCAACCTTCGTCTAGTGTTCATCGGCTGGTGAGGTATCGACATTAATTGGAGAGATAGTCACAGGGTCAACACTTACTTGGTGATTGGTTGTTGAGGTTTCAATCTCTATATGTTGCAACTCCTCTTCTTTCTCACCAGAACCTAGCTCATCCGTAGAGCTAACTTTCAGGGATTCCCGATAGGTCACGAAGTTCAGTTTCTAAGGTACTCTCAGCCTCATGGTCACCTTGCAGAGGGTTTGGAATTGATGCATCAAGATTTGGAGTAGATGCTCCCCCTAGTTCTTTCTCCTCTATAATCGGAATCAGAGTTATAAGCGAGGCCTTTGAACTCTCTTCATCATCATAGATAGTAATTAGATAAAAAAGGGTATTATGAACACCTGTTTCACCTGGTGTTCTTGGAATCTCATGCTAGGTTGGAATAGTCACCGACGATATGGCCTGTGGTGACAAAACTATGGGGTTTTCTGGATCGACAGTTTCCTCCAATGGGGTTGATTCTGAGCCATTTAGCTCTTCTCTGGCATTGATTAGGTTGGTTGGGGTGATCCTCTTAGGTTATAAAAGTTGAGTATCATTTTTTAACCGTTGGACGACTCTTTGGGCTTCCTCTAACAACAACATACCCCTCCTTTGTGCCTTTGTGGCTTCTACTGCTCTATTTTCTTCTCTAACCCTGATGGATTCTTGAGCCCTTTGTTCTATCATTTCGAATTGCTCATCCATAATCATAGAGTTAAAACTATTCATGTTTGGGTTATATTTTCTCTGTAGTACCTCCTCCTAGTCCTGAGCACATTCTGTAAAGATCTCATCTTCAAACTTATCATGTGTGTATGGCCAATAGGAAGAGACTTGTGATGCATGTTGAATAACTAGGCCTTTAGGGTAATGTTTGTGAAATCATCCTGTTGGGAACCTGTATTCTAGATGGATCAAACCATATTGTTTGTCTTACGCAGTATCCTTCACTATGAAAAACCCTACATGGAAACCATAGGGTATGAACACTCGTTTCTTGTCTTTAACCAAAGTGGCATTATAACCCTGTAGGATGGTCTAATAATAGATTTTTCCCTACGACAAGTCGGTATGGGATGTGAGAAGGGAGTAAATGGTGCATTGGTGGCCCCAAACACCTTGATGTAAGTCATGGTTTCCTCTAGGTACTAGTGGCCTACTTTTGAAATCATTTTCTTGGTCCCTATAGACAGTCTTGGGTATTATTTCTTGAAAATAATGAAATAAACCTGAGCTATGAATTCATCATAGATGAGAGAATAAGATTTTTTGTACATGTTTTCCCACAGGATGTTGAAGTAGACATGTACAGGTATCTCGGTGACATGCCAACTCAGATTCATGCCGGCGAAGACATTCTTTGTGTAGATCACATCTAGCAGATATGAAGACATGTGAAAAGCAAACGCTTCTCCTTCCTTTGGCGTCTAAGCCTATTGTATGTTGGTTCTCAATTGTTTAGAGATGATTTCTCCCCAGTTTAAGCTACTCCCAAAGATGGCCACAATGTATTCCAGGGGATTCCATGCCTCCAAAAACTTATCACAATATGTCTCCCTATATAATCGGTATATTAGAGCCATTAAATAGATGTATGGCTCCCTTATATTTGTTGTCTCGTACCAACCGTTGCTCCGGTTTGTGAATTTCTTGTCTTCCTTCCACTAGGAGGCCATTAATCAGCTGGTGTCATGGAATTCATAGAACTTCACTACAAAATTTGTGGTTAACCTCTCCTCTGGGTCTTTGATCTTATAATATTTCTGGACCTCTGTCGGGAGAAAACCACTGACACATCCGCCATTATCATCACTAACTAGGCATTCATCATGTGTGTATGATCGATTATCCATACTAGAGTCTCAATGCAGGGAAGAAATAGGGTTTGACAGGCTACCATATGCAAGCATGACTGTCGGATGTTCGGAAAAACCTATTCGTCGAGTGCCTTTACATTCGGATCGTTGTGGGGAATAAATTATGGGTAATCTTCCCGGTTAATTCTGTTGAACACATATCCCCATTGTGGGAGCATTATTTTTTATCATGTGCTTGCTTCTATATCACCAAAAGAAGGGGGATGAGAAAATTATTTCTTAGTTGATATTTTGATGACCAGTTCCTCTCTAGTATCAAACTCCAACTGCCTCGTAGCTCCGGAAGAAGATCCTTCACCGACCTTTGCTTCCTTCAATTTTTGTTCCCTTGGTGAGCATCTGGTTGTTGGATTCCTTGGAGTCATTTTTCTGCAAAGAGAGTAGAGTTAGACATCGTTTTGCAGAGAGAATACTGATATATAAATAAAATGTGGCCACCGAAATGATAAAATTAACACATACCTCTTCTTCGCACTAGCTTAACTTAGTTTTGAAATTCTAAGAATCAAGTGCAACTCTTGAGACACTCTCTTCACTTCTTTGACTACTCTGGAAATCAGAAACCTGTGTGTAGAATGTTGGGATTCAAAACTGTCTTAGTGATTTAAACAGAGAAAATACTTACCTTGTCGCATTAGTTATTCAATTTGGGGTGTAAGTGAGATTCTACAAAATCTATCTCCATATCCGCATTATGATCAAGATTAAATGGAGTCATAGGTTGGCAGTGCAGGAGCATGTTATATTGTGGTTCATCGGCAATTTCAAATTCTTTTTATTCCATCAGGGCATGGGGTAGCAATGTATGCGAAGTGAAACATTAATTGGCCTATTAAATGGTAGAATTCGATCTTATTTTGTGCTGAAAATGTCCCATCATTCCACTAATTTAAACAGGTGGATCGGGAGTCGGCGCTTTTATTTAGACAATGTTCGTCGATATCTCTTGGAAAAAATCCGATGCCAATCCATCCTTCCGTACATCGCTAATGTGGAAATTCTGACCTGGAAATGTGACTAGGACACAAGGAAACCTAAGTTGAATCAGGATGAAACTAGGTCGTACGAAATGCCTATGCTGCAAAGACACATGGCGTTTGAGATTGGCTTCTTCATTTAAGAGTGTTATTCAGAATCGGGGATTTTCATTCGATAAGCGTTTTAACAAACATGTCCTACCCTGCAAATTCCGAAAAACTATCAAGGATTGGTGATCGACGATATGTTTAAACAAGTGTTCCCGGATTACCCCCCTCGAAACCTGTCGATGCTGAAAATGCATCAGGGATCGGTGATCGATGATGTGTTAATGTGAAAATTTTCCATGATTTAAATCTTTTGAGATTTCACCGACCCACTTCAATAATCGGTTATCGTAGGTTCGTCATGGCCCATGTCAATATTTATCCCTCTCATTTTTTACCAATGTCGAGGATACATCGATGATCGACGATTATTGTGGCTATGTGGTCATTTTACTGCTCGGATTTTTTCAATGTCGAACATAAGCGCATGGGTCACAATTTTAGCTATGAATTCTTAATTTAAAATTCCAAGTTATTTTTTTAGATGCAAAGGTTTCACTTTGACAGTTCCAAACAAATCCAAATTGATCGATGATGAGATATGGAAACTAACTTAGCAATCCCTACACAACAGACTCAATTCAGAAAGCAGAACGAAATAAAACAAGTGGTACCCAAAAGAGAAAAAAAAATCATTAAATATTTTAGGGTGTGTTGAGTGCTCAAACAATGGTGATTCTATGGGTGAAACCAGAATCTTTCCTCCTTCCTTTGGGCTTATCTTGTGTATAATTTGGTTGAGAAATTAATTGGCTTCGCTTTTATCAGAGTATTTCCTATCCATGTGTGTACAATTCCCCGGGTTCATGAATCTGGGTCTGCCTATGGAGTTCATCCCTTTTCCCACCTTCATTCCTCTTGACCATGACCCACACCCCTTTTGATAGGAGGGAGGTAAGGAATTCACTAGCTCGAGGTCGTTTTAGTTATCCTTATTCCCTCACTACGGTGTTTCTCCGCTGCCAGTGACCGTCTGTAGCCCCGGCGGAGTCACCCTGACGTCACAGACCTTGCTCCGCTACCAGCGAACGTCCATAGCCTCGACGGAGTTATCTGCATACCCTCTCCAAGTTTTCACTCATTTATATAATTTATTTATTTCTGGAAGAAATTCCCTGAGTGATTTGGAGAGGAGGACGTCTGTTATATGCAAGATGAAATAGTTAAGGTTAAATTCTTCCTAGATCTATCTAGAGGTACATGTGATCCTTTCCAACTTGTCATCTTTCCCTTTGGGCTTTACCAGACCACCAGGCGGATCCTTCATCACTTACCAAGGTTGTTTGTTTTGCAAATACAAGATATAGATCTTCTTGAAGAAATTTGTACTTTCCCAACGTTTCTTATGTTGCACGTAAGGACAAGTTAGGAGCAAAGTTTGCTACACCATATTTATTAAAGTCGACCAATGCTTTATGGAACAAAAATTTATTACAGAAAAATACTAAGAAAAAGAAAAGACAAAAATAAAAAGGAATCTGCAATCAGTCTACCCTAAACCTAAACATTTACCCTAATCAGAATGTATCCTAAAGAAACATGAAAAAGACTTTTTTTATATATTTTTAATAGAAATATTGTTTTAGATCTTGGCCATGCACTGGGAGGGAATCAAGTTCCCCCCTAATATTTTGAAACCGATATATGCCTACCCCAATTATATCGAATACCTAGAAAGGTTTGAGCAATAGATTTTGAAACTTCGAATGTTTTCCCTTAGGTTCATTTTCTCTATCCCATTTCAGGACTAGGTCTCCTACCTCAAAACTCTTCTCTTTCGCCTTATGCTTTTCAAACCATATTTTAACTATCTATTGATGAGCGATGAAATTAGATTTTTCTTTCTCCCTTTCCTCTTCAAGAATGAGGAGTGTATCAATTATTTTTTGAATAATTGATGAGGATGTCCTCTTGAAGACTGAGCAAGCTAAAGTGATGGAATATATAACCCATTTGAGAGAATGGCTTCTTGTTCGTACACTAGGAAGTATGGGGAGTTCCCTATAGCTTCCTTGGGTGTTACTCTATCTTCCCATAAGGCATTATGAAGCAAGCTATGCCAATTCCTATGATTGTATGCAACTTTTTTCTTCAAGATCCTTACTAGGTTTTTATTGGTTGATTTTGCCACCCCATTTCCTTGTGGGTAGTAGTTTGCAGAGTATATAATTATGATTCCTTTGTCCAGAGTGAACTTAGTTAATAGAGTATAAGAAAAGCAAGTGGCATTGCCAAAAATGAGAATGGAAGGCATCCCAAACCTTGTGATCATTTGTTGTTCTATGACTTGAATTACAATCCTTTCATTCACGTGAGACAGAGGGATGGACTCTGCCCATTTTGTGAAATAATATGTAGCATTCAGTATGTATTTATGTTGTTTTGAAAAATTTGGATTAATCTCCCTTATGACGTCTATCCCCCATTTCTCGAATGGTCTAGATATGGTCATTGGTTGGAGTGGGACAGATGCTCTCTTTTCTCTACCAGTGCTCATTTGACAAGATTTATAGTTTCTAGCGTATGTATGGGCATCCTTAAATAGAGCAGGCCAATAATAATTGGCTCTTAATATTTTGTGAGTTGTGATGTCTCCTGCAAAGTGTCCACCCGCATGACCATCATGGATATCCCTCATAATTTTTTCTACATCCTCACGTTTGAGGCATCTCAAGAGTACTCCATCATAATTTATGTGGAAAAGTATTGAATTTACGAGGCGATATTGCGTAGATTTTAGCATGAGAGCTCTCATCTCCTTAGGGCTTAGGTATTCTGGGCAAGTCCCATGATTTAAGAGGTAAATCAAGTTTCCATACCGAGATTCTTTCTCTGGGGTAATGTATAAAGATTCATTGCACCATAATGCTAATTCATTTTCCCAGCGGGGATCTTCATTTATTAGATCTTGGGATTTTGCGACCAGTTTACACAATCCTTCTCCCTTAACTAATTTGGCACATTTTATATCTAGATAGAATTCTTGGACAACTACCATCCAATTTCCCCTTCTCTCCCCCATATCCTATTGAGTGAATAGGGATCGAACTGCGGGATGAGGCACGATGACTTTGGTGTGATTTTCCAGGATGTAAGGTATAAAATGTTTTACTGCTTTGTATACCGCATAAGCATGTTTGCCTATAGTAGGGTAGTTCAATTCGGATCCTTGGAGGTTAGTGCTCATAAATGATATTGGTGCCTCATTGTTGTCATCATACTTCTAGGTCAATACTGCAGCTAAGGATTGGTCGAAGGCGAAAGTATAAAGGAAAAAATATTTACTAAAGTGGGGACTTCGTAGCACCGGGGCTTGAGAGATTGCAGTCTTGATATTGTTGAAGGAATATTTTCTTTCGTCATCCCACTTAAACTCTGCATCCTTGCAAATCATTTTTTGTAAGGGTTTGAAAGTTTCAGCAAAATCGGGCGTGAACTTCCTTACAAAGTTAATTTTTCCAAAGAAGGATTGCATAGCCTTTTTGTTATGGGGCAAGGGAAGCTGAGCTATTTTCTTTATTCGTTCGGGTTCTATGCGAAATCCTGTTTGAGATATAATATGACCCAATAGTTTCCCTTATTCTACACCAAAGATAGTTTTCTTAGGGTCTAAGGATATTCCATATTTCCTACACCTTTAAAAAATGTGGGTTAGATGTTGGATGTGGTCTTCTTTGATCTTTGAATACACATTCATGTCGTATAAATATACTACCAAACATTTGTTAATCAATCCCTGAAAATATACGTCCATGGCCCTTTGGAATTTTTCCCCTACATTAATTAACCCAAAGGGCATGCGTTTATAATAAAACGTTCCCCACTTGGTTTGGAAGGTAGTCTTCAATTGACCTTCTTCTGAAACTAGGACCTGATTATAACCTGAGAAACCATCAAGAAGGGAAAAGATTGCATAACCAGACATAGTCTGCAAGAGTTGTTCCATGGGTGGGACTGGGTAGTTATCATTTTCAGATGCTCTATTAAGGTTTATGAAATATACACATAGACGAATCTCCCCATATTTCTTCCTGATAGGAACCAAATTGGGTACCCAGGAAGAGTGTCTAACCTGAAAAATAATCTTAGCATCTAACAATTTCTTTAGCTCTTGATACATCAGGGGTTCCATAGATGGATGGTAATTCGTAAACTTTTGTTGGAAGGGTTTTACTCCTGATTTTAACGGGATTGTGTGTTGGATAATGCAAGTGTCATAAGTTTTCAATTCTTGATAGGACCATGCAAAGACATATTGATATTCTCTAAAAAAAATTAGGTAAGCTTTCATGTCTTCTTTAGACAATATTTTACCTAGATTGACATTCTTAGGGTTTTTCAAGGTTCCTATGTTTATAGTCTCGTATATGGGACATTAACTTCTTGTCTTTGTATTCTTTGACCCTTTAAATTTTTCCCACGGGTCGAACAGGTTCTCCAAGTTGGCTACCCCTTTCGGTATCGTGTGAAACCTTGGTTTATTAGTAGAGTGATATGTTCCCTTCTTTTGTTCGTGGAAATCAGTTTCTTCCAGTTGATCTTGGAATACCTCATCATCAATAGCCAAATCCTTAAAGTTCTCTTGATTGGTTAGAAAATCTACAATCTGTTCATCTCCTTCAAAAACCTTCCAATTAGAAATATTGTTGGGTACTGATGGTTTGTAGAGTAGTTCAACAATGAACCTAGAGGATTCATAGTCTTCTAAAGGGAATAACCTTGAGGCTGCAGTGGCTAGGGAATCAACAAGAGTATTCTTTGTTATGGAACAATAGTAATATTGAAGGACTCAAAATGTTCTATTAGTGTATGCACCTCTTGTTGGTAATTTCTTAAGCGGGGTGAATTGCAATGGATAGTATTCTTTAATTTCCTAACGATAATTTCAGAGTCTCCAAAAACTTTTAGATCTTTAATGTTTAAGTTTATGGATTTCTTCAGTCCTTGAACTAGAGCTTCATACTCAGTAGTGTTATTGGTGCATTCAAATTCTAGTCTGTAGGATAGGAAAATTTTCTTCCCCTTTGGGTCAATGAGGATAGGAAAATCTACTCTCGACCCTTCTTGTGACTTAGACCCATCAAAATACATTGTCCAAACTTGTGAGAAAAATTTAGCAACTTATTCCGGACTAGTTATTTCCTCATCTCCGTACACCTTATCTGTTGTTTCCAACAGAGGTTCCTAACAAAATATGCTTTCCTTTGCAGTTTACAGTAGATTCACTTGAAAATCCATTTCGTAGTTTTGAGTTAGAGGTGCATCACATGAGAGAGGGGTGAAATTGTTGAAGTCATAATCACAGGAGTAGTTTCCTAGCACGGGGAAATCTGTCGACGAGGATTCGTTGAAAGCTTCTAAATCGGTGACAATATGTTTGAGGTATCTTTCCCTATCGATCTTGATCATCTTTGTATGTCCCTTTAATGGAAACCAGAGGTGAGCCCAGTTCGTACTAAAGTATCCATTCAATTTCTCAAACCAATCTCGACTAAGTAGCAGTCCATAATGCTCTGGGATATCTACTACAATTATTTCAATTACTTGAAACAAGGTCAGTGCTCGTTATAGCGTTTTCTATTGACTTTAAGTCATGTAACAGAAAATCCTTTTGCTAGGAAATACTGCACATGTCCATGATCGACACATTAGCCTTCAACTTATTTAAGTCTTCTACTATGTTGTATTCCAACTTGGGTGCTTCCCGTGTGTGTATGTTTATAGGATTTATTTGGGAGACAAAAGGTGCTTTCAAGTGATCGGATATATGTTTCCCTCTCAAGGACTTCGCGTTTGCACCGCCAAAACCTCAGCGGGTGGTTCTTGGACCTCAAATGTGGTGGTTCAGAGGCATCATAAATTCAGGATCCCACAACAGCATGGTTGTTTCTTCCGAAGGCTCAACTTATTCCTAATCGATGATGTTCACCATTGAGCCACTGGATTGTTCGGTAAGAGAAACTTCATCTAGGAACCGATTGGACATTAAATTCATAGTGTGCACCCATTGGGGACAGTCTCTTTCAGAATGTTTCTCTTAATGGTATGTACAAAAAGAGTCGTATGCTACATTACCCAGGTCAATGTTTAAGTTGACCGGGGGAGGTTCAATTTCTTTGAAAGACGGGTTTCTTTTAAAAAATGGTTTATAAGGAATTTGACCTTGTTTTCCTTCCCCAAAACTTCTTTTCATGTCTATGATTTCATTCGAAAGTTTCTTTATCATCCGTTGTAGGTATTCTATGTCGTCACCTCCTTTTTCGAGACCTTGTTCTGTTTGTTTTCCTGGGGGTCTAGTCAACAAAAGTCCTCTTCTAGGTGGAGGTTGAACTTCCTTCTTAACTAGTGAGACCTGGCCCTCTTTGCATCCCTTCATTTGGAATTCAATCGTTTTGGCTTCCTCGAAATTTTCAGCTAGGGTTTGTTTGGCAGCCCTTTTTACAAACATGGAAATGGAAGTAGGGAGAGCATTAGCATATACCTCAATATGCAATGCTTGAGTAGATTTAGCTTCAAGTTGAAATTTGTTCAGGATAGTGGTAAACCATTGATTTAATTCTTTAACCTTCTATTTTGAACTCATGGTGGCGGTGAACAGTTCATCCATTAAAGCTCCTGTGGTAGTTTATTCTGCAATTTTTTCTAAGAAATATTTTTGAAACTTTGTCCAACTAGTTATGAATCCAACATACAAGTTAAAGTACTAAGTTGAGGCTGCATTCTCAAAGCTATAGGGAAAAATACTATAAAATACATCCTCATGTTGCACATTCATCAATCTTATAGCTGATATGAACTTTTTAATATGGTCTTTAGGAAATCCGAAGGTTTCAGGGTCAAATTTGGAAGTAATTTTTTTGGATGTTGGGGTAGGTTATGTATTCATCTTGGGATTGCCATAGCATATCTAGCCAACCATGGTTGATCATTTTGAGGTTTATTTTCCCTCTCTTCCTTGTTATCATTATTATCCTCCATGTCATCCGATTCTGAAGCTAATTGATCCGAGTTACACCCTTCCTCATCATATTCAAAATCGTCAGGTTCATAGTAGTTACCAACTAGCGTTTTGGGGATCATATTAAGGGGATGTTCGATATCATTGAGGGAAAAATCTATCAGCTCTTCTACTGTGTGGAAAAAAATATGGTCAGGGGTGTCAACAATTGGTTTGCTGAATTTTTTTCTATGAGGGATTAACAGAGCTAAGGGTAACGATCCAATTTGTCAGGCGTAATCTCTTGTCATTCTTATGAACTGGTTCAATTCCTCGTGAGGAAGAGCGAAAGGTATTTCAGGGAACAAGTGTTCTACTTCCTCATGTTGTGGTGAGTTACTCATTTCAAGAGTACTCTGCGTATGTGGGTTGTCTTGAGAATGACTAGCCATGCATGTGGGTTGTTTTGAATATGTAGGCAATGCAAAATATATTATCATAAATGTCGTTATCCATTCATTCATTCAAGACCTCCTTCTAGTGCCAATTCTATTGAGGGGTCTAAGGTACCTTTAACTCAATAGTAGGAATCAAACCCGCCTTAGAGGCCCAATTAGACTCTGTAGTGTTGTGTGGGTGGAATGGTTCTCCATATATTTCAATCTAGCCAATTTATCGATGGGCTTTACTTAGTGATTGACATGATATATTTCTGTGAAAGTTCCTCCTTCAGATTAAACGTCTCTCTTTTTGTCTTTTATTGTATTAGATGAGTCTGATAAAGTAAGGTGTGATGGTATAAACCAACTGATAGAAGGGATTCTTAAATACTAAAGAAGGTTGAGCCTGGGATAAACCTCATGCTCTAGCATGAAAAGAATGATATTCACACCTATTACAAGTCTAGTAATAATACATTAACTTGCTAGTATTTCACATTGACTGAGATACAATTATTGAAATAAAATATGCATGCAATAAGATGAGTGCAAGAAAAAGAGTTTCCTTAGCTATACCATTAGTCACATATTAACACAATGATTCGTTTTTCATCATTTAGAACAAAAGAACTGCTAAAGTATTGAAAAAGATAGCTTATCAATAGATTCAGAAACTCTTACTAGTTAAAACATCAACTATTGAATTCAAAGATGGAAGTAGTTCCTCCTCAATCCAATCACATAACGCCTTTGATGAAAATAAAATTTATCTATGGTTCTAAACAGAACATCTTAATTAAAGTTGCTCAAAAATAATTCTTTACAATTCTCAAAAAAGAGGGTCCTTACCCAAAACCATCGACCTTTTTCCGAAAGGTCGATCCCCCTATTTATAAAGAATTAATAACTTAAAATAGCTACTAAATTTTGTGTTAAGTAAAACAAAAGAAGGACACATGGCGCTTGATCTCTTTGTTCCCTTGAGATTGTCTAGTGGTTCTACTATAGTGGATGACTCTTCTGATACTTTGACCACTTGAAAAAGAGATCCTCACATGTATTATCATATGAGAATCTATGTTGGTCCATCAGGGCTGAGAGGGATTCCCTTATTTCTGTTAGCACTCAAAAGCACACCATCAAAACTTTAAGCGCCTTCATCAATTTTTTCTAGATTTGTCACAATTCGTCGATTCTTAGCCAGATCCTATAGTTTGGAAACTCTTCCATAAAGTCTTGATGAACTCTCACTGCACTTTTTGCCAAGAAAGTTCCATGGTTTTCCTCGTGCCAGTCTGCATTACAAATTTTAGAATCCCTGTCTACCTAAGTAAAATAATAATACTGAATATGTTATCCAATTTCTACTTATTATCAAAGATCATATGATTAGATTTGATTTGGGTATCATTTTGGGGAAACAAAATTTATATTGGCTATTAAGCCAATTTGACCTTTCAGGCTTATTATTTTTGGGTAAAATTATTGCGCCCACAGGCCCAATATATGATTATTCAAGCATCTAGTATGAACCCATAGTTGTCGAACCAAGAACCAACACATAACACAAATCCCATCGCCAAACGCCAAGATGTCAAGGAGGAGGATCCCATGAGGATGCCTTTGTTCACAACGCGTCGAAACACATTAAAACCATTGGTGTTTATAAAGGAAAATGTTTTATCTCTCCCGAGAAATGTGGGATATCCTCCTTGCATATAAATAAAACGTAAAGCAGAACAACCATCTGTCGATTGGAGAGGTTTGTGCTTAATTCCTTGTTCGACAATGTTTTCACCAGTATCATGGGAAGAGCCCACGCAGGATTTGCACAATGCATTAGTTCCAAGAGTTGAGATTTAAAGATGACAACCCTATGTGTCGTGGGGTTTTCTATTTGAGATAAACCATACACAGGAGGGACAAACTAAAGAGACAAGTACCCAAGTGTCTAGACAGTTTCCCAGTGTCAAAAAGGACACCGAATTGGTATTCGGTTTTGAGTGGAATCGTCATTTCGATCATATTTAGACAAGTAACTAAGTCTATCATGTTACACCAGTGATTTCTTATTGGTGTATGGTGAGTAAAGATGATAGAGATTCCCCGAGTTTCTTGTTCGAAGCTATGGAGCAAGACCAAAATGGAACTATGTGGCCCTTTTCATATTGATCGCACACAACTTTCATGCCATGGAAATCCTTGTCAAGGAGTACATTTCCACAAGTCTTAGCCATGTTTGTGTCTGGAGGGTATGAATATAAGATCAAAGTATAGAATTGAAATATGCGCTGCTACCATTTAATAATAGTTGGGCACCTTGACTACATCTGGAGAATTCAATTCACAAAGACTACCCTTGGATTGTTAATGCAAGTGGAGATCACACAACAAGGATATTGGACTACCAATTTTGAACTTGTATATCTATCCTCGCTGTCCACAATTAGTCTTTAAGGTGTGTGTTTTTTTATCCTAAGGAAGAATTGGTTATTTCAGTCTCCTTGAATAATATTGTTTGTGTATGAGATATTGGTGTTCTGAGGAAGTAAATCATCTCTCCAATTTATAATATTTTAAGGCCCATACAACACATTGCATGGAATCCAGTTTTTGAGATTTATATCCTCGCAATTGCCCTGGACTTGGAAGTGAGGATGGTCAATAAAAATATTTTGAACTATTGCATGTGAAATTAAATTCAATGTCAACTAAGGTCTTGGGCCTTATCCCTCTAATTAGGTGGGTTAAACACAAAAAGTTTGATGTTGCAGGTTCATCTATTGCTATTATGAAAACCTTTCTCCTTCTTAGCAATCTTGGTGCCTCTGTTGTGGAAGTAGCCACGGATGCTTTGGTGGAAGAATGTGGTAAAATGCACAAAGGTATTTCATCAGGAGAGATTCAATCCTTTGCATGGATGGTATTGACTACAGGGAGTGTGCTAGGTAACTTATTTGGTGGTATTTTTGTGAGTCAAATTGATGCAAGGAATCCGTTCACCATTTTTATTTTACCTTTGAGAATTCAAGTTGAGGTTTCCTTGGATTTTAGGGAGGAGTCATTTGGTCTTTGTAGTATCAAGAAAACTAAGGTTGCACAATATTCAAGCCTAATCGATAAGAAGACACAAGGTGCAACATCATATTTTAACAAATCAATTATCGGTGTATCTATGAATAACAGAATTTGAGAAGCATAAAAAATCAGATCTCAGATATTGTGAGAGTCATACAGAGACCAGGAATTGCATATCTTCTTTCTTGGTTTTATGTGTCTATTGGAATGACACCACTTTTAATAGGAACTATGTTTTCTAACAAACACAACATTTAAAGATTCATCCACATATCTTGGCACTTGCAAAGGTGGTTTTCATCACGGAACTATTCCAGATTTTCCATTGGGTATATTCATTCAATCCATGGAAACATTGGTTCCATTAACTTGGATATCATTCATGCATGATGTAAAGCTTGTTATTGAATGTCTTAAGAAAAGAAGCAAAATTCAAAGGGTTAAGAAGAGTAGTGTTGTATGAAGAAAAGAGCAACAGTCAGCAAAGTGTATACTACATCAGACTCTCATCACATGTTTTGGTTCATAAATTTGCAAGTTATTGCATTCTACAGGAAGTTGGTAGTGCCATGCAGTCTTCTTCCATTTAGTGTGCTATGAATTATTGAGGCGCTGCAAAATGTGATACGATATCCTATTCTGGAGGTTTCGAAGGAGAAGTGGTTTCCAGGTGTCAAGATGGATCTTGCTAGTTTCTAAAGGGTCAGTTATGAGTAGGAGTGCCACCTTTCAAAGGGAGAAGTGCTCAAAAAGGATAGTTCATCAGCATAAAGGAATGTTAGGGGGGTGGCCAACATGACCCTTGTTTTTAGCATTTAGTTATCTTTTGTTATCCACATGTTTCCTTAACCATTTTGAGGGCAGAGGATCCGATGTGAGTGGATTATTCAAATGATAGTGTTGTCACTAACAACAAAACAAATAAAATGACTATTGTAAGACTGATTGAGGATTAGAATGAGCTAGGCAGGAGGGGGATTTGGACCTAGGGGAATTCAGAGTGGTTATCACTGTGTTCTTTTCCTTTCTCAGTATTTTTCCAGACTTGTGATTCCTTATCAATGGAGATCAATTTTTCTTTTTCATTTATGCCTTTCTCTGTGTACTAATATAAACGAGTGACTGATTTAATCTTGTTCTTATTCATACAATGATTGAGTGATGGTGTTCGTTCTTTGCATTGGTGATCTAGAATTTGTTAATACACATATTTTTACTGTGAGTTAACTTTTTTAAAGCGCTGGAAGTATCTTTGACATGTTTAAGCCAAAGTTTTATTTTCCTCATCCATTTATCAAGCCTATTGTTTGATCTGAAGTTTCTAAGGTCACTTTTGTTGAAGGATATAGTTGGGAATGTGTACAATAGATGAATTTTATTGTCCTTATGGTCAAATCCCTGTGACTTTAAAGATTGTCTTTCAAGATTAAATTTAAATTGTTTAAATGTTACCAAGCTCACTTGATTACAGTCTGGTGTGACTCTTGGAGTGATAACATAAATGGTGATGTTTCCGGGGAACAAAGTGTGAAGCTATCTTCCCTGGGAGAATGACATAGATCCAACTCTTGATGGTATACAAAAGAGGGACACAAAAATTGATTGTAATTATCTACCCGGTGACTCCACAATCAAAGATGTTAGGATATTTAGACACTTAGGAGTTAGTTAAGATCTACTTGGTCTAATATGTCGTTAGGTAAAAGTGTGTTTCTTTAGTATGCACTAGTATGCATTTGTAGTTAGGCAATCCGACAGTCACGATATGTTCCCGACATAGAGTGATCTGATTGGTCCATGATCTCTATTTAAAGAGCATGGAGGGTCATTTGACGATGATCGATTGTGAGAAACTCTCTTGTAAAATCTCTCTGTAATCTTTTTCTTTGCATGAATAAACTGCTCCAAGTGGCCGCGTTGGCTGGGGCCGTGGATGTTTCCCCGTAGGGGTTTTACCACGTGAAAACATCAGTGTGTTGATCTTTGATCTGGTTATGTGAGTGGTTAC
>JZKD02S1672716.1:1027853-1045650 GCA_000966675.3 Picea glauca
TTTACCACGTGAAAACATCAGTGTGTTGATCTTTGATCTGGTTATGTGAGTGGTTATTGAAGGTGTTTGTCCTCTGTTGGAATACCTGTGTTGTCGAACAAAAGACTCCACTGAGGAGGAACATGTTGACAGAAAGATGAAGGGGCAGAAGTGTAAAACCAGGTATCATTTCATTAGTTTTCTACATGAAATCTTGTTCTTATTTATCATCTATTTCCTGTCTTTTCCTTTACACATAAAGAGGATCATCTTGTGCTTTGTCTATTCGGATAATCATAAGCCTTATTTTATATATCCATCCTTGCAAGAGGAAAATTTGCATACTGCTTGTATTGTTGAAGTTGGTCTTGAACCTTAATTTCAGCCTATTGGGAAGGATGAGCTTTGTATTGAAATCCCTCCTGAATTTGATCACCCTTGTAATCTTGAGAGTGATGAAGTTGATTCAAAGCCTTCAAAGATCTCATCACTTGTTGGCCCTTGACCAATTTTTGGGAGTTTCTTGGTCATGTTGAACTATTTTGGGACTTCGACAGCCTATCGAAGGAGGAGTGCAAGATGAAGCTGAGATCATGGGATCTTGGCCCCATTTTGGGCCTCTTTTTGGGTTGCTGGGAATATGTAACGGGAAAGGGATGTCGACCCATGGGTTTACCCATGTTTAGTCCTATTTTGTAATGTATAAATAGACACTTAGGCGATGTAGGAAAGGGATGATGAGCTAAGAGCCAAGTGAAAATAATAGTGGTATATTCTCTCTATATGTTGTGTGAGACTTGCAAGGCTAAGTGCAAGTGACTATAAAAGATTGAGTAGAAGCTTTTGTGTTGTAACCTAACTCAGGGAAGGAGGATCTGGTGAGGTGCATGTAGATATCCTATCCGATGCGGAGTGGGGTTTGTATGGCTCTGTGCATGTATATGATTGATTGAAGATAATAAAGAAGAAGAGTTGGTGGACGTAGCCCCAGGAGAGGGGTGAACCACGTAATCACTGTGTTATCTTGCTGAGTGCTTGTCTGAATGTGTTTATGTATTCTTTGCTTAGTGATTTGAGATGATTAGATAGATCTGCTTCTGTTCAATGCTAATGATGTATAGAATGTTAGATCTAATGTACATGAATATGCTCAGTGCTTGATCAGTTATATCTAACCTATTTTACTTATGCCAAGTGCTCATATATGGTAGATTACTGTGAATACTGTGAAGCCCTGTTTTATCAACGAAGTAGATAATGATTGCATGTTAAAGAACTGACGGTGCTAAGTGATTTACTAAGTTGTATAATCACAGATTTGTGTCCCAGCTAAGGTTGTAGACACTTGAGTCCTGCAACCACCCTTGCCTCTACCTCAGGTGAGACTTCATCTACTTCACAAGTGTTTCTGAAAGGGCCAGTAGTTAGGGTTTTGTTGGTGCACTCTTGTAGCATTGAACCCTGGGTCTGCCCCTGTGCCAACAAATGATTTCATTGTCGGGACTTGAAACTGTGATTGTTGGGAACTGAGAAAGAGGAAGCTCTGTGCAAAGATTCATCCTAAAATTGTGAAAGCTCTGTGCATAGATTTGTGCCCTAGTGTGCAGTATTCTACTTGATCTAAAAATCTTTGTACTAAATAAAGGAGGTCAGATCTGAAGAAAAGAAGCAAGATATGGAAGCTTTGTGCTCTAAGAAGGGTAAAATGGGAAATTTTTTATTAAAAGAGGTAATATCTGTCAGCTCTGTGCTCTGGTAAAGGTAGGAATAGTTAAAAAGTTAAAGATTTCAAAGCTTTGTTCTCTATAGAAGTAATATAAGTAGAATTTTTTGTTTCTAGAGTATGGATCTAAGTATATCTGATAGGTTTTGTCCTAGATTGAACGCTAGGGTATTAATAGATGAAAAAAGGTTTGATATGAATAGATATGATAAGAATAATGAAAGATATGTTATACCTATGCATACAAATAATGTTTGGATTAACAAACGGATGCAGGATCCTAGAAAGAATTTGTTGCAAGTTAGCTACCATGATCCTAGTGCGCAGTACATAAGGAGTTAGGGATCATTGAAAATAAAGAGAGGATTAACCCTTTGTTATAGTTGCATAACACCAAGACATCTTGCTAAGGAATTCCCTGGTGGAAGACCTAGTTGTATTTGTTGTAAATCTCTAGACCATGCAGTATTGGATTGCCCTAGAATGATCGCTAAGCTTGAAGGAATGAATCTGAATCAAGAAAACCCTAAGGTAGATCCAGAAAAGGAAGAACCCTAGAAAGACTCAGAGAAGGTATTGCTACAAATGAGAGAAACCCTGAATGACCACCGACATGTCAGCTTATCAGATATCTTCAAAGAGAAGGAATGCATCAAAGCAAGAATACGAGACTTTGACATTAACTGTGTTCTGGATGAGGAAAAACAAGCGAATATTATGCTAGAAAGAACCTGGGAAGCTATAGGGAGGCCAGCTATGATCCCTTCACTAGGAGGAATAAGTTTATTCAGAGGAAATATAGTAAACCTATATGGAAGGATCGCTCGGATACCCATGACTTTCAATGGAACTCCGACAAAAGAAGACTTTGATATTATTAAATTTGTTGAAGACAACGCCCTGTTTACCACGCTAATAGGAAAACCTTGGATTGATAGAGATTAGGCCAAATGAAAGGAAGAAGAAGAAATTTTAGAATAGAAGAAGCAAGAACTAAAAGACTTTATGACCAGAAGGATGGCACACTTGATTGAGGAACATAAGAGAAGATCGCAGATATTTAATACTAGCAACTTGGATGTCGAAGCAAAGAGAACATTAGAGGATCCTCAGGAGACTGAATTACCTATCTCAAAGACATAAGAAGTATTACCCAATAACCCTAAGAAATAATTTCAATAGCGCAAGGTAACTAAGACCAAAGAAGAAAAGAATCAGAATGAGAAAAGCATTACCGAGACGAAGATCACTAGAAAGAAGGCTAGAAAGTTAAGAAAGAAAAGGGCTAAACTGAAAGGTTACAAGAGGTTCTATAGGAGACCTTGCAGAAAGAAAAATTGCAGAATTAGAGCTTCGCCAAGATATCAGAACAGTGACACATGGCACTTTGCCATGACGAAGAAATATAGTCGTTGGGGCCGATATGTCCATTCGACTCCCGCTCTGAACAGACATAAAAGAAATAAAGGTTCGTCACCCAACCATTGGACCTTGCCATAACAGATCGAGTAAGATTTAATGGAGGCTCATACCCATTACATGCCACCCATTGTTGAATTGCCTATTTATCCTACTGTGCCATGCAACAAGAACACTTTTGCTAATTGAGAATTTGACCTCACTGTCGTGATTAAGATTTCCCATTGATCACCACGCCTTTGCCTTCTACCCTATTGTAGTGCCCACATTACTTTGAGAACCCAAGATATCCACAATATTTTTACAATGGAAAGACCACAAACCGAGCCTTAGCGCAGAAGATCAAAGAGACTTATGGTGATGTGGAGAAAGGCACGCAAGGCTATAAGGTAGCTTCTATTCAGAATGGCGCAGTATGCCTCACATTTCAACTCATCGTAGGGAAGTTAGTACGGAAGAACAGACCAACCCAAGTCATCGGCTTTGTAGTAGACCTTGTAGGGAAGTGCGTGGAAGGCCTACAAATGAATTGTGCAAAGTACCTCACGAACTAGTTGGAACTTGACTGTAGAGAAGCGCAGGACCAAGTTTATGAGTTCCATTACAGTTGGTTGTTGATCTTAATCACTTTCATCACATGGGAGATGCCAAAAGGTGCAACCTTCTCAAATGTCGAGCCCTTTGAACCATTGGCCGAGAAGTTCAGTATGTTGTGGTATTCCAATGACATGAATAAGAAGTGGTAGTCCAATGTCCTCTTCCACACTTATTACAACCAACTGAAGATCGTTATCCAGGCTACGCCTCACATCACCCTGAACACACTTCACAGATTTAGGCCATTGATGAAATTCAACGCAGACTGCCACTTCATCTACATCACACCATGCATTGATGAGCATTACCAACAGTTTTAGTCCTACTAAAAACTAATAGAGGAAGACTTAGAAGAGATTACTAAGGAGTGGTCGGCGGACCTCCTTATCCCAGTTGACCACGTGGAGCTCTCTGATGTTGATAGTCCAGAAACCATGCATGATACACCTGGATAGAGCAAGACTAAGAAGAATGAATAAGCCCAGGATGTCCACAACACTTCAGCGTAGACCCCTTCTATCTCACCTGAGTGCGGAGGTAATGGAGGAGAGATGTATGGCACCGAAGTCGAACAGAATAAATATGAGGTCACACCACCAAGAGATGAAGATGATCCCTCAAAGAAAAGGAAGGTTTCCCCTTCAAAACCTTCTTCAAGGAAGAAAATGAAAGCAACTAAAACCAAGTTTGAGACCACCCTAACCTCGAACGACTTCAACTTCATTGTCACTACATTGAATGATGCTTCGCTATAGATAGCAGAGAAGTATAAATCCAAGCAGGAGGAGATGTTCAGTCAGATCAAGGTTGAATTACAAGAAGTGCAACAGGTACTAGAGTCCAACCGCGTAGTTTCCACTATGCCTCTACCAGCAAGAACATCAGAACTAGGAGATGATCCAGCTCAACTCCACCGGATTGTTGATATGGTCGAAGATCGCCTTCGATGAGCACAGGAGGAAACAACACAATCCACCCAGGCTCTAGCTCAAGAACAAGGAAATATGTTAAAACAACGCAGTAATGTAGAAGGAGAGAAGATTTCTATGTAAGAGAAGTTTGATGAAGAGAAAGCAGAGCTACAACAAAGCAAGGAACAGTTGCTCGTTGAGCAACTTGAATTTAAGGAAAGGGTCAATAGAGCACTTCTCTCTATGAAACTCGTTGAATTCTAGGACCAAGTTCCATAGCAGGTGGCACAATTGGAAGAGGTAATCCAGAAGCTCCAACAGTGCATCGTTGATCTAGAACTCCATGTTGTACCCGAAACCCCTTAGGAGATAAGAGACCAACGACAAGCAACTGCTCACAGTGCAGTTGGAAGATTAAAATCTCTTGCCTTGGAGTGCAAGCAGTTAAGTAATCAGAGTGCCCAGACATACGAAAAACTTACAGAGAATACAGAATTGCAGACGCTGGAGTCACAGATCCATGAAGAAAAACAGCATGCGGATACGCTACAGGTACAAATAAAGGCCCTGTCAGCTATAGACAGGATGAAGAGGTCGCATGAACAATGCATAGCTCAGTAGTAGGTTCATATGCTTCAAAGTAAAGTGATGGAAGTCACTCAACGAATTCAACCTGTGCAATATCAGGCATGCATATTATTTACAGAGGTCGAGAACCAAGGAGCAGAGCTTGAACAGGTTGTCCTCTCAACGAAGCAGTTCCTGGAAGGACCGGTGAACGACGTGTTGGCAGCAATAATGTAATTTCTATTGTTTATAAGCTGCCTACACAGGGTCTCTAAATTTGAATTACTCGTCATGAGAAATGACACTTATCACTTGTCGCTTTTTACATACCTTCCTTTCGAATTTTTTTTTCATGACTGTAAGCATGAAAACTTGATGCTGGAATCCACACTTTGTTTCGATTTTTGATCAAGGGATAACTGTCCATATGGTCTATTGTCGAACTGTCATATTTTGTTATGAACATGATTGTTTTCCTTGTTTATAACCCCTTGGTATTAAACATGCCTTGGTTACATAAGTAAAAAACCTCCCATTCATCAATATTCGATTAATATTAATGGGGTTTGATTCATAAAATTCTTTTAACACAATGTTTATTTGATACATTTGCCTTGTAATCAAGTCATGAGTGTGCATTATATGGTATTCAAGTGCTTACATCCTTACATTACCCATATACCAAGGTATCATATGAGGTACAGTGTGATATTATTGCTCTATATGGCCTCGGACCTCACGATCTCTTTCCCATGCATGGTGATTAACGTTTCTGCCTACCATTTTGAACTATCTTTGCAATGTTTTGTGGAAACTCGGGTCTATGACTCTGTGTTTTCTTATCAAACCCTACCTCCGATTTCGATGTTGCTTCCCCTCTGTTCGCCATGGCTCCAGTGGTGAGGATTGAGCCCAATGGCATCCAAACCTTGTTATCTTATGACAACTCTAGAGACAACTTAGAAAGGAACGCCTGGCATTTGATTATTGAAAAGTTTAAGGGTTTCAATCTGAGAGTTTCTCAAGAGTTCGCGTTGACATTCGACGGTTGCAAAGAAAAGATAGGTGACGTGCGGTTGGAGGTGACTGAAGAATTTTTAAGACAAGCTACAGGTTTACCAGCTGTCGGCCAAAAGTGGTTTAAGAACGCAAAAGTCGAAGAGATTCCCTGGTCATTGTTGTTCACCTCAAGGAAAATTACCAGTTGCGACCGAGGTATGCTTGTCTCATATTTAAAACCTAGATGGCATGATCTATTATCTATTGTGAAACAGTTTATTATGTGTGAAGGGAGATTTGGGTTGGTTTTCTTGTATCACCTGTGATTTCTTATGAGCTTCATTGATTTCCCGTTGAACATGCCCTACTTTATGCTTAGAAGTCTATACAAGATGGGAAAGTAGTTTAAGAGGCAGAAGTCTGATTCTAGTTTATTCCATCATGGTTTAATCAAAATCATCATTGTGCATCAGTTGCAATTAAACAACGATTGTTGGGATGCTTTTCTGTTACAAAATGGCTTTGGTAATAATGAGTTGGGACAGGTTGAAAATCATGTTATCACAAAAACCCTTGTGAAACCTATCATCTCTCCTCCTTCGCTCATGCCCTGTGATCCTGTCTCTAAAAACATATTGCTTGTCTTGATAATTGAAAACATATCTAAAATTTGCCCATTTTTGTTTCTTAACAGGAACCCATGATTTCTAAGGAGATTTGAAGCATTGATCTCTTAGCCACACCATCTTTATGTTTTTAGTAAATAGATTAGGTTGTTAGTTTTTTTATATCAAGTAAAATCTGGGAGGTTGCATCCCCCACATTTTTTAATAGATTTGATGTTATCAACAGGAAACATTTTTTTCTTGGAACCTATATAAGTATGTTATTTTGTAAACTTCAAACCATCTCTGCCTGGGGAAAAAACTATGGATTTATGATTCACAGACTTGAATATAATATGATATTTGTCACAGCTTTAGCTTCTCCATATCGTGTTTTTATTCAAGTCATGATTATTTTGATTTGTAATTAAATTATGATTGCTTTCGCTGTCGTGGTTTACTACAGATTGGTATGATGTAAATATATATATGTATTGTCCATGTTTATGTTCCAGATTTAACACACAGTAATCATTTTGTTTAAACCTGGGATTAAGAGATTTATCTTCATCATTTGTTAAACATTCATGCACAAGTTTTCACAGCAGGATTTATCTTAATGTGGTTGCTTGTGAAATGACAAGATTGTTGTGATTATATCTCTTATATGTTCTATCATTCGAATTCAATCATTATTGCTTCACGTTTATGAGAAGCAATTGCAGGTTCTGTTGTGGGTTTACCTCATCAGACAGGGAGATTGGATGCTACACACTGAACAAATATGGGATGCGATAACATGTCAGTTTGCTAGTTCAACTTCATTAGTTTAATGAATACAGAAAAGTCTTGTAGCTTAAACATCTTCTATTATCTGTGATTTCAGTTTTCAATTAGATAGCTTGATATTCTATTTCTCAGTTATGAACATTATAAGAAAATAAATCGAAAAGATGAAATAGTGTTACTGTTGTTTTTAAAATCAATTGATATTCAATTTTCGCGGATTTAGATTAAAATTCGTATTGTGTACATATTATACATATATTAGAAATAGAGTCATTTGTATATATATTGTATATATAATAAGCAGAGTTATTTTATAAATATTAGTTAGTTAAACTGTATATACATATTAGAACTATATATAGTTTTCAGCGATAGTTATTCATCAAGTTATTTTATTTTTCTTTAGTTTTCTTTTTTTTCTTCTTTCTTTAGGACTTAGATCAAGCAACAGAGCCGCTAAACCTGTCAGAGTGGATAAATCCAAATGGATTGGGTTAATTAGACAACCCTGGACCGGATTCACTCCTCCAGTTGACGAGCAGTCAATTTCGTCCGTCAACAAATGGTGCTAGAAGGAGGGCCTGAAAATTATTAATGGCACGAGGAGGTCGTAAGACTCCTCCACCACCTACCCACTCACCTATAGTGACTAGAATTCATTCAGACAACAACATTGTACCTCAAACAACAACCACATCAAATGACAATCTATAGGTCATAGTTGAACCAGTTACTCCAAACCCTACGGGTGGTGACATACAAGAGATTGTTCGCCAATCTCTCATAAGAACGCACAGTGCCTTAGCTTGTATAAGACAACCAAACCGACCTTTCAACCAACCATTAGACTTCTCTAATATCAGAGAACAACTTAGAGGCACTGGCCTTACTTTAAACCCTACATATCCAATCCTCACTCCTGCAACAGGAGGATCAGGTATACCACCATCACCACCTCCTTCATCTCCTTCTTCTTCTAGAGAAGAATCCTCCGATGAAGGCAGTTCCTCCTCTCATCCTTCGACACCACCCACACCTATGGCCAACCTGAACAATCCCGCCAGACCTTGGCTCGACCAATATGCAGTGGCCATACCTGGGCCTCAACATCCTTTACCAAAGCACCCAGAGAAATGGCTCCCTAAATTTGACCCGGACTCCAAACAAATTGTTGAAGATCACATCAAAATTTTTATGTTAGCCATTATACTCCGTCGTGTTGAGAACGAAGACGTAGTCTATAGATTTTTTCCCTACACCTTTGAGGGAAATGCCTCTACCTGGTACTTTGCCCAACAGCCCCACACCATCGTGTCATGGGAGAAATTTGAATCCTGTTTCCTTGAGAATTTTGGAGACGACAAGTCTCCTTAAGTTCTAGTCATGGAGCTTTCTAGTTTAAGAATGAACCCCAAAGAAAAGATCAAATACTTTAATTAAAGGTTCTTGACACTAAAGAACCGAATCCCCACAGATTCGATGCCTGCTGAGAATCTTATTATCACATATTATATGAAATCCTTACATCAAAGCATAGCCATTTGGGTAAAGAGATCCAAGAAAGCCACGTTGTAAGAAGCCTTTGAAGAGGCCAGTCAGATCGAGACAGACATTCTCAGTTTAAAAGACACTACTAGCAACGAGACAAAGACTAGTTCATCGTCCAAAAAGAAAATCGAAATCCTCCTTAGACCTTCCCAAAACAAAGCTCAACCTGAAAGCTCAGATTTAGAAAACTTAGAGAAAGTCGTTCAAAAACTGTCCAACCAAGTTATAGATTTAAAAAGGATGGTTGAAGAAGCTTCTTCAAGCAAAGGACTTTACAAACCCCCTTTTAGGAAGCCTTTTCCCACCAACCGACCTAATTCAAATACTGAATGCCTAGATCTAGAAAGCCTGCAATTTGCTATTCAAATGATTCTAGAAGCACACGATAACTTGGTGCCTCCAGAGATCCTTGAAGAAGTAGATGAACAAGAGACAGTAGAAGAAGACAAATCCTCTCTGAACACTTTTGGACATTTTTCGGATAGCATTTTTCAAGCTAATTTCGAAACAGTGCACCCTTACAATACTAGGAGTAAGACAACAAATAAGCCTTCTTCTGAAATTACTACGACTTTGCCTCCAAAACAGTCTAAATCAACTGAGACTAAACAGAATTCAGTAAACCCAAGCTTAGATTATGATTTGGTTGAAGACTTAAAAAATCTTAGGGCTAACATTTGTGTTTATGAATTATTAAAATTCCCTTTTTTCTGCAAAAAATGCTACAAAATATTGCAGAGAACAGCAAAAATGACAATCCGTGCAGTAACAAAAGTGTTCAAAACAACCCCAAAAATCCTGAAAAGGCCTCCACCAAAACCACATCTGAGCATCATGATAAAAGAGACCTTCCTGTAAATAATATAACAAATGTAGATAAACTAGTTTCAGAGGCTGTGAGTAAAAAGCAACAAGCTTCAACTATTAATACTCGCAGAAATGTCCCTCCATTTTTGTTAACTTTTGAAATTTTCAATAGGAATGTACACAACTGCATGGTAGATTCAGGTGCGTCATCTAACGTAATGCCTTGGTCTATTTGTCAAAAGATTAATGCTGAAGTTCAACCATCCACCTTGAAAATTATCCAGGTTGATCGAACTAGTGTTAAAGTGATAGGCAAATTAAGAAATGTGTTTATAAGATTGTCGTCTAACCCTAAAGTTCATCAAGTGATTGATATTATTGTTGTAGATATCCTAGAAGTTTACAGTTTGTTTTTAAGCAGAGGTTGGTCAGAACAATTACACAGCTATTTTGTGACCAATTGGTCTCACTTGTGGCTTCCTGAGAATGGAAATCCCAACATGAACAAGGTAAATTGTGAATGTTATCTGAAGTTTACAGTGACTGATTTAAATGATCCCATTGAACCATTCAATCCTTCTTCCGATTCACCCGAAATATAGGGGATGGATACTTTTTTCAGTAATTTCATGGCCGAAACTTCCACCATCACTAACCCGAAACAACAGTATGAAATTTTGACATATACGCAGCCAACAACTTTTGCCCAGTGGTCACATACAACCGACAACAATCAAATATGGTCTTTGTATTTTGATGGGTCAAAATCCAAGGAAGGAGTTGGTGTAGGTTGCGTGCTCATCGATTCAGCAGGGAACAAGACTCTGATTGCTTGCAGGTTAGAGTTTGAATGTACAAACAACACAGCAGAATATGAGGCACTCTTTCAAGGCCTCAGAAAAGCATTAGATATGAACATTCAAAATTTGACTGTCTTTGGTGATTCTGAAATCGTGGTTAGATAGGTAAAAAATTCTATCCACTATTTATCCCCGCACCTTAAAAGCTACCAAACTGAGGTATGGAATTTAATGAACAAGTTCTCCGCATTTAACATAAATTCTATTCCTAGAATGAATAATTCGGAAGTTGATTTGTTAGCTAACGTCGCTTCAAAAATTTTTCCTGCAGAAGGCTTATCTTCGAATGCATTCTCCGTCGAACTGTTGTTCAGACCGTCCATCCCAGACAACATCACGAATTGGAGAGACTTCGATGACAATCAACAGATTATAAGTTTTCTGCATATGGAAGAAACTTTCCAGGGTGCAGTGATCGACGAAGGTACCCATGACGAAAATCTTCGTGACTTTACGGTAATACCAGATCCAAGATCTCCAGAATCTTCATCAGACATGGTAAACTCTATCCCGAAATCTGTAGTTAGATTAGAAAAAATTTATGATCTTCATGACAAGTTCAAAAAATCAGTGAACTGTAAAATGAGTAGTTCCTCTTTGATGCATGAAAAGGTAAATTTGGGAACTAAAGACAATCCACAGTACATTAATTTAGGGGTGGGGTGTTCTGAGCAAGAAAAAGTAGCATTTATTAAGTTGTTTAAGGAATTCAAAGATGTTTTTTCTTGGACGTACAACGACCTGAAAACCTTTGATCCTAACAACATACAACACGTTATCCCTATAAAACACCAAACCCAACCTTTTCAACAAAAGTTAAGGAAAATGCACCCAAAACTCGAACCAACTGTCAAGAAGGAATTAAACAAACTCCTGAATGCTAAGATAATCTTCCCAGTTAGACACACACAATGGGTCTCTAATATTGTCCCTGTCCGAAAGAAGAGTGGTGAAATCCGACTATGTGTCGATTTCCGAAATCTTAATCGAGCGTTTTATAAAGACAACTACCCTGTCCCTCCCATGGAACAGATACTTCAACAGGTATTTGGTTCTGAAATATTATCCTTATTGGATGGTTTTTCAGGGTATAACCAAGTCCTGATGTCCCCTCCAGACCAACTAAAAACCACCTTTCGCACTCCATGGGGCACCTACGCTTATAAAAAGATGCCCTTTGGACTCATAAACACCGATGCCACTTTCCAGAGAGCGATGGACATCGCTTTCCAAGGCTTAATCAATCAATCTATCGTATTTTACCTAGACGACGTCACTGTCTTCTCGAAAAATAAAGAAGATTATCTAGCTCATTTAAGATCCATTCTACAGCGATGTCGTAATTACGACATTTCTTTGAATCCCAAAAAATCTATCTTCGCAGTAGAACAAGGTAAACTCCTAGGATTCATTGTATCGAGCGAAGGGATGATTATCGGCCTTGAAAGAACTCAAGTCATTTCGAAACTGCCTCCTCCCTCGTCAAAAAATTCCATGCAATATTTCTTAGGTCAGATAAACTTTGTTAGGAGATTCGTCCCTAGCTTTTCAGAAATGGTGAGACCATTACAAAACCTAATAAAAAAGGATGTACAGTACCATTGGGGACCTTTAGAAATCTAGGCTTTTGATTCAATAAAAAAGGCCATAATAAATGCTCCTTCACTAATGAGCCCCAACTTTTCGCAAGACTTCACCCTCTACACGCTTGCTTCTGACCGTTCATGCGTTGTCATCCTATATCAAAAGAACGCTGAAAACAATGAAGTCCCAATTTCCTTTATGAGCTCAGCCTTCAAAGGGGCGGAACTTAATTACCCAGTAGTAGATCGACAAGCCTATGTTGTTTTCAAAGAAGTAAAGCACTTCCGATCTTATCTGTTGAAATCAAGGACGAAAAGCATTGTCCCTTACCCGGCTGTCAGAAATCTGTTAGTACATAAAGAACTAGGAGAAAAAAGGGCAAACTGGGTCACATCCTTGCAAGAGTATGACATATAAATCACCCGAGCAAAAATTGTAAGAGGCCAAGGGTTATGCAAATTGGTCGTTGATTCGGCTGCAGGACAGCAAGAGGAAAATGATATGTTAAGTCCAAGACAACACTATCAAAATCAAATCTGTTGTGCACAAAACCCTGTTAGTCCCTGGTACGATGATATAAAATTTTGTCGTATACACAGATCAACTCCCCGTCACCTTGATCCAACAAAAAGGAGAGAACTACGATTAAAATATGCTTATTTTCAGTTGATTAATGGTATTATGTTTCATCAAAAATTTGATGGAGTACTAATGCACTGTCTTGAGAAAGATGAAGCAAAAAAAGTCTTATTGGAATTGCATGCAGGAGAAGCTGGTGGACATTTTGGTGGAGATACCACTGCCCATAAAGTATTAAGAGTAGGTTATTACTGGCCTACCCTTTTTAAAGATGCTCATGCTTTGTGTCACAAGTGTGTAATTTTCCAAAAAACATCCAAACGGATACAGAAACCAGCTTTCCCTTTGCAACCAGTTTCGGTAGATTCCCCTTTTCAGCAGTGGGGTCTAGATATTATAGGCCCAATCAATCCACCATCCTCGCATCAGCATAAGTATATCATAACAGCCAGAGATTACTTCACTAGGTGGTATGAGGCTGCCCCATTAAAAGCTGTAAATACCAGTCAGGTAATATCCTTCCTGAATTCAAATATTATTACCCGCTTCGGTATTCCTGGATGCCTAGTATTCGACAATGCCTCTTATTTTTCATCTCTTGAGATGAGTGATTTTTCTCTAGAAAAAGGAATTAAATTAAAGTATTCTGCCAGCTATTACCCCCAAGGCAATGGTTTGGCAGAATCGACTAATAAAAATCTGATCAAAATAATCAAGAGAACAGTCTTCGAAAACCATAAAAGCTGGCATAACGCACTGTTAAACGCAATCTGCGCTGATAGAGTAACTCTTAAAACTATTGTGGGTAACTCACCTTTCTTTCTCATTTACGGCAGAGAGGCGATTCTTCCACCACATGTCCTTCTTCCATCTATGTAGTTAGCACAGAAAGTACAGGAAGAAGATTGTCCCCCTTTGGAAAGTCAAATTAACGCTTTGTTAAAATTAGAAGAAGTGAGGGCTCAAGTAAAACGGAAATTGGATCAACATCAACTCATTGTTAAAAACTGGTTTGACTCCAATTCTGCCTCTGATAGAAATTTTGAGGTAGGTGATTCTATCCTAAAATGGGATAAACCTCATGAGGGAAAAGGAGAGCATACAAAGTTTCAGAACTTGTGGCTACGACCATTCATAATTGCTGAGAAATTGGGTCCCAGTTCCTTCCAATTACAGAATTTAGAGGGACAACCAGACACCTTTCCGGTGAATGGCCAAGCTCTAAAAAAGTACTTTGCATGATAACACTCCCATGTACACTATGTAAATATTTTTGTTTTGCTTGCTGTTTGTTTTTCTTTATTGGTTTGTTTTGTTTTTTTTTCCTTTATGCTTATCAGTCTTTCTTTTTGAAACACACATGCTTGCATCATGAGCTAGTTCAGACAAAGATAACAGAAAAAATTCCCTTCATAAATGACTGCTAAAAGTTGTTTAAACATAAATTGGGATATTTTAATGAGTTTGCAGCCATGTTAAAGATAACTCATTGTTTCAAAAGCGTTTCTTGATTTCAATCTGTAACTAAAGTTACTCATGATCATCCATAAAAATTCTTCTTACACTGTCCTTGTTCCTTAAGAGAACAACTCAGAGATGTCTCACTTCTCTAGAAAGTCGGTTTATTAACAAACTATTTCTAGATCTTAATGAAGGACAGCTAAAAAGTTTCTTCAAGGTCTGTTATTTACTAAGATGTGTCCAAAAACCAGGATTTTCAGCGTCACCCCACTCTATTAAATATCTTTAAAACTAAATAAACCTTCAGAGAGTTGTGGGAAGTGCTTGTAAACTCGTCGGGATACTGAACAGGTCTGCTGGCAGCGGGTAAATGCATGCATGACGCCAAGATAACTTCGTCAGGGTACTGAACAGGCCCGCTGGCAGGGAAGCAATGTCAGGTATATGGAAATTCTCAGATATGGATTCTTTTTTACCTTAAATGTCCTTCGTTCTGATCTGGAACTTCTTGGTAGGATACATATATTGGAGTGGGTTAAATGACATCCCTGTCAAGGCTATGGACACCTGCTGGAAACAGTGGCTCTGTCAACAGTATTGAAGATTTTAATTTTAATATCGTGACTCTCTTCTGTTAAGATTGTTTTCAGTTTTCATCTCTTTAAAATAACAGTAATCTAAAACTAGAATGCTTTATAATTGATAATGATGTTCAGACATCTTTTTGGTTGTTTTTGATTTGAATTTTTTTTTTATTATCCTAATCTGAACTCGTTCATTTCGCAGAGATAACTGCTTCTCCCAGCGTGTCGCCATTGTTGGCAGCAATAATGTATTTTCTATTGTTTATAAGTTTCCTACACAGGGTCTCTAAATTTGCATTACTCGTCATGAGCAATGACACTTATCACTTGTCGCTTTTTACATACCTTCCTTTTGATTTTTGTTTTCATGACTGTAAGCATGAAAACTTGTTGCTGGAATCCACACTTTGTTTCGATTTTTTATCAGAGGATAACTGTTCATATGGTCTATTGTCAAATTTTCGTATTTTTTTATGAACATGATTGTTTTCCTTGTTTATGACCCCTTGGTCTTAAACATGCCTTGGTTACATAAGTAAAAAAACTCCCATTCATCAATATTCGATTAATATTAATGGGGTTTGATTCATAAATTTCTTTTAACACAATGTTTATTTGATACATCTGCCTTGTAATCAAGTCATGAGTGTGCATTCTATGGTATTCAAGTGCCTACATCCTTACATTACCCATATCCCAAGGTATCATATGAGGTACAGTGTGATATTATTGCTTTGTATGGCCTCAGGCCTCACGATCTCTTTCCCATGCATGGTGATTAACGTTTTTGCCTACCATTTCAAACTATCTTTGCATTGTTTTGTGGAAACTCGGGGCTATGACTCTGTGTTTTCTTATCAAACCCTACCTCCGATTTCGGTTTTGTTTCCCCTCTGTTCGCCATGGCTCCAGTGGTGAGGATTGAGCCCAATGGCATCCAAACCTTTTTATCTTATCACAATGCTAGAGATGACTTAGAAAGGAACAATTGGCATTTATTTATTGAAAATTTTAAGGGTTTCAATCTGAGATTTGCTCAAGAGTTCACGTTGACATTCGACGGTTTCAGAAAAAAGATAGGTGGCGTGCAGCTAGAGGTGACTAAAGAATTTTTAAGCCAAGCTACATGTTTACCAGTTGTTGGCCAAAAGTGGTTTAAGAATGCAAAAGTTGAAGAGGTTCCCTGGTCATTGTTGTTCACCTCAAGGAAAATTACCAATTGTGACCGAGGTATGCCTGTCTCGTCTTTAAAACCTAGATGGCATGATCTGTTAGCTATTGTGAAACAATTTATTACATGTGAAGGGAGATTTGGGTTGGTTTTCTTGTATCACCTGCGATTTCTTATGAGCTTCATTGATTTCCCGTTGAACATGCCCTACTTTATGCTTAGAAGTCTATACAAGATGAGAAAGCAGTTTAAGAGGCAGAAGTCTGATTCTAGTTTATTCCATCATGGTTTAATCAAAATCATCATTGTGCATCAGTTGCAATTAAACAATGATTGTTGGGATGCTTTTCTGTTATGAAATGGCCTTGGTAATAATGAGTTGGTTCAGGTTGACAAGCCTGTTATCACAGAAACCCTTGTGAAAACTATCATCTCTCCTCCTTCGCTCATGCCCTGTGATCCTATCTCTAATCTGGAACCCTCGACCTACCCTGATTCTACTCAACCCGACATTCAACCAGATTCGTATCCTAAGAGTTGTACTAAGGCTGTTAAAAAACCCACAGGGAATAAGCTTAGGGGTAGCGTCGATGTTAATTATAAGAATAAAAAGGATGCTCGTTGGATTTCACGATGTGCTCGAAACAAGCCCAAGCCCTGTGTAGACACAAAAAATACAATTGAGGTAAGTGAGGATTCGGATTCAGAGATTGAAAGGTTCTTGGCCGAAGAGTATCCATATTCATATGAACTTTTCCCTGACAGACCCTACGATTATGTTACCAACCTGCCACCATGTCTAAACGACGATCCTGATTTTCCTGGTATCAAGCTCCATTACAAACCTACCTTTCAAATGGACAATTCTTCAGTTGTTAATACTATCAGTGCCAATACACAGCCCCTACAGCCACACTGTAATGAATGTCGATCCTGGATCGACCGGTATTATACAGATGTGCCTATACTACAGTCTAGGCTTAAATCTCTAAAAGACCAAGTGGATTTGTTAACAAGTGAGAACACCAGACTCCAATCCATAGCTCAAGCCAAAGACAAACGCCAAAAGACTACAGGATCGGTCATTTTTAAAAATGTGGAAGCAGCGACAACAATAGTAAACTCTAAAATTACTTGATTTGTTTTAATCCCTTAATCTGAGGTATGATCTCTTTCAAAGTTTAGTATGATTCTGTCTTTCTCAATTTAGGATACATGATTTGTTTGTATAGATTAATTTTTAGATTTTTTTGTTTGATTGAATAAAATATGATTCTAGTTATAATTATAACTAGCTACAGAATCGTGAGATTTTGTAGCTAGTTAGAAAAATTCGAATTGTTTGTCTTGATAATTGAAAACATATCTAAAATTTCCCCATTTTTGTTTCTTAACAGGAACCCATGATTTCTAAGGGGATTTGAAGCACTGATCTCTTAGACACACCATCTTTATGTTTTTAGTAAATAGATTAGGCTGTTAGTTTTTTTATATCAAGTAAAATATGGGAGGTTGCATCCCCCACATTTTTGAACAGATTTGATGTTATCAACAGGAAACGTTTTGTTTCTGGAACCTATATAAGTATATTATTTTGTAAACTTCAAACCATCT
>JZKD02S1672716.1:1045910-1089473 GCA_000966675.3 Picea glauca
TTATCTTAATGTGGCTGCTTGTGAAATGACAAGATTGTTGTGATTATATCTCTTATATGTTCTATCATTCGAATTCAATCATTATTGCTTCACGTTTATGAGAAGCAATTGTAGGTTATGTTGCGGGTTTACCTCATCAGACAGGGAGATTGGATGCTACACACTAAACAAATATGG
This sequence comes from Picea glauca, assembly GCA_000966675.3. Classification (NCBI taxonomy): domain Eukaryota; kingdom Viridiplantae; phylum Streptophyta; class Pinopsida; order Pinales; family Pinaceae; genus Picea; species Picea glauca. The sequence continues at coordinate 1,046,088 of JZKD02S1672716.1, forward strand.
GATGTGATAACAGGTCAGTTTGCTAGTTCAACTTCATTAGTTTAATGAATACAAAAATGCCATGTAGCTTAAACATCTTCTATTATCTGTGATTTCAGTTTTCAATTAGATAGTTTGATATTCTATTTCTCAGTTATGAACATTATAAGAAAATAAATCAAAAAGATTAAATAGTGTTACTGTTGTTTTTTAAATCAATTGATATTCGTTTTTCACGGATTTAGATTAAAATTCGTATTGTGTACATATTATATATATATTAGAAATAGATTCATTTGTATATATAATAAGGAGAGTTATTTTATAAATATTAGTTAGTTAAACTGTAAATACATATTAGAACTATATATAGTTTTCAGCGATAGTTATTCATCAAGTTATTTTATTTTTCTTTAGTTTTGTTTTTTTTCTGCTTTCTTTAGGACTTAGATTTTCCAACAGAGCTGCTAAACCCGTCAGAGTGGATCAATCCAAACGGCTTGGGTTAATTAGACAACCCCGGACCGGATTCACTCCTCCAGTGGACGAGCGGTCAATTTCGCCCATCAACATGACACACTGATCCAGGCGTTCACCAAGCAAGAGGCTACAACAAAACAGCAAGTTGAAGCATCTCAAGCCAAGCTCGAGGTGTTTGAGGCAGAATTGGTCAGATCGAAGTGACTCGGGACAAGTCATAGGTGAGTGTTGGGGGCATGTTGTCCCTTGACCAAGTTTTGGGAGTTTCATGGTCATGTTGACCTATTTTGGGACTTCGACATCCTGTCGAAGGAGGAGCGCAAGACAAAGCAGAGATCACGGGATCTCGGCCCCCTTTTGGGCCTCTTTTTGGGTTGTTGGGAATATGTAACGGGAAAGGGATGTCGGCCCATGGGTTTACCCATGTTTAGGCCTATTTTGTAATGTATAAATAGACACTTAGGCGATGTAGGAAAGGGTCGATGAGCTAAGTACCAAGTGAAAATAATAGTGGTATATGCTTTGTGCATGCTGTGTGAGACTTGCAAGGCTAAGTGTAAGTGACTATAAGATATTGAGTAGAAGCTTTTGTGCTGTAACCTAACTCGGGGAAGGAGGATCTGGCGAGGTGTGCATAGATCTTCTGTCCTATGTGGAGTGGGGTTTGTATGGCTCTGTGCATGTAGATGACTGATTGAAGATAATAAAGAAGAATATTTTGTGGATGTAGCCCCAGAAGAGGGGTGAACCATGTAATCACTATGTTATCTTGCTGAGTGCTTGTTTGAATGTGTGTATGTCTTATTTGCTTAGTTCTTTGAGATGATTAGATAGATTTGCTTATGTTCAATGCTAATGATGTATAGAATGTTAGATCTAATGTACATGAATATGCTCAATTCTTGATCAGTTACATCTAACCTATTTTTCTTATTCCAAGTGCTCATATATGGTATATTACTGTGAATACTGCGAAGCCCTGTTTTATCAACGAACTACATAATAATTGCATGTTAAATAACTGATGGTGCTAAGTGCTTTACTAAGTAGTATAATCACATATATGTGTCCCAACTAAGGTTGCGGAGCTCTGATGTTAATATTCCATAAGTCGTGCACGATACACCTGGACAGAGCAAGAATAAGAAGAATGACTAAGCCCAGGATGTCCACAGCACTTTAGCACATACCCCTTCTATCTCATCTGAGTGCAGAGGTAATGGCGGAGATATAGATGGCACCGAAGTCAAACAGAAGAAATATGAGGTCACACTGCCAATAGACGAATATGATCCCTCAAAGAAAAGGAAGGTTTCCCCTTCGAAACCTTCTTCAAGGAAGAAAATGAAAGCAACTAAAACCAAGTTTGAGACCACCCTAACCTCGGACGACTTCAAATTCATCGTCACTGCACTGAATGATGCTTCACTGGATATAGCAGAGAAGTAAAAATCCAAGCAGGAGGAGATGTTCAGTCGGATCAAGGTCAAATTTCAAGAAGTGCAGCAGGTACTACAATCCAGTTGCACAGTTTCCACTGTGCCTCTACCAGCAGGAACATCAAAACTAGGAGATGATCCAACTCAACTCCACCAGATTGTTGATACGGTCGAATCTCGCCTTCGACGAGCACAGGAGGAAACAACACAAGCCACCCAGGCTCTGGCGCAAGCACAGGGAGATCTGTTAGAACAGTGCAGTAATGTAGAACGAGAGAAGATTTATGTGCAAGAGAAGTTTGATGAATAGAAAGCAGAGCTACAGCAAAGAAAGGAATAGTTTCTCATTGAGAAACTTGAAGTTAAGGAAATGGTCAATAGATCATTTCTCTCTGTGACACTCATTGAATTCCAGACAGAGGACCAAGTTCCATAGTAGGTGGCACAATTGGAAGACGTAATCCAGAAGCTCCAGCAGCGCATCGCTGATCTAGAACTCTGTGTTGTAACCGAAACCCCTCAGGAGATAAGAGACCAGCGAGAAGAAACTGCTCGCAACGTAGTTGGAAGATTAAAAGATCTTTCCTTGGAGTGCAAGCAACTAAGTAATCAGAGTTCCAAAACATACGAAAACCTTACAGAGAATCCAAAATTGCAGACGCTGGAGTCACAGATCCAAGAAGAAAAACAACATGATGATATGATATAGGTACAACTAAAGGCCTTGTCAGTTGTAGACAGGATGAAGAGATCACATGAACAACACACACTCAGCAGTAGGTTCATGTGCTTCAAAGTAAAGTGATCGAAGTCACTCAACGACTTCAACCGGTGAAATATCAAGCATGCATATTATTTACAGAGGTCGAGAACCAATGAGAAGATCTTGAATAGGTCATCCTCTCAGTGGAGAAGCACCTGGAAGGACCGGTGAATGAGGCACTGATACAGGCGTTCACCAAGCAAGAGACTACAAAAAAATAGCATTTTGAAGCATCCCAATCCAAGCTCAAGGTGTTCGAGGTAGAATTTGTCAGATCGAAGTGATTCGGGACAAGTCACAGGTGAGTGTTGGGGGCATGTTGGCCCTTGACCAAGTTTTCAGAGTTTCATGGTCATGTTGACCTATTTTGGGACTTCGATATCCTTTCGAAGGATAAGCGCAAGACAAAGCGGAGATCATGGGATCTCAGCCCCCTTTTGGACCTCTTTTTGGGTTGTTGGGAATATGTAACGAGAAAGGGATGTCGGCCCATGGGTTTACCCATGTTTAGGCCTATTTTGTAATGTATAAATAAACACTTAGGTGATGTAGGAAAGGGCCAAAGAGATAAGTGCCAAGTGAAAATAATAGTGGTATATTGTTTGTTCATGATGTGTGATACTTGCAAGGCTAAGTGCAAGTGACTGTAAGAGATTGAGTAGAAGCTTTTGTGCTGTAACCTAACTCGGGGAAGGAGGATCTGGCGAGGTGCGCGCAGATCTCTTGTCTTATGAGGAGTGGGGTTTGTATGGGTCTGTGCATGAAGATGATTGATTGAAGATAATAAAGAAGAAGAGTTGGTGGACGTAGCCCCGGGAGAGGGGTGAACCATGGAATCATTGTGTTATCTTGCTGAGTGCTTGTCTGAATGTGTTTATGTCTTCTTTTCTTAGTGCTTTGGGATGATTAGATAGATCTTCTTATGTTCAATGATAATGATGTATAGAATGTTAGACGTAATCTACATGGATATGCTCAGTTCTTGATCAGTTACATATAACCTATTTTACTTATTTCAAGTGCTCATATATGGTATATTACTGTGAATACTGCGAAGCCCTGTTTTATCAACGAAGTAGATAATAATTGCATGTTAAAGAATTGACGGTGTTAAGTGCTTTACTAAGTAGTATAATCATGGATCTGTGTCCCACCTAAGGTTGTAGACACTTGAGTCCTGCAACCACCCCTGCCTCTACCTCGGGTGAGACTTCATCTTCTTCACAGGTGTTGTCGAAAGGGACGGTAGTTAGGATTTTGTTGGTGCGCTCTTGTAGCGTTGAACTCGAGGTTTTCCCCTCTGCCAACATCACCTTCTAATATTACTATTGAGTCTTTCCATATGTTTTTGAAACCTCATATTCAGTCCACTACTGTTCAAACTAGGATCAGAAACAAGATTTTTAAACCTTCAAGGCTGCCATGTTACCTTCATCCTTATCCTCTTAAATTTTTTGGGTATCCTCCACAGTTTTCTGGAGAGGATCATGTTACAGCTGAGAGGAATTTGGGATCCTTTGAGAACTTTATTGATCAGTTTGATATAGTACATGATGATGTTACCATGAGGTTATTCTCCAACTCCTTACTTGGATATGTTGCGGTGTGGTTTAGGAGTTTGGGAGTTGATTCCATTGTTTTGTGCATCGAGCTATCCAATGATTTTTTAAAATATTGGGGTGAGAAAAAGTCTTTTGACCAATACCTAGCTGATTTTCATGATTTGAGGAGAGGAGTGGAAGAAGTTGTGTTTGTCTTCAATAGGATGTTTTATAGTGTTTATCATAACATGCTTGTGGAGATATGGTATTTTGATTTTGCTACCATGGTGTACTATGTAATGACTCACCATTCATAGATTGTCCTTCTCTTGAGAGAAAGGAAATATTCATCCTTAAAATGCTTATTTGAAGATGTTGAAGAAGTCAGGGAGAATATTCGTGCTAGCAAGAAGATTTGAGATCGACTATATTTTAAAAATCTGCATGCACAAGATGAACAACAAGAGGAATGTCAGTATATTTCATATTTGTAGAAAAAAGACAATGAGTATGAATCAGATCTGGAACAACAACAAAGTTGTAAGTATGTTTTACATTTGGAACTAGATTCTTCAGTGTTTGCAGATTTTTCAATGAACAGGGATGCATGTCATGCTTATGATCAGTTTTCAAAACATGTTGAATATATTATAACTGATGATTGCATAGATAATTATATGTTCTTGGTTGATCATTATCAGTGTGATTTAAAACCTGGTGTACCATTATCCCGCAATCATCATGTTGAAAACAAAGAGACTGCAATTGTTGATGATCAAGAGTTGCTCACAAGGGAACAAGAAGGTTATCTATTTGCAATCAAAGAGGAATTCATTGATGAGAAATTATTTTCTATGGATCAACATGCTTCTAATATTGGTTTTAAGGATCCATTTGCAGCCTTGTTAGAGTTTTATGTTTCATATTTTCTGAAAATTTCAAATTGTATTATTTCACTGATACTCATGGGTGAGTATGGTTCTTTGAAGGATTTTATATCATTGCTTCTATATTTTTGTTATTATTCATTGATTGGTGACGTAAATGAGATCATTTTAGTCATGAATTTGCTTCAATGGTTACCATGGAAGTTTGATTAGGGTAGGGTAGCATAGGTAATAAGCTCACTTCCTGAGCATTGATTTCCTTCAATTTGTAGTGGGTCTTTCAGTTTGCTTGAATAAGTGGCAGATTTTTATAGTGTTCAGAGATTGGTTGCACATTTGAATCCATATCCCAATGGATAAGGCAACTGGAGCTGCTAAGTTCTTGGAAGCCTCACAAGGTGACCTCCATCCCAGTTGGAGCCGGTGTTAGCACTCAAAAGCGCACCATCAAAATTTTAAGAGCCTTCATCAATTTTATGCTAGATTTGTCACAATTCTAAGATTCTTAGCTAGGTCCCACATTTTGTAAACTCTTCCATCAATTCTTGATGAACTCTCATTGCGCTTTTTTCCAAGAAATCTTCATGGTTTTCCTCGTGCCAGTCTGCATTGAAAATGTTAGAATCCCTATCTACCTAAGTAAAATAAAAATATTGGATATGTTATCAAATTTATACTTATTATCAAAGATCATATGATTAGATTTGATTTGGGTAGAATTTTGGGGAAACAAAAATTATATTGGCTTTTAAGCCAATCTGACCTTTCACGGTTATTTTTTTTGGGTAAAATTATTGCGCCCATAGGCCCAATCTTTGATTATTCATGCATCTAGTCTGATCCCACAGTTGCTGAACCAAGAACCAAAACATAACACAAATCCCAACGCCAAACACCAAGTTTTCGAGGAGGAGGAGCCCACAAGGAGACATTTGTGCACAACGTGTCGAAACACATTAAAACCATCGGCGTTTATAAAGGAAAATGTTTTATCTCTCCCGAGCAATGTGGGATATCCTCGCTACATATAAATAAAAAGAAAATAAGAAAAACCAGTTGCCAAGAGTTGAGATTTAAATATGAAAACCCTATGCATCGTGGGGTTTTATGTTTAAGATAAACCATACACAGGAGCGCCAAACTAAAGAGACAAGTACCCAGGTGTCAAGATGGTTTCCCAGTGTCAAAAAGGATGCTGGATTGGTATTCGTTTTTAAGTGGAATCGCCATTTCGATCATATTTCACCAAGTGGTTAAGTCTTTCATGTTACACCAGTGCTTGTTGATTGGTGCGTGGTGAGTAAATATGATAGAGATTCCCTGAGTTTCTTGTTCAAAGCTATGGATAAAGACTAGAATGGCACTGTGTGTCCCTTTTTGTATTGATCATGCACAACTTGCATGCCATGGAAATCCTCGTCAAGGAGTACATTTCCACAAGTATTAGCTGTGTTTGTGTATGGAGGGGATGAATATAATATCAAAGTATAGAATTACAATATGTTTTGTTGCCATTTAACACTAGTTGGGAACCTTGAATACATCTGGAGAATTCAGTTCACATAGAGTACCCTTGGATTGTCAATGCAAGTGGCGATCACACAATAAGGATATTGGACTATCAATTTTTAACTTGTATATCTATCCTTGTTGTCCACAATTAGTATTTAATGTGTGATTTTTTTAATCCTAAGGAAGAATTGGTTGTTTCATTCTCCTTGGATCATACTATTTATGTATGAGATATTGGTGTTCTGAGGTAGAAAATCATCTCTCGAGTTTATAATATTTTAAGGCCCATATAGCACATTGCATGGAATCTAGTTTCTAAGCTTTATATCCTCGCAGTTGCCCTGGACTTGGAAGTGAGGATGGTTAAGAAAAATTTGTTGAACTATTGCATGTGAAATTAAATTCAGTGTCAACTGATGAATTGGGTGTTATCCCTCTGATTAAGTGGGTTAAACACAAAAAGTTTAATGTTGCAGGTTCGTCTATTGCTATTATGACAACCTTTCTCCTTCTTAGCAATCTTGGTGCCCCTGTTGTGGAATTAGCCACTGATGCTTTGGTGGGAGAATATGGTAAAATTCACAAAGGTATTTCATAGGGAGAGCTTCAATCCTTTGCATGGATGCCATTAACTACAGGGTGTGTGCTAGGTAACTTGTTTGGAGGTATTTTTGTGAGCCAAGTTGATGCAAGGACTATGTTCACCATTTTTCTTTTACCTTTGAGAATTCAAGTTGAGGTTTCCTTGGATTTTAGGGAGGAGTCCTTTGGTATTTGTAGTATGATTAAAACTAAGGTTGCACAATATTCAAGCCTAATCGAGAGGAAGTCACAAGGTGCATCATCATATTTTAACAAATCAATTATTGGTGCATCTATGAATAACAAATTTTGAGAAGCATAAAAAATCAGGTCTCAGATATTGTGAGAGTTATACAGAGACTAGAAATTGCATATCTGCTTGATTGGTTTGTTGTGTCTATTGGAATGACACCACTTTTAACATGAACTATGTTTTTCTAACACACATAGCTTTTGAATATTTATCCACATATCTTGGCACTTGCAAAGGTGGTTTTCATCAAGGAACTATTCCATATTTTCCATTGGGTATATACATTCAATCCATGGAAACATTGGTTACATTAACTTGGATATCATTCATGCCTTATGTAAATCCTGTTATAGAATGTCTTAAGAAAAGAAACAAAGTTCAAAGGGTTAAGCATAGTAGTCTTGTATGAAGAAAAGAGCAACAATCAGCAAAGTGTATACTACATCAGAATCTCATCAAGTGTTTTGGTTCATAAATTTGCAATTTATTGCATTCTACAGGCAGTTGGTAGCACCATGCAATATTCTTCCATTTAATGTGCTACGAATTCCTGAGGCGCTGTAGAATGTGCTACGAATTCCTATTCTGGAGGTTTCAAAGGAGCAGTGGCTGCCAGGTGTCAAGATGGATCTTGCCAGTTGCTAGAGGGTCAGTTATGAGTAGGAGTGCCACCTATCAAAGGGAGAAGCGCTAAAAAATGATAGCTCATCATCATAAAGGAATGTTAGGGGCATGGCCAACATGACCCTTTCTTTTAGCATTTAGTTATCTTATGTTATCCACATGTTTTATTTTCCATTTTGAGGGCAGACGATCCAATGTAAGGGGGGTTATTCGAATGATAGTGTTTTCACTAAGAGAAAAAGATATAAAAATACTATTGTAAGTCTGATTGAGGGTTAGAATGATTTGGGGGGAAGGGGCCTTTGGATCCAGAGGAATTTAGAGTGGTTATCACTGTGTTCTTTTCCTTTCTCAGTATTTTTTCAGACTTGTGATTCCTTATCAATGGAGATCAATTTTTCTTTTTCATTTCTCTCTTTCTCTGTGTACTAATATAATTTAGTGACTGATTTAATATTGTTCTTATTCATACAATGATTGAGTGATGGTCTTCATTCTTTTAATTGGTGATATATAATTTGTTAATACACATATTTTTACTATGAGTTGACTGTTTTAAACTGTTGGAAGTATCTCTGACATGTTAAGATCACAGTTTTATTTTCCTCATCCATTTATCAAGCCTATTGTCTAATTTGAAGTTGCTAAGGCCACGTTTGTTGAAAGATATAGTTGGGAATGTGTACAGTAGATGATATTTATTTTCCTTATGGTCAAATCCCTGTGACTTTAAAGCTTATATTTCAACATTAAATTTAAATTATGTGCATATTACGAAGCTCACCTGATTACAGTCTAGGGTGACTCATGGAGTGATAACAATTTCTATTTCTTGTTCTCTATATGTGATCACCTTGGTACTTAAACATTGTAGAACTGCATGATCCTTGATCGGATGTTCTATAAACTTATGTACCTGACCTGGTGTCATGCTCGCCACGTGTGCAATCTCTACTTCTCATGATGAGTCCTGTTATGCATGTCGTTTGACTATGTCATGCAAGACAACAAATTATTTGGGCGAGACAAACTCTGGGAGGCCAATGTCTTTCATCTCCCGATTGATATTTTCCTAGCTTATTTCACTCTTGGCCCACTTCTTCTATATATTTCACTGAGGTTCCTGGGACATACTTGCCCACTATTCGGCTGCCTTCCTGATCCGGGAGATGTTGTTATCCCTCATCACTCGAATGCCATGCTCCTCCATGTCTCGGCCCTTCTGTACTGCGATGATATAATCGATTCTATCTACAACCAGGTATGACTTTTCATACTATCTCTCCACGTATTTACAGGTTATCAGTGCCATAAGAGTGTCTTCCTGAAAATCGTCTACACATCCAGTGAAGAGATGTCTTTCGCTCGTGAATTCTGCATAGGCACCTCAGAATTCACTCTTCAGAAAAATTATTTCTTGCGTTGAGTCTTGGTAATATTTCACCAGATGGCGCAGATGGTCTAGATCCCTCTTTGTGGTGGCTAACTCCTTTTCATCTCGTTTTTCTCGATCCAGCGTGGCATCAATGATTTCCATCCCTATGCCAATTAGCTCAGATGTCTTTGCATTTTATGTGCTGAGCAACTTCTCTTCTATGGTGTGGTGATGAGAATCGCGCTATCCAGCGTGAGCCTTCTTTTCTTGGTTGTTCTTCTCATTATGGATTTCCTCTTCACGTCGTAAGAAATCACTTGTATATCGGCGACCTCATCAATGGGCTCAGGGATTTTTTGGTCTCCCCAAGTCAGAGTGTTTCCCAGGCTTCCTGTTGTATACATTTTCTCTAGGATGGGCTCTTGTACTTCTTTGACTTATGTATATTCCAATGCCTCGACCTTCTTCTGGTGTTCACTGGTTGGTGAGGTATCAGAATTAATTGGAGATATAGTCACAGGATCAACACTTACTTGGTGATCAGTTGTTGAGGTGTCAATCTCTAGCTATTGCTACTCCTCTTCTTGCTCACCAGAACCTAGCTCATCCCTGGAGCTGAATTTCGAGGTCCCCGATAGTTAGAGAACTTTAGTGTCTAAGGTACTCTCATCCTCATGGTCTCCCTACAGAGGGCTTGGAATTGATGCATAGAGAGTTGGAGTAGATGTTCCCCCTATTTCTTTCTCCTCTATAATTGGTATAATAGTTATAAGTGAGGCCTTCAAACTCTCTTCATCATCATAGATAGTAATTAGATCAAAAAGGGTATTAGGAACACTCGTTTCACCTGGTGTTCTTGGAATCTCGTGATGGGTTGGAATTGTCATCAGTGATCTGGCCTATGGTGACAAAACTCTGGGGTTTTTCAGATCGGAAGTTTCCTCCAGTGGTTTTGATTCTGAGCCATTTATATCTTCTCTGACATTGATTGGGTCAGTCGTGGTGATCCTCATATATTCTAAAAGTTGAGGATCATTTTAGAGCCCCTGGAGGACTATGCGGGCTTCCTCTAACAACAACATCCCCCTCCTTTGTGCCTCTATGGCTTATGCTGCTCTGTTTTCTTCTCTAACCTAGAGGGCTTCTTGAGTCATTTGTTCTATCGTTTCGACTTGCTCGTCCATACTCATATCTTTAACCCAAGTCATATTTGGGTTGGATTTTCTCTGTAGTACCTCCTCCCAGTCCTGAGCACATTCTTTAAAGATATCATCTTCAAACTTATCATGTGTGTATGGCCAGCAGGAAGAGACTTGTGACACATGCTAAAGAACTAGGCCTTTAGGGTCATGTTTGCGAAATCGGCCTGTCGGGAACCTATATTCCAGCTGGCTCAAACCCTCTTGTTTGGCTTATCTAGTATCCTTCACTATGAAAAACCCTACATGGAAACCATAGGGTATGAATTCTCATTTCTTATCTTTAACCAGAGTGGCATTATAGCCCTGTAGGATGGTCTGGTAATAGATTTCCCCTACGGAAAGTCGGTCTAGGACATGAGCAAGGAGTAAATGTGGTGTGTCAGTGGCCTTGAACACCCTGATGTAAGTCGTGGTTTCCTCTAGGTACCAGTGGCCTACTTTTGAAATAATTTTCTTGGCCGCTACAGATAGACTTGGGCATTCTTTCTTGAAAATAATGAAATAAGCCCAAGCTATGAATTCATCACAAATGAGAGCATAATATTTTTTGTATCTTTTTTCCCACAGGATGTTGAAGTAGACATGTACAGGTAGCTCGACGACATGCTAGCTCAAATTCATGACGGAGAATACATTCCTTGCGCAAATCACGTCTAGCAGATATGAAGCCATGTGAAAAGTGGGTGCTTCTCCTTCCTTTGGAATCTGAGCTTCCAGTATGTTGGTGATCAATTGTTTAGAGATGATTTCTCCCCAATTGAAGATACTCCCAAAGATGGCCACATTGTATGCTAAGGGCATTCATGCCTCTGAGAACTTAGCAAAATATTTCTCCCCTTATAATCGGAAAATTAGAGCCATTAAATAGATGCATGGCTCCCTTAGATTTGTTGTCCCGTACTAGCCATTGCTCCAGTTTGTGAATTTCTTGTCTTCCTTCCACCAGGAGGCCATTAATTGGCTGGTGTCATGGAATTCATAGAACTTCACTACGAAATCTATGTTTAACCTCTTCTCTGGGTCTTTGATCTTGTAATATTTTTGGGCCTCTGTAGGGAGAAAAACACCGACACATCCTCCATTCTCATAATTGACTAGGAACTTCATCATGTTTTTATGATTGATTACAGTCTAGGGTGACTCGTGGAGTGATAACAATTTCTATTTCTTGTTCTCTATATGTGATCACCTTGGTACTTAAACATTCCAAAAATGCATGATCCTTGATCGGATGTTCTATACACTTATGTACCTGACCCGGTGTCATGCTCGCCACCTGCGTGATCTCTACTTATCATATTGAGTCATGTTATGCATGCCATTTGACAATGCCATTCAAGTCGACAAATTATTTGGGCGAGACGAACTCTGGGAGGCCAATGTCTTTCATCTCCCGATTGATCTTTTCCTAGCTTCTTTCTCTCTTGGCCCACTTCTTCTGTATATTTCACTGAAGTTCCTATGACATACTTACCTAGTATTCGGTTGGCTTCCTGATCCGGGAGATGTTGTTATCCCTCAACACTCGGATGCCATGCTCCTCCATGTCTCATCCCTTCTATATTGCGATGATATAATCGATTCTATCTACACCTAGGTATGCCTTTTCATACTATATCTCCACATATTTACAGGTTGTCAGTGCCATGAGAGGGTCTCCCTAAAAATTGGCTACACATGTAGTGAAGAGATGTCTTTCGCTCGTGAATTCTGCATAGGCACCTCAAAATTCACTCTTCAGAAAAATTATTGCTTGCGTTGAGTCTTGGTAATATTTCACCAGATGGCGCAGATGGTCTAGATCCTTCTTTGTGGTGGCTAACTCCTTTTCATCTCACTTTGCTCGATCCAATGTGGCATTAGTGATTTCCATCCCTACGCCGATTAGCTCAGATGTATTTTCATTTTATGTGCTGAGCAACTTCTCTTCCGTGGTGTGGTGATGAGAATCGCGCTATCCAGTGTGAGCCTCCTTTTCTTGGTTTTTCTCCTCATTATGAATTTCCTCTTCATGTCGTAAGAAATCACCTGTATATCGACGACCTCATCAATGGGATCAGGGATTTTTTGGTCTCCCCAAGTCAGAGTGTTTCCTAGGCTTCCTGCCGTATACATTTTCTCTAGGACCGGCTCTTGTACTTCTTTGACAGGGGAAACTTCTACATGTTCCAATGCCTCGACCTTCGTCTAGTGTTCATCGGTTGGTGAGGTATCAGACTTAATTGGAGAGACAGTCATAGGATCAACACTTACTTGGTGATCAGCTGTTGAGGTGTCCATCTCTAGCTATTGCTACTCCTCTTCTTGATCACCAGAACCTAGCTCATCCCTAGAGCTGAATTTTGAGGTCCTCGATAGTTAGAGAAATTTAGTGTCTAAGGTACTCTCGGCCTCATGGTATCCCTGCAGAAGGTTTGGAATTGATGCATCGGGAGTTGGAGTATATGTTCCCCCTATTTCTTTCTCCTCTGTAATTGGTATAATAGTTATAAGTGAGGCCTTCAAAATCTCTTCATCATCATAGATAATAATTAGAAAAAAAAAAGGGTATTAGGAACGTCTGTTTCACCTGGTGTTCTTGGAATCTCGTGCTGGGTTGGAATAGTCACCAGTGATCTGGCATGTGGTGACAGAAATCTACGGTTTTCTGGATCGAAATTTTCCTCTGGTGGTGTTGATTCTGAGCCATTTAGCTCTTCTCTGATGTTGATTGGGTCGGTCGTGGTGATCCTCATAGATTCTAAAAGTTGAGGATCATTTTAGAACCACTGGAGGACTCTTTGGGCTTCCTCTAACAACAACACCCCCCTCCTTTGTGCCTTTGTGGCTTATGCTGCGATGTTTTCTTCTCTAACCCTAAGGGCTTCTTGAGTCATCTGTTCTATCGTTTCGACTTGCTCGTCCATACTCATAGCTTTAACCCAAGTCATGTTTGGGTTGGATTTTCTCTGTAGTACCTCCTCCCAGTCCTGAGCACATTCTGTAAAGATATCATCTTCAAACTTTTCATGTGTGTATGGCCAGCAGGAAGAGACTTGTGACACATGCTGAAGAACTAGGCCTTTAGGGTTGTGAAATCGGCATGTCAGGAACCTATATTCCATCTGGCTCAAACCCTCTTGTTTGGATTATGTAGTATCCTTCACTATGAAAAACCCTACATGGAAACCATAGGGTATGAACGCTCATTTCTTGTCTTTAACCAAAGTGGCATTATAACCCTGCAGGATGGTCTGGTAACAGATTTCTCCTACGAAAAGTCCGTCTAGGACATGAGCGGGGAGTAAATGTGGTGCATCGGTGGCCCCAAACACCCTGATGTAAGTCGTGGTTTCCTCTAGGTACCAGTGGCCTACTTTTGAAATAATTTTCTCGGTCGCTACAGATAGTCTTGGGCATTCTTTCTTGAGATTAATGAAATAAGCCCAAGCTATGAATTCATCGCAAATGAGAGCATAATATTTTTTGTATATGTTTTCCCACAGGATGTTGAAGTACACATGTACAGGTAGCTCGACGACGTACCAGCTCAGATTCATGCTAGAGAATACATTCCTTGCGCAGATCACGTCTAGCAGATATGAAGCCATGTGAAAAGCAGGTGCTTGTCGTTCCTTTGGCATCTAAGCTTGCAGTATGTTGGTGATCAATTGTTTAGAGATGATTTCTCCCCAGTTGAATATACTCCCAGAGATGGCCACATTGTATGCTAAGGGCATCCATGCCTCTGAAAACTTAGCAAAATATTTCTCCCCATATAATCGAAAAATTAGAGCCATTAAATAGATGTATGGCTCTCTTAGATTTGTTGTCCCGTACTAGTTGTTGCTCCAGTTTGTGAATTTCTTGTCTTCCTTCCACCAGGAAGCCATTAATTGGATGGTGTCATGTAATTCATAGAACTTCACTATGAAATCTGTGTTTAACCGCTCCTCCGGGTCTTTGATCTTGTAATATTTTTGGACCTCTATCGAGAGAAAAACACCGACACATCCTCCATTCTCATAATTGACTAGGCACTTTATCGTGTTTGTATGATTGATTATCCATCTCAGAGTCTCAATGCAGGGCAAGACTGGGGTTCGGAAGGCTACCATATGAAAGCATGACCACCATATGTTTGGAAAAACCTGGTCGTTGAGCGCCCTTACATCTGGTTCGTTGTGGGGAATAAATTCCAGGTAACCTTCTCGGTTAATTCTATAGAACAAATCTCCCCATTGCGGGAGTATTATCTTTGATCCAGTGCTTTCTTATGTATCACCAAAAGTAGGGGGCTGAGAAAATGCTTTCTTAGTTGATGTTTTGATGATCGGTTCCGTTCTAGTAGCAAACTCCAACTGCCTCACAGTGCCAAGAGAATATCCTTCACCGACCTTTGCTTCCTTCAATTTTGGTGCCCTTGGCGAGCGTCTGGTTGTTGGCTTCCTTGGAGGCATTTTTCTACAAAGAGAGCAGAGTTAGACACCATTTTGCAGAGAGAATAATGATATATAAATAAAATGTGACCGCTGAAATGATAAAATTAACACATACCTCTTCTTCGCACTATCTTAACTTAGTTTTGAAATTATGAGAATCAAGTGCAACTCTTGAGACACTCTATTCGCTTCTTCAACTGCTCTGGAAATGAGAAACCTGTGTGTAGAATGTTGGGATTTGAAACTATATTAGTGATTTAAATGAAGAGAATAATTACCTTGTCACATAAGTTCTTCAATTCGTGGTGTAAGTTTGGTTCTACAAAATCTATCGCCAGATCCGCATTATGCTCGAGATTAAATGCAGTCATAGGTTGGTGGCGTAGGCGCAGGCTATATTTTGGTTCATCGGTGATTTCAAATTCCCATTATTCGATCGACGCACGGGGTAGCAATGTATGTAGAGAGAAACATTAATTGTCCTATTAAAAGGCAGAATCCGATCTTATTTTGTGCTGAAAACGTTCCATCATTCTACCAATTTAAACGGGTGGATCGGGAGTCAACGCTTTTCTTTAGACAATGTTCGTTGATATCTATTGGCAAAAAATCCGATGCTGATCCATCTTGTCGTACATCACTGATGTGGAAATGATGACCTGGAAGTGTGACTAGGACACGGGGAAACCTAAGGTGACTTGGGATGAAACTAGGCCGTACAAAATGCCTACGCGAAAAAGACACGTGGCGTTTGAGATTGGCTTATTCGTTTAAGAGTGTTATTCATAATCGAGGTTTTTCATTAGATAAGTGTTTTAACAAACAAGTCCTACCCTGCCGATGCTGAAAAAGTATCAAGGATCGGCGATCGATGATATGTTTAAACAAGTGTTCCCATATTACCCCCCTCGAAACCTATCGATGCCGAAAATGCATCGGGGATCGACGATGTGTCAATGTGAAAATTTTCCATGATTTAAATCTTTTGATATTTCACCGACCCACTTCAGTAATCGGTTATCGGAGGTTCGTCATGGCCCATGTCAATGTTTATCCCTCTCATGTTTTACCGATGTTGATGATACATCGGTGATCGATGATTATTGTGGCTATGTGGTCATTTTACTTCTCATATTTTGTCGATGTCGAACATAAGCGCGTGGGTCACAATTTTAGCTGCAAATTCTTAGTTAAAATGCCAAGTTCTTTTTTTAGATACAAAGGTTTCACTTTGACAGTTCCAAACAAATCCAACTTGATCGATGATGAGATATGTAAATGAACTTAGCGATCCCTACACAACAGACTCAATTCAGAAAGCAGAACAAAAGAAAACAAGTGGTACCCAAAAGAGAAAAAAATTTAATAAAACATTTTAGGGTGCGTTGAGCGCTCAACACAACCATTCCTACAAACCTTGTTTTTTCTTTAAGGAAGTATTCTAGGTGTCTTTTTCCATGATGCATACCTAGTGGTATCTTGATTTGATATCCAACTTGGTGAAATATTTTTCATGTTGCAACTAATCTAACAAATCATCGATCTTAAGCATAGTGTACCGATTCTTTAATGTAATATTATTGATTGCTTTGTAGTTGATACAGATTCTCTAAGTCTTATTCTTCTTTGGTACAACTATGATAGGTGATCCAAAAGGTGAAGTTCTTGGTCAAATCATAGCCTACTCCAAAAGTTGTTGCAACTGCTTCTTCACTTCATTTGCTTCAAGAACGATTTTTCTATACAACCCAATATTTGGTAATGGGGATTCTAGCAATAATTGTATTCCATGCTCCACTTCCCTCTTGGGTGGTATCCTTTTAGGATCCTAGAAACTCCTCCAATTGATGTTTCTCCTCTTTATTAAACCCATCCAAGGATGCCTTTACTCTTTTTGACTCATCCTTAGTATGATTTTCTCTTAAGAAAAGTAAAAGACATTTATTACTGGAACTAATCAACTTATTGGCTTGGTTGGAACTTACTAGTGAGATATTTGACTTGTCTTTATGCACATTGATGATGTAAGACTTCCCATACTTGATTAGTTGGTGCCATTTGACTCTTTGAATGAAGATTTCATCCCTCATATAAATGTAGGGGCTTCCAAACACTAACCCACATACATCAAGGGTACTATGTCTAATTGCACTTCATTAAAAAAATTAGCACTTACAACAAATTTAATCTTACACTGTTTCATTTCCTTGATCTTTGCATCCTTGTTTATCCATCCTAATGGATAAGGGATACGATGATCATGAACCTCCTCATGTTATTTCTATTGTGAATCACTTGGTTTCCCTTTCTTTTGGCCTATGATTTCTAGATACTATTCCTGTACACATGCCTCATCCATTGTCCTTGGCTTGAAAAACATGACTTGATTTCGTAGATGGCTATCTAGATCCCTAGATGAGTACAACTAGGCTCTTGGGAGAGATACCCATCTTTCTGAAATCAGTGGTGTACTCATGTACACTATACCCTTGCTTCTTCCTGAAGTAGTTCCACTGAATCCATTGGTCCTATACATACCCGATAGAGTAAGATTGGGACTTGATGAGGGTTTTGAAGTCTTCCCACCTAGTTATTGGTGGATCACCCTCCAACCTAAGTGTTTTCATATGGCTTTCCCAGCAAGTTAAAGCATGGCCCTCTAACTTTAGTCTAACAAACAATATTTTTTGTTCTTCATATATATGGTGAATGCTGAAATAAAATTCTAGTTGTTGCAACTAATTATTTGGTTTTAATGCATCGATCTCACCTTGGTATGGATTTATGTCCACTTTTTCTTCCATCTTGAATAAATATTGTGAAGGTTTTATGGTATTGGAACTTGACTTCTCTTTCTCAAGTTCTTTCCATGACTCATTTTCTGGGTCTTTGTTATCCCTCGGTTTCCCATCTGATCTGATCTTTGAGTTCAAGCCTCCAACTTCTCCGAACGATCCGAGATTTCTTACTAGAGCCTCCATGAGGAGGGACATATTGAGAGATATGTTAGAAACTTGCTCTTCCAGCCTCACAAATCTCTCCTCCATTGGATCTCAAGGGTTGTTATGAACATACTCGTCATCCATGGTTAGGGTTCTGTGAATTTCTTCTTAAATCGATTCCTAGATCCATGCAACTTTCCACAAACACCCTAAGAAAACCTTCTTTGATACCAATATGACCTGTAAACTACCATGGATATTCCACTAGACAGTTCATCACAATAGATCTAACAAAATACTGAAATCTTTATTGTGAAGGTTAATTTCCTTTAGATCTTGGATTCTTTAATTACTCGTTTTCTTATTAAAATGTATGAAATAGCTAAAATATGAAAAATAGAGAACATAAAGAAATACTCACACACCATCCACAAATAAACGCAAGATATAACCTGGGAAACCCAATATGCGAGAAAACCCATCTAGAAGGTGAGGTCGCTTTGCTCTCTTTTCTTCAAATGTAAGTACAAAGAAAGAGGCACTCTTTATGGACTTGCCTTTGACATTATGGCTTGTATGGCTACCAAAAAATCTCTCCTCCTCTGTTATGCTCTCCAAATACCATTCCTAGGTGCTCTGCTCAAATATGGAACAAATACAGTGCTAAAGAATGGAACCACTACTCCTCCTAGCAGCCTGATATTTAACATCTCTCGATAGCCATCTAGGGGTAGGGTTTTGAATTCCTCAACCCTTAACTGTGATAAGGTTTTGGAACTTCTAGAATATTCTTGGAAGTCCATACATGGCTATCCCCATATGCATGAGTAACGGGGGATGACATGGCATCCACTTGTACCATGGTGGTGAACATGGTAGGTCAATTTGTAGGAGGCATAACTTTTTCATACGATCTCTAATTGACGCATTTTTTTCACTCTTGAAAAGGTCTCGATGTGTAAAATAGTTTTTAGGGGTCTAAGCTAAAGCTAGGAAAGCTTTAACCCCCAAAAATGTCATTGGATACCTCAAAATGGCTCCAGAAAGTTTCAAACCCCGATTTTTCAAAATGGGAACTACCATTAAAATGACCCTGCAAGATGATTACTCTAATTTTTTCCATTCTAAAATTATTGAGATAAATGAAAATTAATATAATGATCCAATCCAAATCATTAGGAGTCAAATTGGCTCTTAATTCTGTCTCACCGTTGTGTTCATGTAAAATGTGATACTATTCCAAACCTTCAAATTTTTTACAGAGATATCAAGCTCTTTCCATAATTAAGGCAAGATAGATCTCATAAGAGATTGAATTTGTATTCATGTCCTAAGTAATTAAATGGGAGTCCCCCAAAATTATAAGCTTCTTGATCTGCATGGAAATAACCAAGTTGATTCTTTTCAACAAAGCATAGGCTTCCACGTGATTGTTGATCATGACAACAAATTATCATTCGAAAGTTTATTCTAATTTTACCCTGGAACAATCGATAGCACATCTTACACCTACCTCCCTAACATAAAAGAGTTTTAAATCTTAATGCAATATTAATAAAATATTTACAATTAAAAATAATAATAATAAAACATTTCATATAAGAGATTAAATTAAATTTATAAATAAAATTTCATAAATATCTCTTAATTTTGTTATGTATATTTTAAAGGCTATACTCTTAAATTTGGGTTTACTAATTTAATTATAATTGAAGCATAACTTATCATTACAATAACTTTAAACTATTCAAACGATTACAATGGATCTATTTAATGTAAACAATTTTAGAAAGTCCACAATTATCTTAATTTTAATTTGATTGACGCGTTTTGGCCGCTTGGCTCTAAGTCTTTACATAGAAATTTGAGAAAGTCAGCAATTTTTTAATTTAAATTTGACTTGCGTATTTTGACCTCTTGGTTTTTATCACTAAAAAAAATGAGTCCCAATCGGAAGCATATGAAAGACCTTGACTCGCACGAAAGCAAAGGGGACCGTAAGCAAACATTTGAAAAGTATTGAAAGGAATAGTGGTGCCAGCACTTTTCATCATTTATGATGTATTTGGCTTTTATTTGTTAACCACACATTCAATTAACAAATAACTTGAAAATCTAAAAGCTATTGACTTTAACAATCGGGTCACATAATACGGGAGAAAGAAGAAGTAAGAAAGCACATGTAATCAATAGTAATAGTACTTTCAGTTGGCATGTAGTTGAGACTTTTAGGTCTTTCAACCTAGAGATGTTGGGTTTAGGATTTTGGTTCTATGAGACGACGTTGTTATTAGAAATGTAGGAGAGTAGACATTTATTTACAGACATCAAAGAATATGCTAAGTGTTTTATTCAATCAATGTAATTGAATACATTCAAACACAATAAGTTTTGTTTTAAGATATACAAACTATCTTGATCTTGCAAACTATTCAGTTGAGAATATCTCACATCCAACTAATTCCAACAACCTCCTACAAACTAGGAACAAACTCTCTACATAAATACCAACTCTACTTAATATTGATCAATAATCATCACAACCACATATGTGATCACACTTAAGACAAGTAGGAGTTACATATTCCAACACTCCCCCTTAACGACTACTTTCCTTAATCTCTGGTAGCAGAGGTCGATATCAACATCTTCTTCTTTGTAGAAAATTCTCCTTTTATGAATCGAAGAACCTCTTGATTAGCAAAGTCTATCTCTGGTCCATCTTGACAATTTCATCTTGCACCTCGATCATACAAACATCATCAGTCTGTCAAAGTCCATGTAAAGGAAAAACCATCCATTGGAATACATGGGTAAACAGTCGTTGTAACTTTCGGTCTAATAGGATGTCCCTTCATGTACATGGTTCACTCAACATGTTGATGAACTTCCCCTGAATGTAGAACTTCACCTCCCAGAGTCTAAACCAATAACATGGTCCACCCCTGGTATTAAAAAAGTCCATTGTAGAGGCTACTACACTATAGTAGACAAGTTATCCAAGTCATCAAGGGCACATAGAAAAGGGGTAACCATGCATATCCAAGTATTAAAATAATATGCCCTTTACATGTTACATACATAAATATAGGTACATACATTACATACTCCACTCATGAAGATGCTAGGCACAATCTCAAACTTTTCAAGGACCACTACATAGAATAAAAAAACACGACATCATAGACTTGCTTACAATTACAAAGTGTGATTCACATTACAATACGATCCACACAACTCACAAAATTTGCCTTATTTTACCTTATTTTCCCATCTTTATCCAATCTTTGTTGTTGTCGCAACCAATCTCCACTGTTGTCATAAGAATTGTCACCAGTTACAAGGAAACTCTGTTACCACTAGACTTACCTAGTCATCATCTTCCTTTGAATAAAAGTCAAAATAAATCTCTACTGTAACATCTCTATCCTTGTTCTTCCTACTGCAATATCAAACATTTTCACTCTCCTTGCATGTGCAAATAATTTTGCTAGCAACTTATAGTGCAACTGATGCACCCACTCTTTGTTGACACATATCCTTGTCCTTCCTTGTTTAGTCTCCTAATATCATCTAAAGCGCACATCCTACTCTAAGTGTCCACGACCCCATATGTGGTTGTACAACCTCCCCCTTTAGGGAAATACCCATGCTCAAGCATGATTGAATGGGCTAGTTCAACCTATATTCCTAAGCACAAAGATGCACTTTCACAATTAAGATGAATTCATCTACTCTTCACTGAGACCAAACCTACTATCTTGGGCCCATCATGACTTGAGTTATCTGACTCTCGTTTCAGACACACCACACTATAAAAAACAAAATAAGTGTTCATGCTTCTTCACCTATAGGATTGTTATCTTGACACGTACCAGTTGGAAACCAAACGTACCATTGATACCTAAGATTGACTGAGAACCTATTGTATGCCAGGGCCAAACAAGAACCTATGGACATGCTTCCATCTACCAAGACACCTAGGTACCCAACCATAATGCTCACTAGTTCTCTAGGATAATAGTATAGATATAGGATGTATCCATGCCAATCTTACATTCTTCGCACCTACCAATGAGGAATTATAGTGCAACATCCATCAAATAAAAATTGGACGGAACAAAGATGTAGCTATCACTCCATTCTAGCTACAACTCTCTTTTGATTTACATTACATCAAACACCCATGAAAGGCTTCAAAACATCAATAAGATATAATAACTCATAAAACATGAAGTATTCCTCCTTTGGAATCATGCACATACTTGACATCTTCGTCCAATCTTTGTCTCAAAACTCCTATACTCACCTATCATTTGTTAGAGTCGTGAATCCTAACAAAATTAACTCCAAGACTATAAAAAACAAAATCTCACCATTACCATGTCTTCTAATGTTGAGTTCAATCAAGTGATCAACTCTCTCTCTCTCTCTCTCTCTCTCTCTCTCTCTCTCTCTCACACACACACACACACACACACACACACACACACATCTATGGATATCCCTGCTTTCCACAACATGCACAGAGGCTTACCATCTACTTTTTTCAATTATTGCAACTCTGATTCTTCCATTAAGAAACACCATATCCTTTATGATTCACTCGCTTGATCTTCCTTCTTCATCTTTGTCAAAATATTTCTCTCGTTGTACTTCATCGCGAGTCTGTCTTTTGCATAATTCCCCATGTCTTCATAATATCTAGTATTCAATTATTCATGCAAACAATTTAGAATAAAATTTGAATATTATTGAAATGATTAATACCAACACAAACTTAAACTTGTGAAAATAGTTCATCATCTAAATGTCACTAAAATAACAACTTGACTTTTCTTCCAATAAAACTTACCACAATGTATTGACATAACATACTCTCTCTTTGTCAAACGAATCAAGGGAAGGAAAGGAAATAACCAGGCATTGAGCACCAGACCTTTGTGCTTGCTTACTAGATCCCCCTATGGCTACCAGGTATCGAAAACAGCCTGATTCGCCATTCTTGGATAATAAAAGCGCTCCTTTTGGAAGGGAAAGAAAAAGACTCCAAGATACCATTCTAAAATTTGTTCCAATTTCCCTTAACACCTCATGCACGTGCCTCCGTGAAAACAATCTTAAGTCTTAGTGCAAGATTAATAAAATATTTACACTTAAAAGAAAAACATTTCATTTAAATTTATAAATAAAATTTCATAAATATCTCTTAATTTTGTTATGTATATTTTAAAGGCTATACTCTTAAATTTGGGTTTACTAATTGAAGCATAACTTTTTTTTTTTTAACGAGAAATTAACTCGATTTATATTAAATTTGGGTTTACTAATTGAAGCATAACTTGACATTACACTAACTTTAAACTATTATAACGGTTATAATGAATCTATTTACTTTCTAAACAATTTTTAGAAAGTCCACAATTATCTTAATTTAAATTTGACTGACGCGTTTTGGCCGCTTGGCTCTAAGTCTTTTGACAGAATTTTTGAGAAAGTCAGCAATTTTTTAATTTAAATTTGACTTAAGTGTTTTGGCCGCTTGGCTTTTATCATTCAGAAAAATGAGTAGCGTGGAAACAAAAGGACCATTGGGAAGCATATGAAAGACCTTGACTCGCGCGAAAGCAAAAGAGATCGTAAGCCAGCATTGGAAAAGTAGTGATAGGAATAGGGAGTACTCTGTAAGTTTGAATTTTTTTTTGGAGTTTTGATTAATTTTTACTTAAATCAGATTAAAAATTGTTGTAATTTTAAATTTGATTAATTGAATTTGTATAATTAGATTGCTCTAAAGAGTTTTTAAAGTTGTTGAATTTATTTATACATTTAAAAATGCAATTTAAACAATAAAAAATGATAATTTCACCAAGATAAAATATTTTTTGGATTTCAGTTCAAATATTTATACAACACCCAAAAATAATGATGCCAACACTTTTCATCATTTATAATGTATTTAATATTTGAAAATTAATAATAATAATAATAGTCTTAAAACTTTTCATCATTCATAATGTAGTTGGCTTTTATTTGCTCACCACACATTCAATCAACAAATCACTTGAAATCCAAAAAATATTGACTTTAACAATCTAGTAGTCACACAGAAAAGGGAAAAAGCTAGAAAACCCATACAATCATTCATGATGTATTTGGCTTTTATTTGCTCACCACACATTCAATCAACAAATTATTTGAAATCCAAAAAATATTGACTTTAACATCCAGTAGTCACATAGAAGAGGGAAGAAGCTAGAAAACCCATACAATCATTCATGATGTATTTGGCTTTTATTTGTTCACCACATATTCAATAAACAAATCAACAAATCACTTGAAATCCAAAAAAATATTGACTTTAACGAATCACATAGAAGAGGGAAGAAGCTAGAAAACACATATAATCAACTGTATTTTTTGTTTTAGATCTAGAAGAATCAATAACACAACTGGAATACAATCAACCTCATTTTTAGTTGGTATGGAGTTTACATCTTTAGGCATGGATGATTTTAGGGGTTAAATTTCACTCATGGGTTAATTTTCCATGGTTTTTCCAAAAACGAGATTGGCTATTTTAAAAATGATTCGCCCAAATTNATAGGATAAAATTATTTTACCTTAAAAATCACCAAAATTTTATAAAAACTATATAAAATCCTTAGAAATTTAAATATTTTTACAAAAATATAGCCAAGCATTTATAGTTGGCATATGAAAGATTAGTAAAATTCGCCAAGGTTTATACATTTTAAAATAAATTTCCATTTATAAAATCATCCTTGACTTTAGGTCCTTGAACCCCTCGATGTTAAAGTTTAGGAATTTGGTCATGACGACGGGGTAACCGTACTTTTAGTTGGCATGGAGTTGACACCTACAGGTCCTTCAACCCCTCGATGTTGAGGTTTAGGAGGAGTTTGGTCCTATGAGATGACATGGTTGATCACTATGGGTTCTTTGGAATGTTGAGGTTCAGGAGCACGGTTAGCATGCCTTTCGATGAAAAAAAATCACCAACAGTAACGTGAGAGAGCCGGACTCTCATAAGGCTAGTTATAATCCCCCACTCAGAAACAACGAAGGCCATCGTTATGAATGAGCAAGGAGGATCGTGCTACCAAAATCATGCTCCTTATAGATAGAGAAAGATGTCTACCCAACCAACAGGAGATAAGATAAATTGTTGAGCAAAATCACCCTTCAGGGATTTGAGCCACCAGTGAGATACCACTCTAGAAGAGTTAGAATTCTAACCTTGCATGAGGTTTTACGGGCCAAGAGACAGTTTCAGGTACACAATTTCGACGAGGCGTAGGTTTTTCAACCAAAAGGTACTTTCTTCTAGGATAAGTAACCATTAGTTTGAATCCTCCTGCTAAAACTTCAAAGCACATTTTAAAAATGGGTAGAACGGTCGACAAATATGGAAAATTGAGCGGTTGGATAGCTCCAGTGGGCGTGCTCTTGTGTTTATTGGTTGTTATTACTGCTCAACCAAGTATGTGATGGAGATGATTAGTTCGTTGTTCCAGGGAATGTTGGAGTGTTTCGCTTTTGTATACATTTTAGAATCCTCATTTGATATTTGTTGTATAGCTTCTATAGCTTTTTCATATTTGGTTGACAAGATATTGTTTTATTAATTAATTTCTGAAGGATTTTTGAATATCGATTGCGGAGGGAGAACAACGGGAAGCTAGACAGAGACAGTTGAGAAAATGATTCTGCTTCACCCTTCATTTTTAATTCTTATCTCCAAGATTATTGTTTTTAACATTTACGAATGCCTTGACGATATACTTTACAGCCTCAAAGTATAAACTCAGGAACAACATTGTTGTCGATTAAGGATAAAGAAGTGAAACTTTAAATGAGCAACACTGTACTTCGCATGAGTGGGAAGGAACTTCTTAAGGAGGTTAAGAAGAAGGAAGACACACAATTTATTGTGGTCAGGAAGCCTAAAATTGTTTTGACCAGTACGAGGATAGATGATTTACCAGAAGAAATCCAGAAGTTGCTGGAAGAGTTCGTTGATATAGTAGTGGATGAACTACCTTGTTCGTTTCCACCGATCAGAAGTATAAGTCATCACATTGATCTTATACTTGGAGCCAGTTTACCAAACAAAGCAGCATACAGGTTGACGCCGCAGGAGAATGAAGAAGTCAAGAGACAAGTTCAGGATTTAATGGACAAAGGATTGGTTAGAGAGAGCTTGAGTCCATGCATTGTTCCAACAGTGCTAAGCCCAAAGAAAGATGGAGGCTGGAGAATGTGTACCGTCTCAAGAGCAATCAATAAGATTACCATCAGATACATATTTCCATTTCCAAGGATGGACGATTTGATGGATTGGTTGAGTAGAGAAAGATTATTTTCAAAAATTGATTTGAAAAGTGGGTATCATCATATTCGAATGAGAGAAGGTGAATATTGGAAGACAACATTCAAGACGAATGAGGGGCTGTATGAATGGCTTGTTATGCCATTTGGTTTAACAAATGCACCCAGTACTTTCATGAGATTGATGAATGAAGTCCTGAAGGATTTCATAGGAAAATTCTTCATTGTATATGTTGATGATATATTGATTTTCAGCAAAACATAAGCAGAACATTTGAAACATTTAACTGCAGTGATGAGGAGATTACAGTAAGAGAAATTGCTGATTAATATGAAGAAATCATCATTTATGAGGACAAAACTCATTTATTTGGGGTTTGTTATCTCTGCGAATGAGATGAAGATGGATCTGGAAAAAGTGAAGGCGATTAAGAATTGGCCATCACCGAATAGTGTATTTGAAGTATGAAGCTTCCATGGTTTAGCTAGTTTCTACAGGAAATTCATCCGAAATTTCAGTGGGATTATCGTACCGATGATGGATATGGTGAAGAAAAGACACAAATCTTTTCATTGGACAAAGGAAGCAGAGAAAAGTTTCAATCGGTTGAAGAAGAAGATCATGGAGCAACCAATTTTGGTTTTGTCGGATTTTAGCAAGACATTCCAGGTCAAGTGTGACGCGAGTGGATTTGCAATTGGAGCAGTCTTGAGCCAAGACGATAGTTCGGTTGCATACTTCAGCGAGAAATTGAATGAAGCAAAGATTAAATACTCAACATATGACAAGGAATTCTATGCTGTCATACAAGCGCTGAAGAAATGGAGACATTATTTGGTCCCTAAAGAGTTTGTTTTGTACAACGACAATCATGCTTTACAATTCGTGACTCAGCAGGACAAGTTGAACCAAAAACATGCTAAATGGGTTGAATTCATGCAGAATTTTACTTTTGTGATTAATCATATTTCCGGAACTGCTAACAAAGTTGTTGATGCTTTGAGCAGGAAATGTTTGCTTATGCAAGAATTCAGAGTCAAAACTTTGGGCTTTGATAACCTCAAAGAGATGTACAGGCATGACCCAGATTTTAAAGAAGCGTATGAAGCGTCTGAGAATCCAGTTCTCAGGGACAAAATCCAATGGACTGAATACATGATCCAGGATGGATTATTGTTCAGGGGAAATCAGCTATGTATTCCAAAATGCTCCATGAGGGAGAATATGTTGAAGGAAAAACATAGTGGAGGATTGGTCGGACACTTTGGTCATGATAAGACGTTCTCAAAGTTGAATGGCTCATATTTTTGGCTAGGGATGAGGACAAATGTTAAGAAATTTGTGGACAGATGCAGGATTTGTCAGCACACAAAAGGAAGAAGGTAGAACACAGGGTTATACCAGCCATTACCCATACCAGAAAGGCCGTGGGATGCAATGAGGATGGATTTCATATTGGGACTACCAAGAACGCAAAGAGGCTATGATTCAATCTTTGTGGTAGTCAATAGATTTTCCAATATGGAACATTTCATACCATGCCAAAAAACCAGTGACACAACTCATATTGCGAACCTGTTTTTCAAAGAAGTCGTTAGACTTCACGGCTTGCCAAGGAGTATTGTTTCTGATCGAAATACCAAGTTTGTGGGACATTTCTGGAGGACTTTATGGAAGAAGCTGGGGATAAGTTTTTCTTTTAGCTAAGCTTATTATCCTTAGACGGATGGGCAGACAGAAGTTGTGAACAAAAGCTTGGGAGATTTGTTGAGGAGCCTACTGACTGAACACCACAGTCAATGGGATCACATTCTACCACAGGCATAATTTGCTTATAATGATTCAATCAATAGAAGCACAGGGCAGAGTCCATTTTAGATTGTATATGGAATGCAACCCAGAGGCGTTTCTGAATTGAAAGATTCAGAACAAGCTGAATTCAGGAGTGCTAGTGCAAAAGACTTTGCAGAAGCAATGAAGGAGCTTCACAGTCGAGTCAAGGAGCGGTTGTAGAGTTCGATGCGAGAGTATAAGCACAGAGCAGATCAACATAAGCGAGAACTTCAATTTGAAGTTGGTGATCTGATTCTTGCACATCTGAGGAAGGAAAGGTTCCCAAGGGGAACATATAACAAACTGAAGATGAAAAAGATTGGACCATGCAGATTTGTAAGGAAATTTGGGGCAAATGCATATGAGATTGAATTACCCGATGGGATAAGAATTTCACCGATATTCAATGTTGTGGATTTGTACCCTTACAGAGCTGAAGAAGCAGGAGCAGAGAATGAACAGATAGAGTTTCAGTGGACCAAACTAATGCATGTAGCTAAAAATCCATAGATGGAAACAATAATTAACAAGAGAGTCAGCAGGAAGACCAGAAGAAAAGAGTCTTTTGAATACTTGGTCAAGTGGAGAGGACATCCAGTTGAAGATGTTGGTTGGGAAGATGAAGCAAAAATTCATAAGCATGGATAGACCGTGCAAGAGCTCATGAACAAGAGTTCATGAAAATTTTCTACCGAGAGAGTATGATGCAGGAGCATCGTCAGCAGCCTACCGAGTGTGAAGGCGGAAGACAGCTGGAAGATCACCAGTGCACGTTTTTGAAATGTTTTTGAAGAATTAATGTAATGGTTAAAGGGAGGCGTACTTTCATATTGTAAACGGATCATGAGCGATTCGCTCTCATTTGTAGAATGTAGAGGCATTTATGCATAGTTAATGAAAGTAGGTAGATTTGAATGATAGATTAGACAGTTATAGAACATAGGAGGGAAAACGGATATAGACACCCTCGCCTTTGTATCATTAGTTAGTTGTATCATTAGCATAGAGTTATAGCAGAGAGCTGTAGAGGAGAGAAAGACCCATGTACATGAGCTTTGAATTAATATAAGAAGCTTTTAATCAGATTTCATAGTGTTATGATGTTTTCTGTTTATACATGGTGAATGGTATGCTTACAGTGGTTTTATTCTCTCTGTTATGCATTTGCTTTAATACTATGTGTATGTATGATTTCATGTTGAATGTATGAAGTCTGAGAGAGAAAGATAATGAGTTTCAATTGTTTCTCTTCTTGAGAGAGAGAAGTTCATGCAAGGAGTGTAGTGAAACGTCTGCAAGGAGTGCATTGACAAAGGTTCATAGTTTATCTCTAAACGCTTAGGAGGGATACCGTTGTTTTCATTCTAGCAAAAGTGCAAGTGAAGCACAGAAGCCGTAAAAGGTGTGCGTAGGCTGGTTGAAAGCTTAGAACTTATCAACCAAGGGGAGAGTTGAAGGACTGTTGTTGCAGGAAGTGCACAGAGTTGAAAGAATCAAATACTTAGAATTATTTGAAAGTCTGCCGCAAGGAGTGCGTGTAGGGGTCCTTTTGAGATTTGATTTGCAAGTGAAAGCTCAGGAGGGTCAGCACCTTTGAAAGTACCCAAAGGGAGACGAAGATTGAAATCGTCTCACAGAAGTTAAGTTCTAGTAGAAGAACATTGGTTCATTTCACAGGAGTTGTCAAGGAGGAAACGAGTGGTCGAAATTATCTGTGGAGAACTCGCGAAATAGCGAGGACTGCAGGATCCAAGAGAACTACGGAGAAGTTAAGCCTTGGATCGAACAGAGGCTTATTAGTCTTTGACCGTACGAAAAGTGTCATTTCGGAAT
Source organism: Picea glauca (assembly GCA_000966675.3). Taxonomy (NCBI): domain Eukaryota; kingdom Viridiplantae; phylum Streptophyta; class Pinopsida; order Pinales; family Pinaceae; genus Picea; species Picea glauca. The sequence goes on from JZKD02S1672716.1 coordinate 1,076,107, forward strand.
TCAGGGTTTAGAAGTGATAGAGGGACGGAAATCGGAGGTTCATTCAAGTCCCGAAAGCCGAAAATCTTAGGGTGACAGGTGGCAAGAATCTACGTCAGAGATAGAGGACAGCGGGAAAGATAGGTGGCGTACTTGTCACCAGGCGGAGTCAAAACTCCGTTGACTGTTTCGAGGTTTCGTAGGTTGGATATCTGGAAGCCTTGCATCAGGATTCGCAAAGTCCGAAACTCCGAATCGGTGAAAAGTCCCATAGGGGAGCCATCCTTGTTGAACGCATCGGGGTTCAGCATTTCGGCACTTTCGAAGATGAGAGATAGGGGTTCCTTGTTCCGGGATTCCCGAAATCGCGAAACGTGATATCACTGTGGAGGAGGACGCGGCCAAACATTTCAGTTAACTTGCATTTCGGGTTTCGGTAGAAGAGGACCGAGAAACTCGACAATAGGGATCGCGACATTGTGAGACCCAAAGTCTCGAATTAGCGAAGGGTGCGACGTTATTGTGGTCAAGGAGATTTGGGTTGGCGTATGGTGTTTGTTCATGCATGCTCAATTCATAAGGACCTGTGGATCGATTCGTTGAAGGTTCCGATAGGGATCTAAAAGAGCCACTTCGACTCAAGGAGATTTGAACGATCCTGTGAGCGGACCTCGACCCAAGGGTTCGGGGGTCTGCATCAATTGTGCAGGAAACACCATGCACCATCCCACGATTGCAAGTAATCAGTCCAAACTTCACTAAAAAGAGTTGTTCTAGTGTCACGGGTTAGTTCAAATAACTTTAAGATAAGTGAGAGTAAATCCCCCAACCATGGCCTGAGTTTTGGCTCTAAGGCCTAGATTGATGTAGGAAGGTGCTCCTACAAAATATGCCTCGACATTGAGATCCTCAATGGCAGCATAGAGAAACAAATTAAAAAACAACATTAGTATCAATTTTTTTTATATTACCCACATATATATAGTTGTGTTATTTTTCTTAATAATTTGCATACGTATATTTATTATTATATTTTTATTATTTTTAAATAGTAAACATGTATTTTAAATCGATATATGTCGCATTACCAATATCCATATCACAACATCCATGTCACACTAGAGTGCAAAACAACTCTTTATACAATAATTATTCAACCATATATATTTTATATTTGACATTAATGCTTTCCAACTAAGCGTTATGTTTATTGCTTCAAATAAATATCTAATAAATAACTTTACTAAAAGGATATATATAAAAATGGAATGTGCAACCCTATAAAAGAGAAATATTAGCAAAGTGAATGAGTGGGTTTCTTAATGAAAAACGAAGATATATTGTTCCTTTGTATAACACCGTTTTTTTTTTTTTTAAATTTATAGTTATTTAAAAAATTATGGATGTGAAGAAGATAATAAAATATAAAGTGTTTAAAATAAAATAATTGAAAATAATGATAATGTTTATGAATTAAATTAAAATGATAAATGTATAAAAAATAAGTTGATTATATCTTGAGAATGTAATTTTTCACAATTAGATATAATGTTGAGAATGTTTTTAGATACATTGTGTATATGGTTTTGAAACATCAAACATTTTGAGTGGACACTCTACTCATCATTAGGGACAACGGTGTAGGAAAAGAGTGCAGAGGTATGTATTTAAAGATGTGAATAGGTTAGTGAACTTTGAAAATGGATTAGGTAAGTGAACTTTGAATGAAAATTAGGGAAAGGATCAACAAAGCCATTGAAATTAAATAAGGTTGAAAAATTAATTTGTTGAAAAAATAAATATTAAAAAGATCAAATTAGTAGTTGGGGAGAGGTAGAATAAAAAATAAATGTAAAGAGGAGAAGAAAGATCAATAACAATATTATAAAGAAATTAAAAATATCGGAAAATGAAGAATTTTGACATGTTTGAAAATAGTCAAAATAAAGAAGAAATTGTTGTTTGCGTAAATAGCCAAATAATAAAGGAGGATGATATTGAAACGATACTTTAATAATATAATATAAAATACAAATAATGAGAAGGATATAATATAATAATGAATAAAAAGTTGTTGGTGTAGATTACCATATGATAATGTCGAATAATATTGGTAATTTAAAATTATAATACAAAACGGTTAGATAATTTAATATGATAGAATAATCCTCGGATGGGGTGTTAGTGATGAACATGTGTCATGAGGGAGGGGACGACGCCTGCCAGCACGGTACCAACCACATGACTGGCGCATGCCCCTCCCCTCCTCCCATACCATGAATTTAAAACCACTTCACTCATACTAGAGCACCATTAATGCTCCAAGTGTGCTCTGCTATGCCTTCTCGTCTGTTCAATGGAGACGCCATTACTCTGGTCACCTCTACATGTGTGCGTCCTCCCTCTCTAGTGGTATTCATACCATGGAGCTCACCATCGTTCTCTTCATCCTTATCTCTTCTCACCATAGCCATCCCGTGGTCTGCGACCTCCTCTGGTGCTCACCTGCCACTTTTTCCATTTCCTTGTGCCTGTTCACGTTCGCCATGCTCCGTCCATGCTTAGAATGCGAGGAAAATCCAAGCACGTCTTGGCTTGGCACCGAAACCAGTCGAGCATGGAAATTCGGCCTCAGCCTGCTCCCGCACCCTTGCATAGCCCATTGCTCTCCTCGCCCTCTTCTTCTGGTCATTCTTCTCAAAGACACAGTGGTCTCCCACCTCTTTCCTCGCCATGGGCTTGCAGGGTTGAATGGTTCGACCTCTTGGGGAATTCACTGGGATTTTCCCAAGGGCCCTTACCAGACTTGGCCTCCTCCTCACAACCCTCCTTGGTCATCCCTGCCAATTCGGCCGAGAACTCAGCTCCTATGCCACCGCCAGTGCACTCGCCACCAATCCATTCTTCATGCGAGGATACTTCCGTCCACCGGGAGAAGCCTCCAGAACAACCCCACTCCTTCTCACACTATGCTACATGTGAAAAATTCGAAGACGACCTTGCAATTTTGCAAGACCTGGTGTTCAAATTTCGCAAGGAGATGGAAGACCTGTGTTTTCGCCTGGAAGTCCTGGACAATATGGGCTCACAAATCTTGCAGTTTCTCTCCTCTCTGTATGGCTCTTGCCACCCCACAGAACAGGAACCAGCTGCACTAGTGAACTCAGAGGCGATATTGGTTCCGGCTCTGTAACTGTCTCTAGTGGATGACGCGACACCAAGCTTGACTTCATCTCTCCAGGCACCCACCTATGATACTGTGGAATGCAACACGTCCACTACATGAGCGATGACTGTTGCACAAGTATCAGATAGCATGGCATGTTGGTTGTTTTGTTTATATTTTTCCACCTATATTTTCAGTTAAATTATGTTTTGATTGTCTTATGCAGGGATGATTTTAGGGGCTAAATTTTTCTCATGGGCTAATTTTCCATAGTTTTTCCAAAAATGAGATTCACTATTTTAAAAATGATTCACCCAAATTCTACAGGATAAAACTATTTTACCTTAAAAATAGCCAAAATTTTATTAAAACTATATAAAATACTTAGAAATTTAAATATTTTTACAAAAATATCGTCAAACATTTATAGTTGACTTATGAAGGATTAGTAAGATTCACCAAGGTTTCTACATTTTAAAATATTTTTTCATCCTTAAAATCATCCCTGGTCTTATGTCGGTCCTAAAGGGTCTAGAAGCCTAGGCGAATCAGTTTCCCCACGGGGTGATTCCGCTCTAGTTGGTCAATTGTGTTATCTGACCGATTATCTAAACTGATGGTTTTTTACTTGGGAGGCTAGATGAATTAGTTTCCCCCCGAGGAAATTTAGTAACTACAGTCCTTGGACAAACATGGCGATACTGTAATTTTTGGTGCTGAAAGGATTTTTTATATAAATACTTACTTAAAAAAAATATGATAGAATAATGAAAATAACAAAGAATCAATAAGAATGAAAAAGATATAAAATGAATAAACCTAGGGTAATTGAAGAGAAAGGAGTAGGATATCGAGGGAGGAGAATAATGTAATGGAAGAAACCAAAATAACACAAGGAGTAAAAGTAAAGAAGCATAAAAAGAGGGGGGGAAGAGATATTGCAGAAACTTAAACTTGACGAAGGAAGCTTAATGATCAAGGTGGTGAATGGTGGGTTTCAATATTGGCTAAGTTTGTATACATCTTTGCGATTAAAATTATTAGGATGCTTTTCTATTTCAATAGCTTCCTGAATGAGCCAAGAAGAGTAATAGGCTAGGGATATAATTTTAGTTTGGTCAAATAAAATTAGGTTCTTGGATTTGAAGGAGTGTTCGACGATGGGTGATTTGAAGATTCGATTGTGTGTAGTATCAACTATATGCTCCTTAAGGTGGTCTTTGAAGGATCTACCAGTTTTTCCTGTGTATGATTTTCCACAGGAGTAGGGGGTTTGGTAAACACTTGGGCCAAGCATCGGGTTAGGTTTATCTTTAGCAATTCGAAATAGTTGTTTAATGGTTTTATAAGGTTTGAATAATTTTTATATTCTTCTTAGACAAAAGTTTGGATATAAGATATGTGGTCCCTTGGATGTAGGGCACAAATATGAGAGCATGAGGAGGGGAATAGGAGGAGGTTGATTTTGGTTTAGGTTTGTTGGCAGAATGAAAAGTTTGGTTGATTTGGTAGAGACCGTAACCATTGGACAAACGACCTTGGTTAGGTGCGATTTTTCTTCTGCGAGGAATTGGGGGGTTGAAATGTGAAGGGAACAAGTAATCAGGGATTTTAGGATAACATATTTTTGAGTCGAATTGTGGTGGGAGATGGCATTAAGGTATCTATGTGTGTGGGTATTCTTCCTGTAAACTTGGTGGATAAGGGATTCATTAGGGAGAGGAGAAATAAGGACATCCAAAATGGGATGGATTTTTCCTTTTGGGTTTCTATAGTGAATTGGATGTGAGGGGAAAGGTTATTAAGGTGGTGTAAAAATGAAATTAGGTTGGAGTGGCCATGAGGACAAATAAGGAAAGTGTCATCTACAAATCTAAATCAACATTTGGGTTTGAGATGAGAGTTGTTTAAGGCGAAAGACTCAAAATTATCCATAAAAATATTGGCGACAACTGGTGATAAAGAGGACCCGATGTTTGTACCTTTGGTTTGTTCGTAACAAACCCCTTTAAAGGTGAATAAGGTGGAGGAGAGAAATATTTTAATGAGGTTTAAGGTTTCAAGATCAACAAGTTTGGAGATTAGGATGAGGGATTTGGAGACATGGATTTTGGTAAATAAGGAGATGACATCAAATTTGACCATAAGGTCTTGGTCATCAAGGTGAATATTTTTATTTTTATGAATAAAAACAGTGGAATCTTTAATGATAGAGGAGGTTTTTACAATCAAGGTTTGAATCTTATCAACAAGGAATCGAGAAAGGGAATGAGTGGGGGATCCAATGGTGGTCACTATTGGTCAGAGAGGGATTTTTATAACCCTAAATTGCACCACACATGCTTACCTGGCATCAGACCAACTCATATCCCTTCTTTGCCAAAGCACTGCTGAACAACTCTTTTAAAATCCTCTTTTATAAAGGCCCAAGCACTCTAATCCATTATTGCATGCGTGTACATGCTGTCTGACCCAAAACTGCCTGCGTGGACCGAAAAAAGAATGAAAAAAGGAAAGTTGCCGACGAAACACAAAAGCTATGGGTGAGTTAATTGAAACTCCCGGCCATGCATGGTCGAGGGTTCATCCAAATACCTAGGTCCTTCTAGCCTATAAAAGAAGGGGTAGGGGTCCCATTTGGAAGAGGAAAAATATAGAAAAGAAACTCTGCCCATTTATGTATTCCCATTGTCCCAACCCTTTAGCCTTTCCTTGTGCCAAAGGAGATTCAAAGCAAAGTAGTTGGAGGACAGTAGAAGAGGATCCCAGGATCAGGTTCGAGGAGCGGTGGCTGGTCTCAACTTTTGTAAGTTGACTCGTTCAAAGTAATAAAGAAAATTCTTTTCCCGTCCCAATTCATGAACTTTTATAGTTTGATTAGTATATGTTTGGATTTCTAACCCGTTAGTATATAAGTAGGATGCATGCATAGTTGTTTCTTGTCTTGGATGCAGGTCAGCTTTGGAAGGAGTATTGCAAACAAGTAATCAAGTACAATGGAGGATCGACATCAAACACCGGGAACGAGGTATGTTGATCTTTCCATGCATTTACTAAGAAAAGGGGATTTAAATCTAGGGATGAAGGTAGAAAGTAGTTTCTCTTCGGTCATATCTGCATGCAAAGTCTGAACTCTATTTGTTAGTCCGTAGGGAGATTTTCCCCACAATAGAATTGGTGACCATATTGGGGAGACTCTCTAGGGTTCCTGGAATTTTATTTAGTTTTTTGGGTAGTTTTAAAGTCTAGTTTTTCTTGCCTGTTTTTTCTTTTAGTTTCTGTAAGGTCTGAGCTAGAAGGGAGTCTGTTTTTCCATACCATCTTTCCATGTCTTTTGCTTGACTGTGTTTTTCGGGACCCACAGAGGTACACACAGCTTGCATAAGGTCTGCATGCATGTACCCGCTCCCTACTCTCATGCAGCCCGCGTGTGAACGCTAGCTGAAGAAGTAGCAGTAGCGTGTAGAGTTCAGAGAACTTCAGTGGCAGTCATCCTCTTCCCTATCAAAATCACACATTCTCAGGGGGTTTTCTAGAATTCTGTCTAAGTCTTGTTTGCTAGCAGTTCTATCTCAGATTGTTTTTGCCTTATCATTTTTTCCTTACATTATTTTTTTTTCTATTAAAAAGAGTGTTCAAGCCTTCAAGGGATCATGGTTATTAGTATCAGTGGTCTCTTCCTGGTTTTGGGTTCTCTGTTTTCATATTTCTCAGAGTTTAGATATACACGTGGCCTGTACAAGGTCATCCCGCGTATACAGACCCTCTGTATCTATCCAGCGCGCATTCACACGCATGTTGTTTGATTAACAGTCACGTGCTTGTACACGATACTTTTTGTTGAGGGTAAGGCAGTCATCCCTTCCCTTGATAAGAATATTCCTCTCAGGTGTTTGAATCTCTGTGTGAGCAGTCAGTAACTTAGGATTAATCTTACCCTTAGCCTGCTTTTTCTCAGTTAAAAATAAAAGAATTTTTAGGGATTTTAGACAAGTGTGAGAGTCATTGTTTTAAAAAAAAAAATTGCTAGTGTGTGATTTTTGACCCGATTCTTTGCGATCTGCAATTAGGCCAGAGTTGTTTTTCTTGGTTTTTCGCTTGTCGGTATTTTTCCTTTCTTGGGATTCCGTCATTTGCATTTTCCACGAGGCTTCGTGGGTCTCAAATACATTCGAGGTCCTCAGTTGTCTTCTGGACCATTTTCTCTCGATCCCCTTGACAGGTTTCGGGCTCGATACCCTGCTCATTGTGGTCTACCCGACTTTCGACTATACCCGCCTGGTGACTTTTCGCGCACTGGCAACCTAGTTGCCAATCTTTTTTAGGGACATACACAGGTGACTGCGGGGGTATACCACGGTACCTAGGAAAAACATTGGGCCACGCTTTGCAGAGTATACCCGGAGGGTGCTTCCGTGTTCAAGTTGCACTTGCACCGGTAAATTGCTCTAGTGTTGGTTGTTGTAACTATTCTTCCAATTAATTTAGTGTTTGCCTGTCTTATCTTCTAGGGATTCTTTTTTAGTGTGTGTTACTTTTGAACATTTAGACTACCTTAGAGTGTCTTGGATCTTCTCACATAGTGGAGGATCCTGAGCTCCACCGGTCATGAAGGCTTCTTGGCCTGCCGCCAGTTACATTGGAGCCACCCCCGCCACCATTAAGGTGAAAGCTAGACCAACAAGGGTCTTTTGAAGCGATCGGGTTACAAACCATTGTTCCCGACCAACCCCCGGAGGAATCGACCATTTTGGACCTTGAAGCAACCGCTCTTGGCCCGGTTGAAACCCCAACCACTGATTTCTTGGCACCTTTCATTGTACCAATTCAATTTTACGAGCGCCAGATAGTGTTGCACACAACAATGGAAACAACTGTTGTTACCCCTTCTGGGAATTCTTCAATTTCCACCACGGTTGTCACCACAAGAGAGGTTTCATCTCCTAACCCACCATCGTCGATCCGAGCCACCATGGTCTCAACCGCAACTACTTCGCACAGTGGTCCGATCTCATCTTTGGTGGAGACCACAACCCCTTTCACACCAAGTGCGACAGACCCTCCATTCTTAGACGGGATGCCTAGTTCGGGTACAAGTCATGTAATTTCTTACTCCACTTTACAGACTTTGGGTCTGGGGGCAGGGAGCTCTAGCGCTCCTCTACAAGGTCACATGGGGAGCACTCCTACTCCTTTTAATGCTTTTCCTTACGGAGGAGGTCATATCCCTCCTTAGCCCCCTTCACTCGGTGGCTCGCATCAACAATCTATCGGGAAACCTACACACAATAGTTTATTTGGAGTGGGGAGTCAATGACCACCTTCGCATAGTATGCCAGTAGATTCGACACCATTTTCTTTGAACGAAACGTTTGGTAACAACACCTTCTCGTCAACCTCTTTCCTGACTGGGGGCAACCCCATTTTTGGACAATCTACTCCTATGAAGGGTACTATTCCTGCACAGGGGGAAAACCTAGTAGGACCTTGGAATTCAGGGTAGGGATCCGTTCCCTCATCCGGAATGTTGATCTGGAGTAATTCTTTCCACAATCAATGGAACTCTGGACAAACTACTATGCCTATCCCCACGAGACCGACATTGGGTAATCCTTCCCAAAGTCCTTCGAATATAATGCATGCCCAACAATCTATGTCCTATTTAGGAAATCAGTTGATGATGTCTCCACATATGCAAAATCCTTATGATGGTCAGGGCCATGGTTTCTATCAGAATCCGGGCCAGCAAACAAACATTTCCTGGCAACCTGGTGCCAGTCAAACTCCAGGCCCCTTTTTCCCAGGTTATCACCAACAACCCAAAGTACCTTTCCTGGTAACTTTACACTTGCCAGATTTGACAAGGTTGTTGAATGACCTTATTTGTCACGATCCGCGTTGACCTCCTATGCCGACAAAGTTGCCTTCGGACATTCCAAAGTTCGAAGCCAAGCCTAACGAAGATCCAGGAGATCATGTGACTACCTTCCATCTTTGGTGCTCATCTAACTCATTGAAAGATGACTCCGTACAGTTGCGATTGTTTCAACGTACTCTCATTGGGAGTGCCATGAAATGGTACATTGAGCTCGATCGCTCAAGATACTCTTCTTTTAGCGAACTAGCGATGGCTTTCCTGAACCATTTACAGTTACCTATGAGATACGACGCTGGCACAGATCTGTTCGCCAATTTTGAACAGACAACATCGAACCATATCTCTGATCAAATTCGAGAATGGAGATGCCGGAAGAGTTTAATCAAGGTACCAGTCCCACCAGCATTCCTTCTTGAGTGGTTCCTTAAGTCTTTGGTCCTGCAGTTATCCAAAGACGTTGCGACGTCAGACATTTTCTCCGAAGAAGATTCCATCATGAGGGCTCAACAGTTTGAGCTCATCTATTCTCAGTCCGGTTTATTATACAATATCTTGCTAGATGCGCCACGTTCAATACTGGATAAAACTAGACAGAGAGTTGGACCACATGCCGATGGTATTGTTGGTTCAACACAAACAAAGCCTGCTGAGAAATTGATGAAGCAGTTGCAACAGTTATCTATACAACACACAGCGGCCAACCAAACTACTGCTTTGGCTTCTCCCCTTACCAAAACGTCGGAAGTACACACAGTGCAGTCGACTAACCCAAAGGCCACCCAGTAGCCTGAAGGGAAGAAAAAACAACAAAATAAGGGTAAGGGGGATAAAAACCCCACTGATAATGCTGGTGGGGACAACACTGAAAAACGGATGGTGAGGTATCCATGCAACTTGTGCGTGGAAGACCACCCGACCCATCTATGTCCTCGACTTGCAGAGGCCCAAACATTTGTTACGCAACAACAATAGGTAGTGTTGACTAATCCATTTCAACATGGGAAAAATCTAACTCAAGCCTCTGCAAGCACAGAAGGTGGCAGCCAAGAAACTTTCCTGCCTCCGAACAACCCCGCATCCATGAATGTATATATGGTTAGGGGTGATGCTTTTATATCGACTAGAGCGAACGACTATAGTAAACCAAGCGCTTCTGAGAAAGGTAAAGAATCTGACCTCCCATCTCTTCCTCTACAGATTGAGAAAACGTTGGGAGAAACAATGACACGCATTCCAAAAGGTGCATTTAAAAAATCTTCTCATAACCCAAACGCAAGGGCCGCCCAGAACTACTATGTGGTGGAGGATTTATCACAAACTCCTTGTGCGATGTCTCCTTTGGAGGTCCTCCAAATCTGCCCTTATCAGAGGAAAGCCTTGTTAACAGCTTTGGGCTCTACTGAGACTTGTAATCTGAGTACCATCATGTTAGATACAACCGACTTAAAACCTCATCTGCCTTACCACATAGCGTTTTAGATAGTAGTGGCTTATCCCACAAAAATGTTTAATCGGAATATCTTCCGCACAGTGGTTGATGAGGGCACCTCGACATGCATTATGTCATTGGCATGTTGGAAGGCCATTGGCCAGCCTGTTTTGTCTCCATCACCTACTCTCCTCACTACTTTCGATGATCATTCGTTCCGACCACATGGCATCGTTCCTTCTTTCCCCATATAGTTATGAGGGAAGGCCGTGTGTGTCGAAGTAGAGGTAGTCGATGCTCCCCTCGACTATAACCTCTTGTTAGGACGGAGTTGGACTTATGCTATGCAAGCTGTGGTTGCTACAGTTTTTTGGGTCTTGTTGTTTCCACATGAGGGTCGGATAGTGACCATCGATCAATTGTCTTTCTCCAGACCTGACACTGCTTTGGGGGCATCCACGGTCCCGATTATTGATAATCCTCAACCAGGTGTCATTAACGTAGGAGTTGGTTTATGCACATCCTTGATGGGTACCTTTAATTACCCACCCCCTCACAACGACATCAAATTTATATCCAATCACCATAAGGTTGAGATTTTTCAAGTTTCATCGTTTCACATGACTTACTTCGAGGATCCATGGATACTTCCTTTCGCATCAGCCACGATGGATGAGACAGGGCACCCAGGCATGTACATGCCCTTGTCTGTCATTGAAGTAGCGTACTCTTTATTCCAGCAAGCTTCAGCTAATCCTAATCCAACTCCTGCACAGGAGTTCGATCCACTTCTAGAGCCTATTGGGCTTAGGGTTCTCTCATTAACATCAATTCGTTAGACTTAATCTTGCCTTCTGATGAAGCAGTAATCGAAGCAATGACTAGTCTGGACAAACCTTGGGAAGATCTTCATCACAGATCATATTTTCTCCCAGAGAGAGATTGTTACTGACCATGGGAGTCACTTTCAGAACCAAATGATGATCGAATTAACATCAAAGCTTGGGTTATGGAAAGAGCATTCATCACCCTACTACCCCCAAGACAATGGGTAGGTGGAAGCTGTAAACAAAACTCTTAAGACTATTCTACAACGAACTATCAACTCAGCCAAGTCAAATTGGCATTTGATGTTATACTCGACATTATGGGCTTACCAAACATCTGTTAAGATTGTAAACGGTTTCTCACCTTTTCAACTCGTTTACAGGCTGGAGGCAGTCTTGTCCATCGAATGTCAGATCCCATCTCTAAAATTGGCAGTACAATTATTTCCAGACACTTCTCTACTTGAAGAACGGTTAGTATACCTTGAGCATATCAATGAGAAGCATCGTGATGCGGCCCTAGCCAACAAGGCTCACAAACATAAGGTCACGTGTCAGTATGATAGGTTGGTTCCTCCTTGGATTTTCTTTGAAGGCGACCTTGTCCCGGTCTATGACCAAGATAAGAACCCCCTGGGGGCAGGAAAATTCAAACTCATGTGGTTCAGAACTTTCATCATAAAAGAGGTATTAAAAAAGGGCGCTTATCGTCTGGTTGATTTTGAAGGGAATGCTTTGACGGAGCCTAGAAATGGGCTCTACCTCAAGAAGTATTATTCATAGGAAGGTCACTGTGGGTAACTTTTTGTAACATATGTATAGTCTTTGTACTATTACTTTTTAGTTTCTTTTAAATGTTATGGATGTGTCATTGATGTTATCTTTCGTCAATATGGAAGATGTCAAGTGATTCCGAAGTGTTTGTTGGGTATGCAGACGGTGCTATTCGGCACACTCGGAGGCTTGCCTTCGCAGCTTGGGTAATCTTTACACCTCAAGGCCAGTTGTTATCTTTCATAGGTATATGCTTAGGTGACACCACAAATAATGTCTCCGAGTATAGTGCAGTTATTGAGTTGCTTCGTGACACCTTGTCATTGGGTATCTCTCATCTCTGGGTCTATCTTGACGCTCAATTGGTTGTGTCTCAGTTAAAAAGAGTATACCGGGTTCATGATCCAACCTTACACCAACGATTCCTTAGGGTACATCTCTTAGAATGAAACTTTGATTATATTACATATTTTCATGTTCCTAGGAGATTAAACCAAATTATAGATACTCTAGCTAATCAAATTTTAGATTGGCATCTTGCACACATGTGAAAGAACATTGACATAAGCATGTAAATACATTTCTGCACACGTAATCCATAAGACACAAAAGATAAAAAAAACATATATAATATCATAAAGTAACTAAAGTACATAGATGGACGCAAGCGCCTCAAAAATAGGACCAATAACGAGTCACATGGCTTATACCCTCAAAAAATATAAACAAGTAGTGCTCGTGGCACATAAAAATTCTAAATAGGTTCAGGGCCTATGGGCCCTGTTATACTGGTCCATAGCATGGGCTAAACGCCTAAACAATCGGACCCACGTCCGAGGTGCCCCCACTACATGAGTCTGCATGGATGGTGGCAGGTCCTCATTGTAGTGTCCCCAAGGCCGAGCCCCGTTATAGATCATGTTATATGCAAAAGAATTGTAAATATGTTCTATAGGCTGGTGAGCCAAGTTTTGAATAAGCTGTAGGCTTATGAGTTTTGTTAGGCNAGGGGAGCCTAAGTGTTGAAGGCCAGGAGCCTGTGATATACTTGTATGTATGCAGGTCAATTAATAAAATGTACATACCGCCAGTGCAGACCGACCACGATGAAAGAGTGATGGGGGACCGAGCGTCCACAGAGTGGGCAAGGAACTAGGAGCTGAAAGGTGGGAAAGGGGCTGAGTGTGGAGCCTACGGGATAAGCCTAGGGGGATTAGGCCTGGAATAATATTTTATTATTATTATTCCTAAAAATCCTGTGCACATTATTTTAACCTAAGTTCTTTGGAAGGGCCCGTGATTTCCCAAGTGGTG